>JBBJLR010000139.1:11952220-11964745 GCA_037577145.1 Brachypetersius gabonensis | reverse complement strand
TATATATATAGTGCCAGTCAAAAGTTTGGGCACACCTTCTCATTCAACTATTTCCTTTGTTCCATGTGTTTTTGTTTGTTTTCAATATCAATCTAATGTAGAAAATAATAAGATCAAAGAAAAAACACTGAATGAGATATGTGTCCGGACTTTTGACTGGTGTGTGTGTGTGTGTGTATGCAGTATGTGGGTATTGAAACAATAAAAAAATTTGTAACTTACATCATAGAGCATTATGGGAAGTAAGGAGATATTTTGGCATCCAAATCTTTTATTAACAGCTTAGTTGTAGAGAAAAGATGGTGTCAGGTTGGTATCAGTGCCGAGAGGTAGTTGAGGTTGTGGTATCAATATTGGTATAAAACAGAAAATCTCTAATTGTACCAAACCTAATGTTGAATTACTACACTTAACCGCTTCTTATCAGTCTGACCATTTGCATACATGCTACAGGTGTACCCAGAAATGATTATTTTCAGTTATTTATGTCGTACTGAACCTCTACTATTACAATCCTTTCTATTTTGAGAGAATGGCGGTACTTTGTGGGGAATTGAAGTAAATTCTTCAGTTACACAGTATTAAGGATGTCGAACTTTTACTCGCCTCAGGCAGCGCTAAGCAAATAAATTACACAGTTAATGAGGTGTTTTTGGACTTTAAACTCCAAAACCGCACGCTGCAACATGAGCTTTCTCACACCTACGCAATGAGCGAGAGTCGTGTTTAAGCTAAAAAAGGTTCACCTAGAGGGCACAGTGACATACTCACCTGCTGTCTGACTTCAGCCAGCCAAATCTATAGTCCAAATTAATTTGGCCTGGCCGTTATTTTAGTTGTTCTAATGTAAATATACAGCGACTGATATTGGCCACAGTTCACTCCGATTTTCGTAGCCATGCTGGCCAAGTTCAACATTGCATGGACAGCGTGTTCATCCTATCCTGAAAAATGATTTGTCGCTCATTTGCTCTGTGTTTTCTATGGCAGGCTTCGAGAGTGGCCTCTAAACGATAACTTGTCTTTGTCAGTTGTTTCACTGACACCCATTTATGCCATTACTTTCTCATATATGCTCAATCCCTTTAGCTCTTTAAGTCAACACTGATTCTTCTTGATTTTCTCCTGTAGCCCGTGTCCTCATGCGGGGCCCGCACAAGTGCCGCAATTCGAGCCGTAATTTGGTTTGTATACACTAAAGACTGTTTGCTTGTACGGAATGAAACGCTAATAGGCTAATGTTTGCTCCAAGAGAGAATAGGCCGTAATGTAGAAGTGCATTGTGTGTGGACAAGATGAAATGCAGATGTGTGTGGTCTAGCCAGCATTAGCCTCTTGAGAACATTCTTCTCATAGCTGCATTGTGCATAATGAATAGCCTTATGTTCCTCATAAACTAGCACTAAGGAGTCCTTCTTTTAACCCGTATCCTGAGTAATGCTATAGAAACATGCCTGCATGTAAATAATGGAGGGCAGTGTTTTTGGCGGAGCCCTCGGCGAGGCAGCCAAGAGCGCAGGGAAAAAATAGTTTGTGGAATTATGGATTTGTGTACAAAATTGTGATCCGGTCTCCGTAATAATAAATACAGAGAGTCTTATTTAACAAACAGCACACAGCAGTTTATAGAACTTTGTATGCCTTTATTAAACAAATGGTTTAAAGGAGACATTCTAAATGAGTTTTCTCAGTTCATTGAAGATTCCTCTGTTACTCTTTTATAGTGAAACCTTGACTATCAAAGTACACAATAAAATTAAAATAAGCTTTAATATAAGCTATTTTAATTGAATAAAGCACCTAAAAACTGTACTATTCCACAGAAAGAATTGCACACCTGAGACTGCTGTGATATACTAAGAGCGTGTGCTATTTCAAGTTAAATTTGTGATGAGATTGGTTTGTATTTGCATTTCTCTGATACCCCATCCAGCCTTTTCTGCTGATGGCGACTCAATGTCACGATATTGGATCAGTGCCATTTCTTGCCCCTCGTAAAATATTCCTGGAAAACAACAAAAATGACATGTTCAGTGGCTGAAAAGTGTGAATTTCTTCAGACATCTTCCAGAATGCCTTCAGTTGTGAGTTTGGGTTTCCTTAGTATATTATCTTTAAGTTTCAGTTTGCATATTTCACCCTCAAATGAATATGTACAACTGCCAAAACTGCAGAGACAATCTCATGTTTTGCTTGCAGAGAAGGAGCATCATCCATGAGAAATGTGCCTCCGCTGACAGTCAGTCAACCCAGCCAACAACTGACTAAATATGTGGCTTGGGTACCATTGGAGTGCCAAGTATTGTTTTAAAGCACATTTTCACTGGGCGACTATATCAAGGCCTTTGTACAATTGGACCGCCATCAAAGGAGGCTGTATCTTATCATTTCTAGCCAATAGAATTGTCATATTTAATATAGTTGATAATTTGCAGGACAATTGCTGGACGCACAGGGCAACAGAGGATGACGCGATGATGCTCTGGCAATTTTCAGATTTAATGTCGTTAATAAATGCACTGGCGCATGCTGTTTCGGGTTACCATTTTTTGTAGCCTGTCTTTCTGCTGGGCCCTGGTGGATGGTCTGTTCTGTTCTCATGAAAAGGAGCATTCCAAGACTAATATGATAATACCCAGTTTCTAATGATGGAATAAAATATGCAGCGGTAACTGGGGCCTGGATGCGCTCCCATGTGTGCAGTGGTCTTATGGATTCAGTTGCTTTGGAGGACATACTTCGAGAAGGCCAGATGGTGGTGGTACCAGAGTGAATGCTTATAATGCACAGCAGCCTCTTATCCATTTCCAGCTCATACCACCGCACCACAACTTTAAAAACATTTCCTACTGAGACCGGCTAAAGACCTTCTGCCATATATACAGCTTTAGATGGATTGGTATGACTCTGCTGGGAGCGCTACGCTAAGATGTCGGAGTTGTGTCTTACATCTTCTACGCTGAGTCTATTTTCCCCACAGAGTTTTGTATTTCATGATGCGTACACACCTAATTTGAATCTTGATATCTCTATGCTAGTGACAGTTGCTGTTAAGGAAAGACAGGTTTAGTGGGTTTCAGGCAGGATGTAGGGATGTAGATGGCATTTTTGATGTAAGAGGAAGACTGTAATACCTTATGTTCAGCATAATCAGAGTATGACTACTCACGAAAAGGAGCGCTCAGCAGCTTGCAAAAGTGGACAAGCGAGCATATGCTGATGCAGGCATAGCCAATTAACCTGTTTTAGAGCTGTTTCTCCTGAATGTAGGATAAAGTTATACAGTAGATAAAGCTATGTGAGAGTAATTGTTGCAATGTTGTTTTAATGCATTTAGGTTTCTGCAGGGATATGGCAGCACTTTGGTCCACTGGTTCAAAAAGTGGCAATTATGCATTAATTATGGTGCCATTTGGACTAAACGCTAGACAAAGTTAATTGTGCAGTAGTGCTAATAGTGCAGTGATTTTTCTGAGCGTGGCATTGGTAGAATGCAGGAATGCATTTAGTTTTCTGCTGGCATATAGCAGCATTTTGGTGCTCTGGTGCAGGCATAGCAATTAGGTAATAGCTAAAAGTGCAGTGATGCTAAAAGCACAGTGTTGCTAATGGTGCAGCAGTACTTCCAAGCTGGAAATCTATTGCTGGAGTACATTTAGGCTACTACAGGAATATGGCATCACTTTGGGGCTTCTGCCATTCCACAGAGATGTTGTTTGGGGGTGAGCCGAGACTAGTTTGGTCCAGTGTGGTCAAAGCCAAGGCTGTCAACATAGTCGCAGTATTTGGGAGGATTTTTCTGCAACGGGCGGCCCAGGGAGGCGCCGCTTACTTGCTAGCTGCTGTCGAGGTGGCTCTTTTTTTCCCTTGCATTTTGTGCCAGAAGACTGCGCGTGGCGGCACCAGGGAGACGCACCAATCCTGCTCCACTCCGAGCTGGCAGCCTGCACCGCACAGAAGCAGAGCCTTCCTGAAAGGGAGGAACGACTGGAATGGATTAGGCCCTGTTATTAATGGGGTTGTTTTGGTTCTCTTTATCCATATGGCATTTTCCAAGTCTAGAAGGAAAATGAGTTTGCTAAGAAGGCTTTTTCGGTGAAACCAAAATCCAAAGAGGAAAGAGAAAGAGAGGAAAGAGAAAGAGAGGAACTCGCCGTGATAGACATGTCTCTAAAATGGAATAAGTCATGCCATGCACCCAGTATTCTTTAATTATGGCCTATGATCATTCTTTCTTTTCTTGTTGAATGTTTTTAACTGTTTTAAATTTGTGCACATGTTTCTCCTTTATCTACTGTTTGAATTTTTCAGATTCATTGAGTTACCTGTCACTTGTCCCAACTCTAGTGGGCCACTGACTGGGGCAAACTGGGCTTTGTGCTGCTGTCCAGCCTAATGGAGCTATGTGATGAATGGCTTTGCTTGGCCCAGGACAACGCATTAGCATTATTGACCAGCCCCTGGTGATCAAAGTGCCTTGCTATGTGCTTGCCTTTCAGGCCTTATTCAGACTGGCTGGAGTTGTGTGTTCTAATTCACAGTTTTGAATAAGTTGCTGGATATAAATATGCATGCAGAGTTGCGAAATTCCTTAAGAAAGTTACCTTTCAACCTGAAGGGACCAGTGATGGATTGGGAGGGATTGTTCTAAAGGACAGTCAGTGTTATAAATAGTTAATGGTGCTCAGATACTCACAGCTCAAGATACTGGCGACTTTGACACAGAGTGGAATTTGGCACGTTTGGATGCAGCAGGGGATTTTTTTTTTTGTCCTCAGTGGAAAGAAGCCCTTTACTTGCGAAGACATTTAGAAGTCATCTGCATCTAAAATAAGTGTGAATCGACTCCCATGTGCACAAGGCCATAATGATGTCACCCCAGCCTTCAGCAGCTCCGCCTTGTGACCCTGTTACCATAAATAGCATGTCACGTATCGATTTGGGCACTCAGCTTCTTAATGACATGTTTTCACATAATGACCTATTTTGCCTTCGGATCAGATAGGCTTAATCACTCAGCCCCACTGGATCATCTTGTTATGAAGGAAAGATGGAGCTTCTGAGCTGTTCACTAAACCTGGGCATGCATACCATTTCTATGGGGTAATGGCTGTTTATGCACAACTACGGTAATTCCTCTAATGAATACATCATGGTATGGCCACACACACCATTCCGGGTCCTTCTTTCCATGGCATGTGCACTTTTTCTTGCAGGGCTTTCGTAGAGCCTTCCTTCCAAGCAGTCGATCTGGTGTGGCATCTCGATGAACTGGCCGGGCCGTTATTATGTTACATGTAGCCATAAGACTAAAATGAGTCATAGGCATACAGCAGGGAGGAGTGACTGAGTGGCTTATTGTATATACTGTATTGTGCAAAAGTCCTAGGCACCTGAGAAAATTATGCTTAAAAGCTCTTTACTACTGTGCAGTGGCATTAAAACACTTACATTACAACAAATACAAACATCATTAATACACTAAATGGTGGTTTTATGTGTGGCAAAGTGTTCGCTTAACCATTTCCAGACCTCTTTCCTCATGGAATCCCAGTTTTACTTATAGCTCCATCAAATCCCTGGTTCGGCTCTTTTTACTTCAGTAGTTTAAATTAGGTGTTGATTATGGAATTGTATTCATTCACTCAATGACTGGAGCTCTGAGCAGAAACCTGGATCCAAACCCATGTTCTTCTAACCAGCTCACAACATATTGACTAGTTTTTAGAAAAAAAGAAATCTTGATACTGTTTACTGCTTGCTTGTTTGCATTTATTCTAATATTCAGCTGTGTTTTTGCTGGCAGAATGAAACCCACTGCTGATATAAATTAATTGTTGGTATAAACAAATTGCACAGGTGCCTAAGACTTTTGCAGAGTAATGTATAAACATGTGGAAAAAGAATGCCGAACTCAGACAATGTTCAAAGGAGTAGGCAGACACTATGGGTTGGTTTCTTAAACACATTTGGACTTTGGAGATTCTCAGATGAAAGGAAAATGAAGTCTAGGACATTTATGATACTGTGTAGTAAGCATTAAGTAAGACTAGGCCTGATTCTTGTCCTGATAAAGCCCACCCCTGCCTATTAAGTTTGCTCCAAAATATGTTTTCAAGTGTTCTGAAAACAAAACTTCACATCAATCTATTAAAGTTTTAGCAGATGCTCAATTGATTGCTCAGTAAGAACCTAAAGACGAGCAAGCTAGTTGAATTTTTGTAGCCTGGACTTGTTCCAATATCTGTCATCACTTTCAAGACTCGCACACAAATGTAATTGTTTTGTTTTGGCTGCTTTAGCCACAAAAAAGTGGAAAAGCATCAAAGCCCTGAATATCAAAGCAGCAGTAAGACACAAGCCCGGGCTCTTCAGAGTCCTCCGCGAGATCCGTAAACATGCATTTTGACAGAGCAGCTGGGCCAAGCAGGCCAGTGAAAGGGCTGTTGGGAGCCGTCTGGGGAGCATTTGCCCTGCTACGTGAGAAAAACATCAGTCAAAGGGACGGAAAACAATCTCTCTTTAGGCGAGTTGTAGACGCGTGCCTGGGGAAGACTATCTTCCACTGGACTCTCAAAGTGATGTCTTATGTTATCTTTTTCAAGAAATATGGGGACCTCGAGGACTGTTTTTGTGTTCTGAGATTATTTCCCCATGCTACGAACAAAACACCATCTTGATGGATGGACCTGGAATAAATGTTTGTATTTTGACCTAAAATATATACATTTAGTGAAAGCTTTCTTCCAAACACTCGCAGTATCACATAGGTTGAAGTCATGATAATGAACAAACGATACATCATGCAGCCGTATCACACGTTGTCACGAATCCAGCATCTGTTCCAGTCACTCTCCGTTTCCACTGACCGTGCTATAGCCCTCATCTGCAGAGCCACTCAAGGCTTTCAGCGCCAGCCACAATCGTGCCATTGTGGGAGGCCTCGCTTGTCAGTTGACGCCCCGGTTCTGTTGATATGGGACGTGTGCTGAAAGCAAGCGCGACCTCATACAAAAGCTGAAGTGCTGGCTAATTGAGCTTGTCTGGCCATAACCTGTAAGTTGTGCTGATAAGCAGGTATTTGACCCACGGGGAGGCCCAGGTTACCCTAGCCTGCTGAAGCCAATGCTTGATTAGCCTGTTCAGCTTAAAACTGCCTTGTGGCTCCAAAGGCGAGTGCTTGCTTAATTGCGCGGGATCGATAGGATATTATTGCAGCTCAAGGAATGCTTCTGCATCTAAAGAGGATGTAGATGTTGTCACAGTGTGGAGGACGTCGGTTGTTTGAGCCTGTGGTGTTTCAGTGCTTCTGCAACATTTCCTTGATGAGATATGAAGCCTGAGCCATGCTTGGATGGGGATCACTCACTGCTAACCATAGCTGGGATGAAATGATCCTCTCTTCGTATTAAAATTCCAAATTCCGTCACACTGGAAGAAGTCCGCTGATGCAATCTACTGAAAGCCCCATGAAATGATCTGTGAATGCCTCCATTTCTAAACCAGCTCCCCTCCCTCTTTGTTTCTCTTTACCCCCTACTCTTTGTTTTAGCTTCTCTGAGGGCTAGTGTTGCGGCCGCGTTCCAGCCAGTGCTGGTGGGGTCCCCTTCGCGGATCTGCTGTCATGTCTTTCTCACACTTGGGAGAAAGATCTTTGTCGTGGGGTGCAAGTGTCTGACCACCCCCGCCAGGCCCTTCAGGCTAATCCTGCTAGCTCCAGGAACCTTAGACTAATCCAGCAAGTCTCTCAGTTTCAGCCGCTTTCTCGGCTAACCCGCCAGGGGTTCCCTCACGCTTCGTTTAGATTAAGTGGCCTTTCGCGGTCACAAAACAGGATTTTAAAAGCAAACTGGTATTGATGCCAGCATACGTGTATGTGTGCTTGTGCATATGTGTGTGTGTGTGTGTGTGTGTAACTTGGCAACCCTTCAATATTTACCCAGCTGCTCTTGTCAGGGCTAAGCGTCTTCTGTCAACTCAAAGAGGGTAAAGAAATAAACATGTATTAAAAGTCATATATATACTCAACTGACCTGGAGAAGGTCTACATGACTGACCTGCTGATAAGCTGCAGCCATCAGGTTACATTACAATAATGAGCTGTCATCAGCTTAAATTCTCTTTCAGTGAGAAAGCACTGTTGACCTGTGTGAATATGAAAGTGAAGCACTGGAAAGCCCTATTCTAGGCTCAGGAGAAGCATGCATTATGTTTGCTTTAGTAATGGACACATTGCTTTAAAATGATGGACTGCCAGGCCCCACCTTAACCAGCCTTAACTTGTAGATCCTCAGATGTCCTTGGCTGTTATTGCCATGGTAACGTGTTACCATAGATGGGCTTGTAGTACCTCTAGAAGGTAAAACGGCACACCTACAGTAAACCCCACTGCACTCTGCAATGACAGCTGTCTAATACAGTAATTTCATATCTGTATGAAATTATGCCATAAAAAATCAGAGCACAAGCTTCACGCAAGATTAACCAGTAAAGATTCACTGACTGCTGGTTTACAATGCAGGAAAATGAACATCTTTTGAGTTCATCCGCTACACTCAACAGTAAAGGCCTCTGAAAGGGTTCTTAGCATGCCATTACATTTCATTTCCCTGAAGGACCTATCTTTGGATGGTTTTTAAAAGCGGCATTTTCATTAAAGAGATGGGGTAGGTGATACGGGGAAGCATATTAACATTGATTTGTATTACCTTGATGATTCGTGATTTGATTTTTTTTTTATTTTTACACAAGGCACCACAGAAAATCCACTCAGTTTGTTTAATTTATAATGAAACACATTGTTAATAGTTGTTTACAACATACTGAAATTCTCCTCATTGGGAGTGTGATGATACAGCCAACTCTTTATTTAGTTTGCGAGAGCTCATGGTTTGATACAGTCATGATATATTCCCTGAAAACAATTCAAATTTAAATGAAGGCAAATAACTATTCAGTTCTGGTATAGTTTCTAAATTAAATTAGTGTTTGAAGGGTGATGTGCTGGATTTGAGCTGTTGATTAGTCCTGATTTAACATTATAAAAAATACAAATGCGTTAAATAGCCTTCCCAATACTTTTGTGCGCTCTAGATTTAATTCACAGTGCCCTTCCATGGTGGTATTGGGACGAACACCGTTCAACTCTAAGATCGAGCGTCCCAATACTTTTGTCTCCGCTCCGTATCGTACAGGAAATAACGTTTCGTCTCGTTTTAGTCAACGAACATGAAGAGACATTTTAGCGTAGTTTTTATTTTGTAAACCACATTTAGTCTCGTTCTTATTCGTCAACAATAATACACGATATATTTAGTTTCGTTATCGTCACATGACCAGCATTTACGTTGCGTCTCGTCTCGTTTTAGTCACGTGATAAATATTCGTTGACGACGATATTTAGTCATAATTTTTGTTGACGAAAGCAACACTACTGGTGAGAAAAGTGTTCCAAAACTACCAGTTTTAACATCAGTGACCAAATAGTTCTTTTATGATTCGTCTGCATCATCAAGGCCAAATCTGCAGCTTGAATACCTTCCTGCACACGCTTGTACTCCTACTTTTGTTTCCTACTTTGGTTTAATGCTGTATAGTAAACGAATCCCCCATGCCGTGCAGTCTGTGTCCTGTCACGCTCAGTGTATAGTGATATTTGGTGTCTTATTTTTCTCGTGTTCTGCGCTCAGGCAAAGATTACTGCTGTGGTTTCATAAAAAGTGCTCATGATCTGAGGTAGGATTTTAATGGCGCTCTAAATCAATGCTAAGCCTGGGCTGGGAGAAAACACTTTAGCAGTCGTATTATAAAACATGGCCTCGAGACAAAGCTGGTGCAAAAGCTTACGTCTTAAGGGGAAATCATCCAGATACAGTCCAGTGCGAACATAGTAGAAACTTTATTCGTCCAGTGTGTGTGTGGTCTGAAATAGGGAAAAACACTTAGTTACACTTCAGGGAGCCATTGTTTTGACTTTGAAAAGAAGCCCTACACTCTTATTAAAGGAAACTTTCTGTGGAAAAAACAATTCACACATTTTTCCTCCTTGCCCCAAATGTAGCTGATCAACCAATATTTGGATCTCCGATGTTCGTTTTTGCTTTTTGGTTCATCCACACTTTTTTTGCCCATCATTATAGATAACAGTGTCGTACAGCACAGGAAACCACATATGCAAGTCTGTTTGAATTTTTAAAGGGCTCGGAGTGGTTTGTGGCATGTGTGTGATGATTTAGGCTCACAGCCTGCATGATCCTAGCCTCTTTGACTTTTCACACCAAAGAAGCAAATTGTCAGCAAATGTCTTGGCTGGCTGACTTCCTTTGGGGTAATTAGGAAAATTGTGTAAATCGGTTGTTTCATCTTCGAGCATTTGTTTGTACAATTTCATAAGGACATAATCCCTACAGTAAACCCGTCCTTCTGGAAGCTCTCAGTAAGTGCAGCAAGTAAATAATGAGTGCATCCCTGGCCACCAATGTGCCATTGTTCTCAAAGCCTGGCCGGCCCGAGTAAACGTGCAGAGGAGACGAGGAGCAGGCCCCGTCTGACACTGCGTTGCCATGGCAACAGAGAGGCCTTCACTCATCCGTTTGCCCACCCCCAGACCCCAGCCCCCTTCTCCAATGCAAGCAGGCCGCTTAATTTCCCCTGACCCCTGGGGTCTGCTTTTAACAGGCTCCATTGATTGGGACAAATGGGCGAGAGAGAGCCGAGCTGCTCCTGGATCCTCTGTAACAAGGTTAAGCAGACTAGGGAAGACATTTGAAGGAGCTGGATGACAAAAAAAAACAAAAGTGCTGAGTGTTTTGTTTTTTTATGTTTTTTTTTTCCTGAGCCAAAACAGATCGTTGACATACTTAAAGGCCAATTAATTGACGTGAGCAGCACCGTCCCATACTTATTCTGGGGCGCAACCTCACTTTGGCTAGATGATTGGTGTGTGTAATATATTCCACCCCTAAATGGTCACCATTAGAACCTCTGGAATCACAAGCCAACAATACACACCCCGCCTCAGTGCAGGTGTAGACGCCTCAGGGAAGCAGTGTGCTAAATGTCGAATATCGAGCGTTTTTTTTAAGCACAGTTCGATGCGAGCCTCTGCTTGAGTCTTGAAGTCTGGGTCTGCGCCAGGTCCTGCCTGCTTTGACCTGCACTTGGAGGAATCGGTTGAACTCGTCCATGCTATCGAATTAACAGCACAGTGCGATGAAGTTTCTGCAGTGAAATCCCAAGTTACCTGAGATGTCTGTGACTTCAGAGGTGAAATGATACCTAAACCAGGAAATCCCTGCTTGCTTTGACTCAAATTCTGAAGCTTGGGTCATTCCTCACTCCCTTAACTTCAGTTTTGTAACGGTCACTGCTCCAGATGAGCACTTCTATGATGGATCAAAAATGTTTGTCTTCCACCTAGAGGAAATAATTGGTGGAAATAGTGCAGGCTAGTCATTAACCATGCCCCATTATGGATTCAATGATGCATTTTAATATATTGCAGCAATTAGTGATGCACAGGTCAGGGTTTTTACGACTTGTCCTCCCAACCTGTCCTCCCAACCCTGCAAAAATATTTATCAATCTACCCAAATCCGCTCCGCTCTAGAATCACTGCCATCAATATGATCTCCATACTAGTATGTTGTCCATATTGTTTTGTCCTGTTAAGTAACTTACCTATTAATCTACTGGAAATTAATCCTATCTTTATAACTTTCTACAGAATCACTTCATCAAGGGTTAAACATCGAGTCTAAGTCCTCTGAAAGCTACCTCGCAGAAAGTCATTATGCAGAATGGTTATGAATATTTATCGACTGATGTCCAATACATTTTTATGATTATTTTGAGATAAGGTTTTGACTTTGAACATATTTTCACACATTGCAACCTCTAGTTCCTCTCATTGTAAAGAAATCAGTCTCCACAACGCACCATTTCACACCAGCCTGAATGACTTTGTTTACGTCTCATTGACCAAATTATGCAGAAATGTTAAAAAAAAAATGGTGAGTTTCCCCTTTAAAATGTACGACAGAGTAAAAAAAAAAAAAACTATGTTTAAAGGGAGTGCGCTCAAGTTTGTATATTGAAATGACAAGTTGCTGTAGAAGTCTGCGACTCATGAGGTGTAGTGATATATAACCCAGAAACGACTGCAGAGCGCATTCCTTGCCGCACTTAGTCCATAGAGGAAAAATACACTCGCTCTCTTTCTTTCCGTAAAAGTCCTCAGGGTGAGAGAGCGGCCAAAATCATCCATATTACTTCAGCACACAAACGGCTGTTAAAGTCAAGCTACGGACCAACCACCCAGAGATCGGGGTGGACAAAGTAAACTCAGACTGGAACAAGAATGCAAAGCCAAAAGATTTTTATTTGTTATCAATCAAAAGGTCAAGCAGAATTTTAAGTGGACTGTTGCTCCATATGCATGTGAGTGAGAGAGTGTGTGTGTGTGTGTGTGTGTGTGTGTGTGTGTATGTGTGTGTGTGTGTGTGTGTGTGTGTGTGTGTGTGTGTG
>JBBJLR010000139.1:11909728-11922059 GCA_037577145.1 Brachypetersius gabonensis | reverse complement strand
CACACACACACACACACACACACACACACACACACACACACACACACACACACACACACACACACACACACCTATTTACCTAATTATCACTGTTAAACATAACATGTAACCACACACACACACCCACACCCACACACACACACACACCCACACACACACACATCCACCTCTCCCCCCACATACACACTACTAACTGACTTTACACCGCACATAAAACATTTCAGTGCCAGTGTTCTGAAACATGGACCTTTTTTTATGTATACACACACACACACACACACACACACACACACACACGATTAACCCGCTCCTTTGCAATTTGTGTGCCTCTCATCCATCCAGTCAACTGTGGAAATCCAATTAGCACAAAATGTGTGTGGAGAGAGTGTGTTTTACATGCTCACAAAACTACATGCTTGCTTTACAATGAAAGGAAGAAATAATACACTGCAGACTCTCTTTCTCCACACACACACACACACACACACACACACACACACACACACACACATACACATGCTAAGGTCTAGTGGTGGGTCATGTAGCACTAATACCAGTGCAGTCTCACTCTCAGACACCACTGTCTGCTTTCTGCACACTAATATGCCCACAGCTACTGGGTGTTTGGTCATTTTGACTGTCATGCTTTGCACATCATTTTAATAAGCTTTGTGGAGCAAGATCCAAATATTACACTGAAGTAAACTGTGACGCTCATGGCACAATTTGAAGTATTTATGCATTAATAAATGAGATCCTTATTTTCTCAAATGTCAGTCTTTGTTGCAAGAGGTTTTCGTTGTAGCACAGTTTTGATAAACAGGATGGCCGTTTGATGGCAGTCAAATGACTACTTTCCCACGAGACTCTCTGCTGATTCCCTGGTTAACAATTCATCGTGAATTTGGCGAGAATATTAAGTAAAGATGATCATGATTGGTAAGAAAGTTTTTCGCTTATTGCAGCCTTCTGCAAAGTCATTATAGCAAAGGCTATAGTAATGATGTAAAAATCTTTACTAAAGCACCCTGACTTTGCCCTCATGAATGAAAAAAGGCTCATGAGAGTAGTACTTTCACATTAGTTATATCTAGGATACTCATTTCTTTATTAATGTGTTTCATTCATTGTTCTCCACTGTTGTAAGACTTCCTATTTCTCTACCTCTCTCTCTTTACTCTCTCATATTTGAGCATAATTTTCTTTCAACGTAGAACAGTGGGCCGGCAGGTCTAATGAGGGCTGACGGGATGTTTATGTAACCCCAAAGCCCTCCGAACCATGAGCAATTACGGATTGACCCGGACCCCTCCCGTAAACGAGTACTGCCCCGGTCGGCCCTTTCACAGCTCCGTCTCACACCAGCCTCGGCCTGCTCTAATATGAAGCGACGGCCACTCTGTTAGAGAGGGCACAGCCAGCCGGTGTCCCGGGATGGGGGAAGCGGGGTAGAAAAGGGCAGCAGAACAAGCGCATGTGGCAGAACAGCAGAGGGAGGCCTTCAGAAATATTTACAGTGCCATGAGGTTGCTATTAACTTTGCCTTAAGGAGCATGCAGAGGAAAGATATTTGCAGGAAAATAAATAAGCCTGTTTTTTTTTTTTTAAGCTTAATGAGTGGGTACAAGCACAGCAGTGCACTCAGTAACTCTCAGGCCATTTAAATGACTGCAAGTCAAAGAAGTACAGCATTAACCACTGTTGTTTATGGGAATGGAGTGAACTATACTATTTTTCAGTCTGAAATGTTAGACATGCACAGGTCACTGGGCATGAACGAGACTCAGATAATTATCTGGCGGCAAAAAGTCCTCTATGGTGTTGGAGTTAGCAAGCTAGGTAACAACATCATCACAAAGGGAAAATAATTATACTACTGAAAAGAGTATAGTGCTGCACTCAGGTCAGAAGCTTTCAGAGGTCAACACAGTAGAGCTATTGGCCAAAGATGCAGAGTTCATTGAATTTGAAATGAAATTTCATATATGAATAGCACAACACTGAACTACTATTGCACTACTATTGAACTTAATATTGTTTCACTTGGACAAACTGGCTGGACTTTGTCATTACATTTTAAGAAATGTTTTTGCTGGACATTATAAATTAAATAATTTAGCAGAAAATGTAATTGAATAAAAAAACAGCATGGATAAAGTTCAGATAGCTACTACCACTAGACACTACTGCTACTGCTACTACTACCACCATTTCATTTTAATAGATGGCAGAATGCAACTTCAGAAACCACATATACAGGTCTGTTGGGTAATACAGCACAGTTCAAAGCATGTGACAGTTCAACCAGTTTACACAATGCTAAAATAAGCTTCTATTACTTAGCCTTAAAACCCAATGAATACACTTCAGACATCAGGCATGACTTGGCTGACTGACTACATTCAGGATCAAGGGGAAATCCAAGTCCATTTAATTTTTTTTCCAAACTATTCCTTTAAGGCCCCGATTGCTGTTAGTGGCTATTGATGTAGGCATTTGTATTGAGGCACAGCAGTGTAATGTGGATGGACTCTGTGGAGAACCCCCAGCAGCCACTGCGCTCTAAGCAGAACCAGCATGCTTCACTGCTATTAGTTTAGTGATTTGTCTTAATTATGGCACTCCAGCAGACCCAACAAAGCCTTATTGAAGACAGGCACAGTGTTTTATTGAGGCAATTTAGTGAGGCAAGCCGAACTGAAGGCCGCGAGCTGTAAGCAGTGGCAAAAAGAGTGTGTGTTTTTCGTGTTTTGGCTGGAGAGCGACACACACAAAGCCGCCTTTTACCTTCTCCCTCTGCTAGCCTCTCACTGCCCTTACCCTGCAGCCCAGTACCAGCAGGTCAGACAGGGTTAATCATTCAAACTCAGTCTGACTACACACACACACACACACACACACACACCCACACCCACACTAGCCATGTGCCGACATAATTGCCCAACCTGTTATCAGAGATTATGACTTATTTTTTCAAGCGTGATCTTTTAAGGCACATTTTAAACACCACCCCCCACAAACCTAGTTTGGACAAGCGGGTCAGATAACGGATGGCTGGGTTTTAGGTTCGTAATGTGTGTCAACTCTGGCTAGGAGCAGTGGTTATAAAATGTGTGCTGTAAGGGAAGCCGGGGTCAAATGAGGGAATGAGAGCCCAACTGTATGTTAGTCAAACACTGGCTAAATATGGATGAAATAGATTTGTCAGTAGGCAAAATTGCATCCCATGATGCCCATGTGTCACACCAGCTAGATAATCATTTAAATGTCCTGGAAACAGATCTATAGCATGGAGTGTGAATTATACGTTGAGTACCATGCCAGGACTGTGACCTTTACTGAGGACTGTGAAGCTACTTTGACATAAAATACAGCATGGATCTCTCTGTTAGTACTTGTAAGACACAATGAAAAAAACATCAAATATCATTGTTTAACAGGGCTTTCTGTGGGACACACACACACACACACACACACAAACACACACACACACACACACACACACACACACACATATATATATAAGGATGAGGATGACTGGTTCACAATCTCCGTTTCAGTTCATCCCAACGGTGTTGGATGGGCATGGGGTTCAGGTCAGGGCTCTGTGTGTTTAGCTCATTGGCTCTGTGTGTTTAATTTAAATATCTTTAATATACAGTTTTAAACCTGGACTTTTAAACCAAAAAATAGGTCTATGTGAAGTTTTGTCAGGTTATTGAAGGACTCCTGACAGCCACCAAGACACGGAACCTCAACACATCCTTGGTCTCAGGCCTCTGACAACTAGATCTAGTTCACCTGAGTCCCATGAATCTTGTAGTCCCAGCATAAATACGCATGTGTTTGTTCATGTTATTGTTTTTTTTGCTAGTTTGCCTATACCCCAGTTCTTGTCTTTGTTGCTTTAATCCCTCGTTGGACTGCTTTACCAAACCATTTGAGATACAATCCTTTGGTTCACTTTGCTTGCATGATGATTTGGATTTACTTTTCTGTAGGACGACCTTCTGGTTACGAACTCTTGCTTGGTTTCGAGTTTTGCTTCTTTTTTCGCTGTCGGGATAATTGTGTAATCTGATTTCATTGTGAAAATATATCATTTAGGTATAGTTTGATGTATTTGTTTGCCAATACTGCCGATGTTTATTGATTAAGCAGAACGTTGCAGTCACACAACAAATAGAACATTTTGCATTTTTCCTTCGAGAATCTAGAACCTTCTCCCAACCCATCCCTTACTACCCATAAAAAATACAATGATATATTTTGCTATGTATACTACAATTACTACTAATAATACTAATAATACTAATAGTAATAGTAATAATTAAATACATTCAAACAAGTACCCCAAAAATTTACCAATAAAAGACTAAAAATATAGATAAGTATTATTTAAGCAGCAAATTCCACTGGTTTGTGGTTCTGCTGTATTGAATTACATAGAATCAAAGCTTTAGTTGCATCAAGTGGAGATGATTAACCCTGCAGTAAAACCCTACAGGAGCTAAACTCAGACACACTACTGATACATAATTCTGGGCCCATAGAAACATATCTGTCATTTGAAAAAAGTCAAATTTTCATGTTAATCTTTCCAAAGTTGGTATGTCTTCTTTCCAAACTTTTGGCCAGTAGTGTATTCACACGCCCAGCCACAGAAGCACCAGAGACTGGCATTCAGCAGAAAGAGGATAGAAAATGTCCATCAGGCCTGCCCACTCACTCTGAAAGTTTTATTAGCACAGTGTGTGAGGGATCAGTGGCGGCGTGTGATTTGTCTGACACACTGAGGAGATACATGCTGAGGAAGAGGCTCTCAGGGGGTCTCTGCACTCCTCTCTCCCACTAGAGATGAAAATAAAACTGTACGATTCTTTCCCTGCCTCTCCATTTTTCACAACAGAAGGAGAATGACCTCCTTCCTAAATGAAAACAGATCACTGAGGAATGATAACCTACAACAGGCCAGTTGCGCTTGTCAATCATGAATCATTTGTTTCAGTACATCATGAGATCTTGACTCATTCATTTAGAATTCATTTGAAAAATACTCCAAACATACAAAGATAAAACAAACTCTTCATAAAATATATATAAAAAGGTACTGTTTCATTTTTACATTTAAAGGGTCCATATCCTGTTTTGTTCTGTTCTGACTGGCTGCTCTATATTGAGTGGCACTGACAAAGCAATCTGGCCTCAAACACTAACTTGTGAATAAATTGGGCTGAATAGATGAACATGTGGATGCATTGGTTTTCATGCATCCTAATTTCTATGTCTGTGCTGTACAGACTGGAGAGTGAATAGGTTTACATGCTACATTGAACTCTTTTGTTTTCATAAAACAGGAAACCTTTTCCATGAAGTTTTCCATGAAAATGGCCCTTTGTTTTTTGGGGGGGTGGAATACTTTTGATTGTCATGATAATCGATTGAAATCATTTGTCAAATTCTAAAATTGCAGTGCGGCTGAATCACAACCATCAGATAAAACGCTTGGTTAAGAGAGAGGTATGAACTGGTCTAAAAAAAGCTTTCATTCCACTGTAATTTCAAGCACTTTACTACTAGTTCACTCCCTCAATATGCTACATTTCTTCTCTCAGACAAATTAGTGTGAATAGCTGCACTGTTTGTATGGAAAGCAATTACTTGACCAAATAACAGCTGTTTTTGTGTTTTTTAGGTGGTCAAAGGTAGCATATCTTCCCCTGTTTGTTTTTTGTTGTTGTTGTTGTCGTTGTTTAAGCATTTCTGGTCTAATGTACCAGGTCATGGCAGCAGTTGCCATAGCCGTGGGCTTGGAGTATTGGCCATCCTGGCTGTTATGATCTCCTGCCAACATTAACTCACAGCCATTAGCTTTCTGCACGAGAGCCTGGCATGCACAGCTACTCTTGCTAACCCATATGGCACACACGTCTGCCACACCACGGCTTCCCTCCCTACGCCACGCGCTCTGCATTTCCCGGCTACCGTTTGCTTAGCCGTTTCATTAGTCCAAGGTGAACGCTAACATGTGCGCAAGCGGTGGGTTAATACCTGGAGGAAAGGAACTGGGCTTTTTGTTATCTATCTGGCAGAGGAGACGTTGCGGCGAGAGAATTACATTATCAAGAGGTGGGCCCACTAATCTGGCTCAGCCGCTATCACGCACTAGCGGAAGATTTACGACTTAATTATCTCCAAAATTGCTTTGGCGAGCTGCTGCTAAGGCCACCAGGGACGGTGGTGCCAGTGGCAGTCTCTGGCACACAGCTGAGTGGCTCTCACCTACAGATGTGATGGCTCAAAGCGTTCCTTTCTTTCACGGGCCTGACCCCGATGTTTGCGGTGTATGCGATTTGCATATTCAGCTTAGGCCACAGCCTGATTTCCACCATCTCTCCTGTGCCTGAGGAACTGGAAGAGGCTCAAATGTGAAATGTTTTGGTGACAAATCCAAATGTTTTCTGCATTTCCATCTTATTTAGAAGTAATTTATTGTTTGAGTAATCACACGCTTGCTTTGAACAGCATCAGATTGTTCAATAACCAAACTGAATAATGTAAGTGGTTTCTAAATCTGTAGGACATATCCTGAGGCACAGCAAAGTGTAGATTAAACAGGTTCAAGTAGTACACAATATTAGTCCTATTCTATATCCCTCATAGCAGCAGCATCAAAAAACATTTACAGCGATCTCACAATTGTTTTTGTCCCATGAAAGAAACTTTTTCATCCTACATATTATGTATTTCCGAATCAAGTGTCCAATTTGCGATCCTGAATGAAACAATACGAGAAGTCCACATGCTCATGAAAAATGAAAAATGTTTAGATTTTTAGATTCATCAATAACTTCAATCAAAATGTTGCATAAGTAAAAAATGTCCCCGTAGTATTGGGCTGCTATTTGCACCTCTAATTCCTGGTCACATATATATATATATATTTATATATATATATATAAATGTATAAACAAAGCATAAATATCTAATTAAATTCAGCCCAACCTCTTTATAAATAATCATATTTATTTAGATGTTTCACACATTTCATTTGGAAAGCTTGTCTAGTTCAAACAACATAAAACTATGTAATTAATTGCATTTTGAATCAGTTAAATTTGCATTTGTTTGCATTTACTCCCTTTTTGTCTGAATGATTCTAATCCGTAAGTGCTATAAACAAAGATTCTGTTTCTTATGTAGCAGCGATGTGTAAACTGCTTACATACACAAAATATTTATGTGTAGCAATATATGTTTTAACATTTGAGCACAAAACTGAATTATTCACATGTACTTTTATGGATACATATAAAGAAGAAAATGCCAGGCGAAACCAGGAGAAACCTCCGGAAATCTGATGTTTTTTCTTTAAAATATTTAAATGTGTCCCCTTTGGATATAAATAGTTTAATCTAAATGGAATTTTGACCTGTATTAAAAGAAGTGGTATTTTTGTTTTTCAGCACTCTCTGCTGCTATATTTCTTCATGCACTGCATTTCAAGCGTGGGAGGTGGCTGCTGGGGTGTTGTAGTGGGACAGGGACAGAAGGTGGCAGCCAGGCCACATATGGAAGATGTCAAGCAGGGTCAGGAGGCCAACCGGTGGGTGCAAAAGACACCTGGAGCCCTGGCAGCAGCCACGGACCTGCTTTAGCAACGGAGCGCACTTGCATACTGATGCCGTCACCGAGTGTCATTGGAGGAAAGTGCGATTAGCATTAGCTGGGGAGTGGATTTTCATAAGTATGCAGAGGAAGTTGTGGGAGTCGTTGAACTGTGCAGTGTCCAGCACATAAAATATGCATTTCATTATGCCACTCTTTAATAGAGTGGAATCATAAACCTGCATGCTTGCTTTCAGTCACCATCATAATTTTGACGATCTAGCCATCTAGAAAATGAGCTGACTTTTTTTTTTGCACCATTTATGTTTTAGTGTCATTTGTATAAATGTCCTGGAACAGCTTCTCTGATTTAAGATGCTGTATTTAAAACTCTATCATGTAATTAATGGCGATAACAAAATCCAACAGCCATAAATCTTGCACATAAATTGCAATGATGTATCTATCTAATAATATACAATAGAGGAGTGCTATATAGTGAGATACTGGCACTTGAAGCCCAGTGCCAATGCCCAAAGCGTAGCACAACCTCCTGTGTGTTAAACTACGGTTTATGACTTGGTAAATCAGTTGTTATGAGTTGAAACTGATTACTTTACTTTGTACCACGCCCGCATATAAATGTCGCATCGCATAAACTTAAGGACTGCAAACTTCAAGTCTGCTCATCGTGTCAGAACCTAATCAAACCACTGATTTACTCCCTAATTAGAATACTTTTCAATGCAATATCAGTACGTAACACCAGATTAAAAACACAAACTGAAACTGAAACATTAATGTCTATCTAAGCATTTGACATTTACCTTTTGGATCGATTTCTCCTCAACAGTTATGGACAAAAATAGAACCGGGTGCTTCTCAAAACCAGAGCTCTGTCACTTGATGGCTTGGCTGATTACAGCAGGAGTGTTCCAGCTTTGTCATCTTCACACATTTGCACCTCTTTCTGTTAAGGAAAAGATATAATATATTATAGTACATTATAGTTCCATTTCAGCTGAGTTGCTGGTTACAATAAACTTTGTTTTGGCCGTTGTCATATTAGTGGCTGGTTGCCGTTGCAAACTTACAGAAGACTAAGGGGGGGTGATATGAAAAGAGCTTGGAGTTCCATTATCAGAAGATCACCTCTTAGCCAATCACACTGTGAGATTTAAGGTGGTATGAATTTACTTATATTGGACATGTTGAACATAAACACAAAATTTAATTCCCTTAAACTGCTAAAGTGGCATTTACTGATTTCTGATTATTTGAAAGCTCTAGGGAGGTCCTGAGAGGTTTGTGCAAAAGAAGCAAAGGCCAAAAACTTGCACCACCTCAGGGGACATATACTCAATAATTTAGGCCATGACCTCCTGCAATCTCGGCTAATGCGAAAATGCATTGTCGAGATTTACCGTAAGGATTTTATAATCTTTGCTCTCTTTATGCTCTGATGTGTTCTGCTTCTGGCATTTGACTCTGCGTGACCCGAGTTGGCTCAGAGTCAGTTCGGGTATTGCCTTTTCTGTTACTGCGCTCACTTCAAACTGCATATGGAATATTTGTGTCGTTATCCATGCCTTGGCTTTGATTACATTTGGAATGGCTGTTTCCTGTATTTCCGCTGCCACTGAGCTGGATGAGTGGTTTTATGTGACAGCGTGCTGAAGGAGTGAAGAGCGCTCCCCGAACATGTTTACTACATCATCAGCAAAGGTGGTAATGCTTAACGAAGACTGACAGCACACATCAGATCACACGTATGTGCTCAGAACACACACACGCAGGCCTTTTTCTGTTCAGTGTGCATTTCTGTTCGGTTTCTATAAACAGAACTGCGCTGATCACTGTTAAAGTTCAAGTTTGTGACCCATTACTGTATGAAATTCAGATGTTTCTACACTAGGTAGACATATACACTCATTATTGTCATTCCGCTCTGATTTTTAAGTTCAACTCCATATTTACATAGATAGAATCAGAATATCAACAAGTCTGAATATGTACCTTCAACTGTTTAAATGGCAAAAAAGGGCAAACATGTAAAGCATGTTTCTACTTTCTGAACTATGAATGAGATAGTGATCATTTCACATTATAATGGGCTGATGCTGCTAGTAAAAGCAATTAATTCCGCAACTGTTTGTCTTTTATATGACTGAATCAGGGCATGCATGAGTAAAAATGTTTTCATTGTAATTACAAAATGACTGTCTGCCATGAACACATCTGTGATGGCATAACTGATCAAATTACACGTGAGCAGCTAAGCTACAGTGGTGGGAGGGAAACATTAGGAGTGGAGTCCTTCCCAGAGAGGTGCTTGAATCCTGCTCTCCTGAATGCAAAGTGACTTAAGCACTACGCTATAAAGCCACTTGTAAAGCTCAAAAATGACTACCAGCGTGTTTTAAACAGGATGACTTTTGTCAGTCTCAGTTTGCAATATGTGTGAGGCATCAACGGATTGTGTCACAAACCTGCATCGTCCTTAGAAGCGTTTTTAAGGAATTAAAATATTAATATGTCTGTTTTTCTAATAGCCTTACAATGCACAAACAATACGCATGCAGCTCTAATATCTATATAGAACTCAGCTTTTTTTTTCTTCATTTGACTACTGAAGGCCTAAATGCTGATTACAGCAACGCTAGAGCACCATGATTATGTAACTATGTTGTTCATTATACAGTCATACAATGACCTTTATGGTATTGCAAAACTCTAGAATGCCTTTCGGACTGAAAGTATCAACATTCATACATTTTGTGCATGCAAATCAGGACATCATTAAATGAAGTCCATGCAGGGTTTGAAATATATTTGTATATTTTTGTATATTTTTTGCAATGTGTATAAGCAGCAGCAGCAGCTATTCTAACCATTCGGTCTCCTTATCAGACTCAGCACCCTGTTATAGGTACGCCTCACGTCTAGGCCGAGCCTGAGCCTAGTGCTGCATTTGCATGTAGTCTTAGCATGCAGGAAAATAAAAGAACAAAAACAAACTCAGTCTGGCAGGCATCCCTCTCCGCCATCTGCAGTGGATTGTGGGTTTTATGTCTCCGCAGAGTTTCCAGTGCCGTAAAACAGCACAGCGCGATTTCAGTTCATCAAGCTTTAAACCATCTGCACTGGAAAAGATTGAACATATTAATGGACTCATATACGCACCATAAGCTAATTCAAAAATAGGCACATTGGAGGCTTAAGAAGTTTGCAGGCTCTTACAAGGAGTTTGTGTCTAATCCTGTGCCCTCTGTGTGGTAACGTCGAGAGGAGGAAATAAAGGAAATCTGCGGATTACTGCTAGCCAATTACACTCAGAGGTGGACAGGAGAAAAGAATTGACCTTTTTCACATTCTCAGATAGCTAGAAGGGGTTTGGCTGTACAGAGCGTTCCAGTACAGCTTGAATGGACTTGAGAAAGCCAGGGGAAAAAAAGTCTCTTCATTAGCCCTCTCCACCATGAGAGGGATGAGTTGGGTTTAACCCTTCTTCCTCCCATCAGCTGGGAGGGAAATGAGGTAATGTTAGCTGCGCAGTCCCAAACTTCAGGCGCCTAAGGGCTTTATAAGGCCTTATATGGGTCATGGCACCCATCAGAAGATAATAGCAGCACTCCTGCACCAACAAGCCAAATGAGGTGAGAAAGGCATGGTGGGATTAGGCTATAGGATGGCTTTTGAAAAGGCCAAAAAAATGCTCATCCCTAAAAGAAAGGGTGGAAAAGCACATATAGATGGAATATAGAAGGTAATTAATGGGAAGAAATTGTTCTGGATCTCATACAACTCAGAACTTAGTGGACTGAGAATTTTATTATTAATTTTTTTATCTTATGCAGACGTAAAACACAATAGCAAAACTGAAACGAAATTAAAATCTGTATTTGACCCTCAGAAAAACCCTATAGTATCTTTTTTACTCTATTTAAAAGTATGTCATTACATCATGAGTTATGTTGTGTGTTTGTAGTACAGAGTGTATGGGGGCAGCACATTTTTGTATTTTGATTTCGGGTCTTATTCTTTTTCTTTTGTTTGTTCAGAACGCCCATTACGTTTTCTCCCATTAGTTAGGTCTCCCCATCACGCAGTGCTACCAAGAAAGTGCTTCCTTTGAGTCATAAAGCAAAGCAGCACTGCATCTTTTCTGCTTTTGACACAAATAGCTTTGCATATTTCAACCATAACTAATTTCTCTTACATCTGCTAACAGATGTGCATGCTGGCTCGCATTGCTTTGATTAATAGGCCCAGTGTTTAGATCTGTGGTCTTCACATCAGTCCTTAGGTCCCTTCAAGTGGTCCATGTTTTTGCTCCAATCTAACACACAATACCTAAATTGCAAACACATCAAGAAAATGTAGTCCGTCTGGAGGGGACCCCTAGGACCAGTTTAAAGAATACTGACTTAGATAATTGCTCCACTCTTCCTTAGCTCTAGAACGTCTGATGAGTGTTATTATTCTACTGTTCTGCTACCGCTGGTGTAATTGTTGGCTGTATTCTCAGGAGATCACAAGTTGGATCCCCACAGATTGGGGGAATCCTAGCTAGTGGGTGGATTTGGACATTACTAAATTTGGGAGAACACTAAGAAAAACCCAAAAATTGTACATACATACAAATATGCACACACGCACACACACACACACACACACACACACACACACACACACACACACACACACACACACACACACACAC
>JBBJLR010000139.1:11897739-11909628 GCA_037577145.1 Brachypetersius gabonensis | reverse complement strand
CACACACACACACACACACACACACACACACACACACACACACACACACACACACACACACATATACATATATATAATGAATGCCACTGCTTTTTTGTTTTGCATTGTGTCTTCTCTCATGGTGGTTACAGAGGTGGGGCAACTGAGGAAAAAAGTTGCCTTGGGAAAGGAAAAGTTTTACAGTGCAGTGGAAGCGGACAGGGGGGAATTTACGGGTGCTGACCTGATCGAGCTACCTCCAGCAGCCTCGCCGAAATCTCCACATCGCTCCCCATACCACAGCCCGGCTGCAAATGAGATCCACATGCATGCTGCAGCCTTTTATATGGAGCCACATCCCAGATCCAATGAGATTCAGAGAAAAAAAGCCCCGCAGTCGAAGCCTCTTATTTGATGATTAGGCCATGGCTCTCTATTCTGCATTCTTCGCTGTTTTCTCTCCTCATTGTACCTCCTTTCTCCAGCCATGGCACTCCATAAACTTACGACATTAACAGAAAGTTGTTCTTTTTGGATCCGTTGACTTTCAAAGTGTGTTGATCGTGGGGCAAATAGGGTGGAATTTACTTGAAGTTGCGATGTCTTTAACAGGCTACAAAAACGCATATTATACCAGCTGTGGCTCTTTTTTTTTCTTCTTCTTCTTTTTTTCGTTCTTCTATGTTAAAATACCCATGTGGACTGAGACCACTGTGACGGTCATACAAGGTGACCCTCATAGAACTTACATTTGGTGCTCACCTAATTAAGCAACTTTTCATTTTTAATTTTAAGTTTTGGGAACAAATCCAATGGACAGCGCTGGGGGAATGCAGAAGTTGAGGGATTTGAGCCGAGCATTACTGGTCAGAGTAATGGAGTAGCATAAATGGTCAGGGTAATAATGGTATGAAGATATTTATTTACCCGATTTAGATGGATCAGAGCGCAGGAAATGGTTTCTTTATGCTTACAAGCCCATGTCCCATTAAATCCCCATAGGCTTAAAGGGCTCGAAGTAACATTATAAACTGTATATTTTTCATCCATCATGGAATTTGCTCCTGAATGTTCGTACATGGCAATGAAAAGCTCTACTGGCATATGGCACAAAGACAAGCTGTTTATTTTTTGAAGTCAGGGCTTTGCCAAGACTTTATGCTAGAATTGAGCACAAAGCACTTGTTTCTGTCATATTAGATACAGGAGAGAACCTCTTTTCAAGCTTAAGAAATAAGAAACCAATGTCAGCTGTATTCTTACAATATCAACTGTGTACTGTTGTCATGCACCACATTATTCATTGAATTAAATTATACTTAATAAACTATGCTTTAAACTATACTTTATAAACTATATTCTTACATTATACACTATATTCTTACACCTTTTCATATATATACTGTAATATTATACATGATACTCACACACTGTACAATAAATTCTAATACTAAACTTTAGATTCTTGTACTATACATTAAATTCTTATACTGTAGCTCATAACATTATACTGTACACTGTATTATTATACTATACCTCATTATATTATACTGTACACTATATTCTTATACTATACATCAGGGCTATTCAACTTCAACAGCAAGTGGGCCTGTTGAATAGCACTGGGGGGTGCTAACGGTGGGTGGGTGGGGCTAACAGAATTTTGCACCAGGGCCCCTCTCGATATCATTCATCCGGGGGTGAGAGGGTGGTGAGAGATTTTTACCATCAGACACGAATTTACCATCAGCCCACCAGGCAAATGTCCGGTATGCCCAATGGCCCATCGAGCACAGTGTCAAAAATTGACGTTTTAACGTCGCCCAGTTCTAAACTAGAACTCTGCCTGCGCTGCCTTTTTTCACACCTATTTTCTGACAAATCCTGCCTCTTTCGGCTGCGATTGGCTAATATGTCAACTTCTGTGTTCGGATTAGCTAATTTTAAACAACACAGCAGATCACCAATCGTGGCGAAAGTAGCGGGGGACTACCAGCCAATCATTTCATGATGTCTCACGAATCGCACACTTTTTTACTGGAAGTCTTGCTGTCCATAAAAAAAATCAAAAGGGCCGGATCCAGCCCGCGGACCATTAGTTGAATAGACCTGCTATACATCATTATATTAGACTGTACACTATATTCTTATAATAATAATACATTTTATTTATAACCGCCTTTTACAACACTCAAGGTCACTTTACGGAAGTTAAGTATTAAAAATTGAAGAATAAATAAATTAAAAAGTGTTCATAATCCTTGTGGTATCCTTCAGATGCGCACTCTCCACAGTTACGGCAGGCCAGCTGAATTTCTTTAGGCATGATGGTGACTCTCTTGGCATGGAAGGCGCACAGGTTCGTGTCCACGAATAGATCCACCAAGTCTCGCCTGACGGCGGAGCTCTGGAAGCGGAGGTCGATCCTGAAATCCCGAACAATCTCGTGTGCCAGGAGCTGGAAGGGCAGCTTGCAGATCAGCAGCTCAGTGGATTTTTAGTAACGGTGGATCTCCATCAGAGCCACGGTGATGTTTCTTCACGGCACCAGAGGGAGCTTTCCCAATGGTGGATTTGCGAGCGGTATGCTTTGTTCTTGACATAGCAGCGAAGTCAGATGGTGTTTTGTCACAAGAAAAAAATTGCTAAAATAATAATAAACTATATAGATGATACAATACTGTGTGTTGTTCTTATGAATATATACATTAAATTATAAAAATGTAAAATATATCAAACAAAAACATGCCAGACGGAGCGGCGTCAGTCTCGCCTGTGTTCCCGTAACCTAGCAACTATATACTATAGTATACTATATGTATTATACTATACATCATTATATTAGACTGTACACTATATTCATATACTACACCTCATTATATTATACTGTACACTTTCTTAACTATACCTCATTATATTATACTGTACATTATATGCTTATGCTACACCTAATTATCTTCCCATACATTCTAATCTTACATTATGCCATTCACTATGCACTGCACAATGTGTGTGTCTTACAACATACTGTCTGTGTTTTTGTAGAGTAACATACTATTAAACTGAACACTTTTGAGCAACTGGTTTACATCAGCTTGCATTAAAGCTTGGCTACATTAAACATGAAGATTCACACTGCAGCTTTCACTGAGTATGGTGGAATTTGAGGCTGCAACAGAGAATATTTCTGAGAATTGAGAATATTTGAGAATATTTCTTTCTACATTTCTGATTCATTAATGGAAGATCCTGTGGCTTTTCCCAGTGTGTGCACATGTCTTGCACTAAAAGTGTAGAGTACGCTATGAAAGACCTTTGAGATACTGTTGTAATAAAATCCATTCTGTTCCCATCCTGTCTCTGGAAACCTGGCAATCGTCTGTCCTTAACTTGCCTTTCTTTTTGTATGCTTTATGTATACACATCCATCGCATTTGGATTTGTGTATATCTAGCACTTCGTCTTTCATCCGCCAGTCTCCTACACCACTTGTGGTGCCGTCCCTCATCTGGTTGTGCAGTTCAGCTAAGCTATGCTGACACTGTCTCTTTATAATGGATTCAATTGGAAAGCTTTCAGATTCCGAATGCATTGTTCCAGCCTGTCTAAACACCTTCCCTGCCAGGAAAAAAACTTAAACACCTAAAGGTTGGAGATATATAGTTGCCATAGAGAGCGGTACCATGGAGAGCAATTTTGCGGAATAGCTGGAATCGCGCAAGGCTAGAGTATTTTATGAACTGTGATAATCACTTTCATTCCTTGCTGGATGTTGCTTTTTTGTGGTGTACAACTTGGACACAGTAAGTGAGAAAAGAGCCATAATAGACATAATTGCCTTAATTTGACATTTCATCCCTATAACACTAGTGCTTTGCTTTGATTTGCCCTGCATCTTTGCAGTAGGGATTGGCAAAAATCTCGAATCACAGTTTTGTAATATATAATGTGATAACACTATATGGACAAAAGTATTGGGACTTACCTGTTTTCCAATGTTTGGACTATTGACCCCTTCCAGTGAAGGGCAATCTTAATGCTTCAGCATACAAAGACATTTTGGACTAAGCCAACGCTTTTACTTTGTGGACACCGTTTGGGGAAGAACCTTTTTTATTCCAGCATGACTGTGCCTCAGTGCACAAAACAAGCTCCATGAAGACATGGTTGGATGAGTTCGGTGTAGAAGAACTTGACTGGCTCACACAGAGTCCTGACCTCAACCCCATCCGACACCTTTGGGATGAACTGGAACAGAGATTGTGAGCCAGACCTCATCCAACATGAGTGCCTGACCTCATAAATGCTCTGGAGAATGAATGGGCACAAATTCCCACTCCAAAATCTTTTGGAAAGCCTTCCAAGAAGAGAGGAAGCTGTTATAGTTGCAAAGGGGGATCAAGTCCATCCAGATCTTTTCATTTAAATGCAATGCATTTAAGTCCCTGTTGGTGTAATGGTCACAAGTCCCCATACTTTTGTCCACATAGTACAGTAATACTAACACATACTACAGTAATACTTACAAAATGTTATAAACTGAGGGCAAAGATTTGTTTGTTTACACACACTGTGCAGCACTAAATCCAATTAAGCAGCACCACATCCAATTAATCCCATTCCAGTTATCCTCTCTTGGATTCCTAGCATTGTCAGGAATCAAACACAAAACCTTAGACAGCAACAGCACTATGAAACCTCTTTTAAATCTTTTTAATGAAATATGCCAGGTCCATTTTATTTTAAACCAAATTTGTCATTGTTTTATTTTTCTAATGATTGTTTGCTTTGCTGTGGGTTTTACATATTTTGCTTATGTCTTATTCAGGGAATGTAGGCTGCAACTATTATCCTGTTTTGAATTTATTATTGAAATGTCACCAAAATCAACACACATATATGATCAACAGGTTCAGCCTGCAGAAGTTTGAAGCAGGCATGCACTGGCATTTGGGCAAATGTTAAAAGGTTTACAATTTTGACATTTAAAAAAATGCTGCTTACTCTCGTTGCCCTACTGCCCCGGTCAAAGTAAACACAAGTAAAAGCAACAGAAGTGAAAGTAGCAGCTGGTGGACCTAATTCATACATTCTGTAAGTGAGGCTCCAGTACTGTTCGTTCTGAGTATTAACTGTGGCTACAGGCCCCAGGACTTCTCCATTGCAGGTTTCCATTTGAAAACGTAAGTGGAATACACCAAAACAGCAGGACCAGAAAGGAAGTAGTAAGTTTACTTAATGAACTCATTCACAAGCATCAGAGCCAAAAAGCCAAGAATGGCTAAAAAAAAAGCATGTTATTTTTTACCTTGGGAGAACAGCTGGTCTCTGTCATGATGCATGTTTGATTTTATGTGACAAATGCCTGCTGCCTGTATCATACTTTAATTTGCATTTACTACCTTTATTTTATTTAAAATGCTTTCATTTTGTACCCACTTTTTTTCGGCTCTGTTTCTTTTTTTGTGCTCTTTTGTGACACAGTGCAGCACTGCCAGTAAGAACATACATGACATACACACATCTGTCATAAAGAAACCAACCCAGTTTAATTCTAAAGGACAAAGAAAGGTTGGAAAAAAGAATTAGTACTGTTTTTTGGTCAATAAAAACACAAACGGATGGGATGGGAAAGGGATATGGGCTGGGAATTTCTACCGTGTGCTCAGAAAAGCTTATCATGCTGTAATTCATCATGATAATGATAGACATCATCATATTGCATAGCCCTCCTTTGCAGCTGGGGTTTTTCTGGCGATGACAAGCCGTTGTCTAGTGGTGTGTCATTGCACTGTCAGGAAAAAAAATGCTTTGAAACCACAGCGATCCATTCGCTCACGCTGGCATGTGTCCATCAGTGCATGCAAGAGCACATGTCTTGGCTTTGTTTGCGTTAGCTCCGGATTGGATTACTAGCGACGGCAGCACAAGGCGAGGCCCGTCCCGATGTAAATGCAGTGCCACAAAGAGAGCATGTGTCAGCCTTTAAATATATATTTGTGCGTAATGGGATAGCAGTGCTAGCTCCCTGGTGTGGAAGCCGCACTCTCTGGCCTTATTAGGCCCTGTCTTGTGACAGCAAACAAACTCAGGAACGCAATTAAAGCCAGAGGAGATGACTTTCTCTGAGCACACAGTGCCGGGTCAATGATGCATACCGACGGGGCATCCGCAAGAATTCTGTGGCACTGTGGGAAATGGAGTTCAGGGCAGCCATTCATTATCCTCTGGCACATTTTGATCATCTGAGATAGTCGCTCGTTTATATCTTCACGGATCAGCTCTCCTGATAAGTGCGCGCAGGCAGAAGAATGCTTGTAAACACACGAGTGTCCAAAATGTTCTTAATACAAACGAGCATGTTTTCTTTTATCATGTACTACAAATAAACTTCACATGTAAACCTCTTTAACCCTTTAAACTCTAATGGTCTGTATGTGGGTTTTCTACCCTCACAACTACACGTTACTAAAAGAATATTTATTCTAATAATAATTTATAATAGTTACTAAATAATAGTAATAAATAGAAGATACCAAATAATTACAGTAGACACAGATTAATTACACAGGTCAACAAAAAAAGTTTTTTAATCATCAGAAACCACAACACAATTGTCACGCTGATTTCAGATCTGTCACATAAAGTCTTTGAATTGTGAGTAATATTAGATTTGCAAAAGACTTGCTTGCATTTTTTATTAAACCGCAGGCACCAATCAAGTGTCAGAAGTCAGACAGGCGCAAACTGTGGCATAGATATAATGATCAGTGTCAGTCAGCTGCCACTGGTTCTTCAAAATTGCTTAACATATGATTATTGTATGCTAACTATACCAACTATCATGCAATATATAACTCGCTTCATCACAAAAACACTACAAAACGCACATAAACTTATCTCTGATGCTTTTGACCTGTTGACCTGTGTTATAAACATTGTATGTACCTACTAAAGTTTTTTTATTATTATTTCAGTTTTCTCTCTTGTTATTTAATTAGTTATTGGCACAAATATTTTCACACTGGAAATTGCTTTCTTAAAATAGAAGTGAGTTAGCTTTTCATAAATTACACCAACAATGAAAACAAACCCATGTATTAATAAACTGTGCTTTTTCAGGCACTGTAGGTCATGAGGAAATGAGCAAAACCGACCTATGCTACCGCTTGTGCAGTGACCCTAGCAACCTTTAATATCTATCTCTTCAGTGTACACTCAAGAAGGCGGTGAGAAGTGTAGACGGAAAACTATTTCTGTAGATATTTTATTGCTAGATTAAAGTTTGTTACTTCTTAAACTGTTAAACTTCTTATGTGAGCCTACATTTCAATGTTCTCACTACTACTTAACAGTTTCACCTCATATTTTACACAAAATGACACTGGATGGATCTCGTCTTGAAAGTTAATAAAAACCTTGTCATAGAAACTTAATAAGGAAGTGGTTTTGTGTGTATTGTAATGGATTTTAAGAAATAATCACAATAACTTGCAACAGAATCCGAATGTGGAATTCTTGCCGTACCGTGCAAGCAGAGTAATAAGCCTTAAGATTAATAAGTCATTAATAAGCCGAGAGTTTAAAGGGTTAAGCCCTTTATTTGCCCCAGACTTAGCCCTGACTGATAGTAGGCTTTTCCAGTCAGTGGATTTTCCATGGCAGTGCGCGTGCCGGTTTCTTTATGGGTCCTGGAGAAGGCTGTGTGTGTGCAGCAAAGGGCCGGGGCCATAAATCCTGGCCCCTCTGAACCCCACACAGCTCCCGTTGTGTCCCGTTGCAGCCCTTACACTCCTGCCTGACCCGCTGCGCCTTGTTTTAATGGCTGAGAGCAACACCCCAATCACTTACCTCAGGACAAGCCCCTTTCTTTTGGTGACTAAGCAAGCAGTAAAAAAAAAAAAAGCTCTGCATTTAACTTTGATGCATGGTCCCTCTGGTATGTGCGACTTAAAATAAGTCTTCTTTTGTTTCGTGTAATTATTTAACGCTCTCTTGTTTTAAGATTCCAATCCACACTTGTGTTTGTATGCATTAAAGAGATTAAAGGAGTCACATGCTTTGCAAATTAAAAAAAACTTTTATTTATTTCCTTGTTTGTTTGTTTGTTTATATATTGATTGACAGAAATGGGAGTGCTGACTAGAGTCTGGCAATATAGAATGGAAATCAATCTAGGCCATCAATAACTATATTGATAAATTATTAATATATAATATTAATTTAGGCTACCAGTAACTAAACTGATATGTTATCAGTATATAATAGTGGAAGGAAAAGATAATCTGTCAGTGACTAATAGCTGAAAAGACCTACCTCATACACTACAGAGCCTCTTCTGAACTACAGCAGTGAAACAATGAAATTACTGATAACACTTGGATGTGTAAATGTTGGAAATTTCAGATAACACTTGGTAAATGTTGCTTTGAATGGATATAGCAGGCTAACACAGCCACAACTGCAACTATAACACGAACAGAACATAATAATTACTCTGTAATATACAAAACTCAAAGTGATGTAACCTGAATATCTGTAACAAGGAGTTATTAGCTATATCACATCTACTATATCACCACTGTTGGCGTACCACTGTTAGTACCACTAATGAATATAATCGTCCTATGCAGAAAGCGTATGGTAAACAAAAGTGTAGCAAAACGACAACAATTCAAAGGACTAACTGAACGTGTCCTTTTCAGAACCTCTGTGACATTAAGCCGTCAGAAATGTGCGTTTCTTTGTACACTCAAACACCATCAGCTGCCTTTAAAAACAAAGGCTTTGTGTACAACATACTTGTGGCTTTTCTTTGCAGAGAAGTTGTGCTGTGTTTTTTGGGGTTTTTTGTCCTTTTATGTAACTCACAAGGGTTTTGGTTTGCAAAATTAGTCTGACTTCCTCTGGTGGAGGATGCGGTAAGGGAAGCCATTTCTGACTGTTTCTGGCACGATGCTTTGCCCGGTGAAGTTAAAGCCTATGGACAGCGTCAGAGCCTCAGAGAAATGGCTGGAAATTCCCCTTTGGTCTGTTTACAGGCCTAGTCATTTTCATCACTACTGAGCAGAAGCTGGACAGCCTGTGTCACCCTTGTTTTTCCATTGTATACATGGGTAGCTTTCAAACTGTTTGCGTAGCACGTCTGCAAAATGATCATGAACGTTCATCCTGGGGTCACTGTTTTGGTAACACTTTTGTTTTGATGGTTCACGGTGGTTGCTTTGCGGATCCTTAACATTGTTATTATGCTCCTAACATTCATGCGTCCCTCAGCAGGTCAGGCATTTCATTCCATGAGTTAATAACAATCCTTTGTTATTACACATTGATTTCTGAGTGTTTACAGAATAATTAGCTCTAGGATTTGAACAATAGTAGATACAGTGTTTCTTCTGAAATCAAGCATATTAATGAGAAATTTGTTCCCTCACGCAAGACATCGGAACATTACTGTGAGTATTAGTTGTTTTTTGGTTTCTGATGTTGGGTGAATGAAATATTGATGTTGGACATTTAAATTCCAATCATAAATGTCGCCTCTGATCACGTAACCCCCACTCCAACTTCTTCCAGAGGTGTTAAATGGAGCTCCATCACTCCAGAAAAGCCAGCTCGATCGCTCTGCGGCCCAATGCTGAGGGTCTTGGCACCCTTCGAGCTGACACTTGGCAGTGGTTTTGGTAACCTTAGGCTCCAGAGCCTCCTGTTCTATTGGAAATGTTTTTCTATGGAGATCATACAAGCTGTGTGTGTGCAAGTGACCACCTGTGTCAATAATGGGTGCTTTTTAAAGCAGCTCACCTCATTCATTTGAGAAAGCTTTATAGATCTAGTAATGCTAAAGCAGAGAAAGTGAATGTTTTGCTATTCTCTGATCTCTCTTCATCTCTCTGTTTGTTTTTAGCTCCATCTGCAGTGTCTATAATGCACCAGGTCAGCCGTACAGTGGACAGCATCACTCTCTCCTGGTCCCAGCCAGACCAGCCCAACGGGGTCATTCTGGACTATGAGCTGCAGTATTATGAGAAGGTATGGACTTTGAATTAAGTTCAACAAATAATAAAATGTGTTCTGCCTGTAGCAGTTTAACCCTTTGGGAACAAGTCACAGTACAGTATGGCCTATTAAATCAGATTTCAAACTGATCAAGGGTCAAAGGAAAAGAAAATACAAAGAACAAGAAGCATATACAGATGTAATCATATTTGACTATACAAATTGAGTTGTATGCCTGAAAATCAGATTTCAGACTGCCTATGACTGTGGCTTGAATCCAAAATCTGGGAAAAAAAAGACTTTGATCAATGTCAAGTGAGTTGACTCGTGACCTTAGGGGTCTATTCACGATCATTTGGTTGCATTTCTTCTGGGAGTCACACAGCTTTTTTTGCTTTATGCTTGCTGCTTATGCATAACGATGGCTAACATTATCATGAGCATGCATTATGCATCATTATATTTGCATCTATCCTCACTCATACTTACCATGGGGGGTCTATGGTCCTGCGTGCGAGTTACAGCAATGGAACCGAGCCACTTTGTTTTTGCATGAGTGTTCTGTATATGCATGATTGCAGGTTCATGGAATTGTGTATTTGAGGGTGCTGGCTTAACTACTGATCCATCGAAACCCATTATAATCAAGGTCAGTCACCAGGACAGGAAATCACAGAGGAACCGCTGGTTAAGCCCCTTCGAGGTTAGGTGCAGGGATTTGCGGTCAAAAACAATGGAGCGTTGACTGCAATAAAAACAGCTATTTCGAAACAAATTCCTCTGTGTATATTTCTAGACAACACACATTTGCAATTGCATACACAGCCTGTCTTACCTTATCACTCTCATAAAGGCCCACGTGCCAACACAAACACAGGTACATCCTCCCATACGTACTGTTAAACCCTGTGCTGATTTTACTGAAATGATTTATGCACTGAAATGCTGTAAAGCCTTATGAAATAAATCAATATCTAGGGACAAGTATATAGTGCATGGAAAAATATTTTAGATTTGTTTCCCATCTTTTGTTTTAACTCTCCCACTAAAATGCAGGCATATTTACCATAAAAGTGGGAGTTTCATTTTTAAGAATCACTTCTTAAAGTGGTAGTTTGATGAAAAAGGTGCACAGTTGGACAGAAATATTTTGTAAAGCTAATTTTTGAAAATAAGTACACATTTACATTTTAAGGCAACATAAAACTTAAGAAGAACTATAGCGCGATTGCGGAATCAATCACTGTTCATTTTCTGAATTAAATGCAATAAGAAAAATTCTGCAGGAAAGTGTAAGTCAGTTCCCTGTAGAGAATGTGCACTTATTTTCACTTTGGAAATTAACCAAACGTGTAATTTGGCCGGGGTGTTCAAACTTCTGTGCGCGGCCGTAAATTACAGCGTGTCAGTTCACTCAAGACAGCGATTTTCCATAAACTGTTTTGATTAAACAAAATTATTGAGCTTTACAGGATCATAGAGGCACACACGCCCACGCACATACACACACAAGCACAGATAGTTTGACAGACATTCTTGCTTCTTGTCTCGCTTTTTTGTCATCTCTCTCTTTTGCTCTTGTGTGTGTGTGTGAGTGTTCTCACACACACACACACACACATACATGCAAGTTCAGTCTCCTGAGCTCTGCTCTCTTTCCTCAGTATAATTCCTTTCTCAGACACTGCTGTCAAAACAGGCTGGAAGACACTGCAGAGCTCATCTCAGAGTGCAGAGAGCTGACGGGAGCAGCCAGTACATCTCTCTGTCTGAGACACACTCATATATTCTCTCTCTTGAAGTCAGCTTCTGTCTTTTATCTACTTATATATATATATATATATATATATATATATATATACCACTGCAAAAAAATACATTTTTTCAGTGGTATATATATATATATACAAC
>JBBJLR010000139.1:11875058-11892174 GCA_037577145.1 Brachypetersius gabonensis | reverse complement strand
TGTGTGTGTGTGTGTGTGTGTGTGTGTGTGTGTGTGTGTGTGTGTGTGTGTGTGTGTGTGTGTGTGTGTTTGTCCCAGCAGCCGTGGCTTTGAAAGAGCAGACTCAGAATACACAGACAAGCTTCAACACTACACCAGTGGCCACAGTGAGTTTCTTCCCTGTTCTCCAACACACACACACACACACACACACACACACACACACACACACACACACACACGCGCGCGCGCACAGTACACCATTAAAATAAAATGAGCCTCCTCTGGTTTCCCCGGGTTTAAAACACTTTGTTAGCAGTGGTGATGTAGCTTCTACAGCATTTTCTAGATTTCTGTCGGAGTCTACAGGGTTAAACAAAACCATCACTCAGTCACTAATTTAAAAATAGATAGTGATAACCCTAAGGAACATATTACTTTTGATTTATAGTAAAAAAAATATGTATATAATGTGCACCCTTCACCTCAGTCGAGACTTTGCTCATACATTTTACCAGCACCATCTCATGGCTGCCTGATGCTCTCCTCTCTACACTGACCTCAATTCTTCACCTCTTCACACAGAGAGTGGAGGAAAAAACCCTTTCATCATTCTCAGGTCTTATCCATGAAGTACTCCTTTCACACAAAGTGGTGCCTCCTTAAAACCCCCTGAAAGGGTCAAATTGATATGTTTCAAATATATTTATAGTTTTTCTCTTCACATAAACTATGAAAAACATAGAACATTCAGTGCAAGACAGTCTGTTTCTTTTCCTTTCTTTCTTTTGTCTTTCATTACATTCTCTCTCCCTCTCTCTTTCTCTTTCTCTGTCCACTGTCTGTCTGCCCTCCCTCTCCTCCCTTTCTCTTTTCTTTCTCTGTCTCTATTTCTGTCCCTGTCTGTCTGTCCCTCTCTCTATCTTTCTCTGTCCTCTACTCTTTTTCTTTTTCCCTCTTTCTCTTTCCTCTGTTCTCTTCCTCTACTCTTCGCTAATTTCTTATCTCTCTGCAGCTCTCTCTTCCTCCTCTCTCCAGTTCGCTTAGCGCTTCTTTTCTCTCTCTCTCTCTCTCACTCGACCTCGTGAATGAAAACACTCAGGCGCTTTTTCCTCCAGAGATTTTTCATTTTTCCTTTCCTTTCATTTCTCCTTATCAATTGAGGCAGCTTTAAGTCTGGTGTAATCAATGGTGGGAGATTGCCTTTAAATGGTGTTTTCATGAAAGTCATTTCTTCCAGAGCATAGAGTGGTGAACTCTGGGAAACCAAGGCCATTTTACCAGTCCACCATGCACCTATCCATCCATCTATCCATCCATTCATTCATCCATTCACTCATCCATTCATTCATCCATCTGTCCATTAACACTCATGACCCTAGCTCTTCCTCCATCATTCTTTTACACGCTCCTTCTCTCTCGTCCTAAAGCATGACACGACTTTCAGTTAAACACACTAGCACTCAGACTCATGGCTGAGGTCACCCTGTTTCCGCTCCCGCTGTGACCCATCACAGTCTTCTTTAATAGATTGACTAGTTCTTCAGTGTTGACATAGTAAGGAGGTCTGATGGAGGTCTAGAACAGAATGTTGTCATATGATTACACTGAAATGGCACATTCTGACCTTGTGTGCGTCCAGATTTTTTCTTTCTGATTTGATACTTTCTGTGCTATTAGCCCCTAAATGTACCCACAGACCTCTAAACCATCCTTCAATCTCACCTGAAGGCTTTTCTTTACTCACAGCACTCTCCTTTCAGTTGTGTAGTTAATTAGCTGATTAATAATTGCCCAGCTAAATTGTCATCAGTTTTAAGTCATCTTTTAGAATACCTATAATGTGTAGTTTATGCATTCTTAGCTAGAGCGACTTACATTTTTCGTCATGTTACTGATGTAGCACTAAGATTATTTAGTCGTTATTTGAATATTTTCATATATATATTTTTTTTACAAAAACCTCCAAAACAAAAATGTGCTATTTATCTTGTAGTGTCTTGCCATTAGATTAATTACTGAATATAGTCCAAAAAGCATGAATGAAAACAAACAGCCATAATTTAAAATGTGTAGTATAATCATATTACTTTTAGACTACTTCTGATCTAAGTTTTTAATTAAGTTTTTCATCTTTTTCCCAAAAAACACATGTAACCATTTTACCTGTCATCATGATTCAGCTATTTAAGTGCCCACTCAGCAAATGATGCTTTATGGATGTCGCTTAATCGAAAAAGGTGAAAAGGTTTGAATAATTATCTCAAAGACTGTAATCTGACTACCTTTAAATTAGGTAATAATTTTAAGTCATAAAACCCATTATAGTACTACACACTACACTACACCAGTGATAGTACCGACTATACTACAGCAGCAGTACTACACACTACACTACACCAGTGATAATACCCACTATACTACAGCAGCAGTACTACACACTACACTACACCAGCAGTACTACACACTACACTACACGAGCAGTACTACACACTACACTACACCAGCGATAATACCCACTATACTACAGCAGCAGTACTACACACTACACTACACCAGCAGTACTACCCACTATACTACAGCAGCAGTACTACACACTACACTACACCAGCGATAATACCGACTATACTACAGCAGCAGTACTACACACTACACTACAGCAGCAGTACAACACATTACACTACACCAGCAGTACTACACACTACACTACACGAGCAGTACTACACACTACACTACACCAGCGATAATACCCACTATACTGCAGCACCAGTACTACACAATACACTACACCAGCGATAATACCCACTATACTACAGCAGCAGTACTACACACTACACTACACCAGCAGTACTACACACTACACTACACCAGCGATAATACCCACTATACTACAGCAGCAGTACTACACACTGTACTACAGCAGCAGTACTACACACTATACTACAGCAGCAGTACTACACACTATACTACACCAGCGATAATACCCACCATTTTCCCAGCTATTCTATGAAGCAAATGAATGATTATTCCATCCAGATCGCATGTTGTCTATTAAGGTCTAGTCTCGCAAGCCAGGTTTCTGTCAGAGAGTCCCTTCATGTGGTCAAAAACCACCTACTTTGACAGGAAAAGGCCGCTGGCTGACATCTAAAATGACAAACCACAGACTGTTTTTTAGCAAACTGGTGATAAACAAATTGGGACACATCAGCAAACATAAGAATATCTGACTTAAAATGTACCCATTTCTTTAAAGAAATTGCCCAAATTAATTCTAAAAATGTCTTGCCATGAACTTTACAAACTATTACTAAAAGGTTCAGTGATGGCGCTCAGAGCAGACAACTTCTTGCTGATAGAACCCACTGCACAGAGGTGGGTGCCAGTCAGTATACAGCTGAGAAAATCCAGATACTTGTGTCCAGCTTAGCTTACTAAAGATATCAAAAACTCCATTCACATGTGGGCAGAGTGCTTGAGGCTAGTTACGCCCCAAAACTGGAAACACATTAAAGAAGTACTGCCTATTATCATTATTTCATTCAACCACCTCTTTCTTTTCAGTTTCTCCTCTTCTTTGGGGTGCAGTCACATACCTCACAGCCCATGTCTCACTCTCCTTCACATTGTTTTCCCAGCCAAGTGCATGAGCGCACAATAACCATTAAAGTGCCCAGGGCCAGATGTGGAGCTGTGTCTGAATAATCGGATTTAAAGCATGGTTCGCTCCAAGTCTCTGAACACTTTAAATGCCACCTTAAGCCAATTTACCTGCCATCAAAGGCCGTTTGATTTGCTGCAGCGGAAATGGCTGATAGCGTCTTGGCCATGACACCCTGCGCCATACACTAAACAGCCTCACTGAAGCTTCTGGAAACGCAGTCACACTCCACAGTCTACAGGCATAAGCTATTACAACGCCAAGCTAGAGCTATAGGGGTAGCAGCTGTTTTGCATAATCCTGCATAATCTAGGATTTTTTTTTACCTCACTGAACCGCAGTGGTTGAATAAATTGCATTTTCTCTTAAATTGTCATCACAAAATGACAAAAGGAAATATTTCGAAGGAAATATTAATTAATTAGTCAATATTTGAATATTTTCTATTTGCTAACTGGATTTTTTTTTGTTGACAAAAACCAAAACAAATATATGATATTGGTGTTTTGTCAGCAATTTCCCTAGTTCCCTGTAGTGTCTTGCTCTAAGATTAATTACTGAACAGTTAAAGCATGAATAAAAAAACAAGCAGCTGTAACTTCACTGGTATCCGCATTATCCTGTTTGTTAAAATGATTTCTTTAATGGTTTGAAGTGACACTTGTCCTGTATCTTTCTGAGTTTTTTTTTCCCCAGTGAGCTAAAGTGAGCAGACCAAGCCCTAAATATTATAGCTGTTCTTGATTTTTTCCAAGTGACGCCAGGAATGAAGATCTACATCGATCCGTTCACCTATGAAGATCCTAACGAGGCAGTTAGAGAATTTGCCAAGGAAATCGACATCTCCTGTGTGAAGATTGAGCAGGTCATCGGAGCAGGTAAAGTCTGGGCAGAGAAATAAGGCTAGATGTGGTACTTTATATCGCCGTTAGTTTCCCTGAAAAACACCATATCTCTTGTATTGTTATTGTGGATTGGACTGAATGTTATGATGTAAATGTTTTTGTCTCAATGCTTTTTCCTCATCATCAGTAATCATAGTAAATTTTAGACTATCTAAACAACAATAAGCAAGTCATCACTGCTTTTTTGCTTGGAATTTTTTGTGCTCCCGCTAGTTCATAAACCTCCAAAAATATAAATATATATGTCAGCTCTAGAAAAATGTTCAGTTTCTCAGGTTTTATGTTTTATAGGTGCAAGTATTAAACTAAACATGTTTGCTTTAGTTTTTAAGAACAGCTGTCCTAATTTCTAAATAAAAATATTGTTCTTTAAAGCATAATTTTAAAGGAAGTGACAATACATCAGAATAAGAGAAATGTTGCAATGTTTACAGAACTTAATTCACAGAAAACAGAAAACAAATCTCTTGTTCACTCAAACAAAAATGGCTCTAATTAGTTGATTATATCAGTGTTTCTTATACTTTTGCTCATTAAATAGGATGTGATTCAGGTGATCACTAATCAGTACCTCATAAAGCAGAATGAGGTGCTTGTGTAGGAATTTAACAGACACTGGCATGGAATGGTTGTTTTACTCATAGAGATGCTGATTTAAAAATATATTGCAATGCTCTCTTATTTATTTCCAGAGACAAATATACATATATAGATAGTATTGTGATGTTATGCTTTTGCCGTTACGCCCATACTGAGTTAGCTGAGTTCTTCATTCTTCTTTAGGAGAGTTTGGGGAAGTGTGCAGTGGTAATCTCAAGCTACCAGGGAAACGGGAGATGTTTGTGGCCATTAAGACTCTGAAATCGGGCTACACGGAGAAGCAGAGGCGGGATTTCCTGAGTGAAGCGAGCATCATGGGACAGTTCGACCACCCAAATGTCATCCATCTGGAGGGCGTGGTAACCAAAAGCAGTCCCGTCATGATCATCACTGAGTTCATGGAGAATGGCTCGCTAGACTCCTTTCTGAGGGTGAGTAAACAACACGCCCTCCACCTAAATAGCCCCGGTCAGGACTGGTCACTCCTACTCTGGCTCCACTTAGGCACTGTCAGCTAACAATCATGTACACCTAGACAAGACAGACATTCAGCCACATGACACTCATTCTTTATTTTAAAACTCATTAAGACAAGGAAATATATTCAAACTTTTTTTCTTTGAGAAGCCATGAATGTTTAAATAGCATTTTAAGCCATTTTTCTTGTGTTTTCTTTGTTCTTTGTGTTGGATTTCCTAATTTGTGCTGGACCCCCATTGGGCCCAGCCTGCGAGAGTCACCAACTGACTGACAGACTGACTGACGACCATGAAATGTGTATAGCAGCTAAGTCAAACATGAGATGCCGCTGTACATACAATTAAATAAAGTGATGTCATCGCACCATTAGGCCAGAAACATTTTCAGCTCAAGCACAGGAAAGCAAAAGACAGTACCTTTCCAGCGCTTTGTGAACGCACAGTCCATTTTTACATTGCTGTGGTGGTTAAAAGACTCAGCATTCAGGGGATGATAGTCTGCAAATGAGAGGGTCTGTGTACGGGACATACGTTTTTTCCAATAGATGCAACATTCAGACTGTTGTTCAGTAGGAATAAGTAAGTGATATCACATTTGTGTGTATGAAAGAAGTAGTTCTGCAGGTCCTTATTCAGCTTGTTCTGCAAATAAACTGTAGGAGTACCCTTAAATTTGCAATAAATTCCATATTTAAGTGGGCTCCTAGTAAATAATGTGTACTATTTTGTGATGGAAAATCAACAAAACCATAAATTTTTGCATGTCACTGTACATTAGCATCTTACCCTAAGTGCAAAATTATACAAGCACTGCAACTAAAGTACTCCAGTAAGTAAACAAATGGGTACATTAAATTTTCCAAATGACAAAAACTAAAATCAAACTAATCTTCTAACAATAAATAGCGCAGAGAATGTATATCGGAATCTTTTAAATCCTTCCAATTACTGTAAATGCACGAAAGCACACCTAGCCAGCTACCTCAGTGGGGTAGCAAATACAGACATGTAACTGAATGAAAATTCCTCATTACTGAATGTGTGTGTGTTTGTGGATGCACATAATTTTAGACGTCTGTTCTTTATTTATCACAGTGTCTATCAGATAATCCTCCTCAGGGGGTTTTCCTATCACACCCAATCATGCCTCTTCAGCAGGCTTCCCCACGGTGCGTGGCTACTCTCTGTATTGATTTGCTCAGTCCTCCTGTTCTAATAAGCCTGCAACACACTTACCTTCATCTCCATGGGTCACCATGCTAACGTTTGCTTTTATATCAAGCTTGCTTTAAATGAAGGCAGTGTTCTGTTGTATTCATGCTCTCATATCACATCGGTCACACTCGTGCTAATGCACTGCCCACGCCACGAACTTCAGAACATCTCTCAGCTATATTAATAAACATATATCCCTCATACACTAAATGAACATCATAGCGTACATTGATCAGAAATTTTGGAGCAGTGCCAGGCGTTTTAATGCCTTTCTGCTAGCATCCGTGTTTGCTAACATTCAAAGAATGGTTGTTTTTTAAAGTCATGTTGGAACAAAATTGCCTATTGCTACAGTCTAGCTGTCAAGTTAAATCTACAGTAAAATAAATCTACCGTAAAATGAATGTTGAGAAATCAAGTGTAGTTAAATTCTTATTGTTTTCCTAACTTTCTATTGATTTTAAAGTGGATTCATTAATAGAATTCTACAACGGAGTACCTTCATCAGATGGGTCAAAAGCAACACCAACTCTATTAATTCTATGTTTAATTCATACAATTTGGAACTGGAAGTAAAAAAAAATAATAATGTGTACATGTATAGATCTTCCTTTGGCATCTGTCTCATTTCAGTCACATGTCCGGTTCAAAGTTAACATCTTTCAAATCTCTCAGAAATAAAGAATTTCAAGGAGGCAGTTGTTCTCAGGAAGCAGTTTGGTTAGTTTTGTACCACATTAAAATTCCTAGGAGTGACCAAACCATTCCAGATGTTTATCATTCTGATTTCTGTACACAATTACCATTTTTGTAAGAAGCAACAGCGGAAAACAAATATCCGACTGCTACAGTATCCCTGCAAAGAACAAGAACACACAGTTATAATCCAAACTATAAACAGTAGGATTGCTGGTGATCATTTCAAATGTAATCAAATCATAGCTGATAATTTAGTGCTATAAAGAAACACAGTATTAATAAGAATCACTACAATGGCTGGTGGGTAAAATGACTGAATGTTTATTAGTGCTTTATGAACATTTTCTGTATCTTTGACCAGTTCCGGACAAATCATCGAATCCATTGACGGGCCACCAGTCAATTTTTTCACATGCATTGGAAACTGTATTAAAGATTATGGATTTATAGTGTAGATGGAGTAGGCCTTCCTCTTTACTAACTTGCACAGATGTTTTGTTAAAGGTTACCATCTCTCAAATCTCAGAGAAATGAAGAAATTGAAGGAGGACGCCACAGGGAGTTTGGACAGTCATTTAAATTCACACAGTTCCAAGTTTTTATACTTCAGATAGCCATGTAAGATTGATGTCTTCTTCAAAAAGAAGCAATCCGAGTTAATAGCCTTCTTCTAGTCTTCATGCAAAACATGCGTTCGGACATTATATTTCCACAGTCATTATCCGAGCAGTAAACGGTAGCAGTGCTGGAGATAAATTCATATTTACTTAAACTGCCATGTTGTGGTGTCATAAAGAGGCTCAATACAGTATATCACTGTACTACTGGATGAAATAATTGCACTGTGTGTTGGTGGTATTTTGCAATGATTATCCTGGAGTACATTGATCAGAAGTGTGGGAGCACTGCCATTCGTTTTGATCCCATGCATAATTCATGCACATGAAATAGGAAGTCAAAGTATATGGTTTCAAAGTGTATTTGGCTAGGCCCTCTGCTAGCATCTGTCTCATTCAGATGTTTAGCTAAAAGGGAACATCTCTCAAATCCCAGAGAAATGGAAGCAGGGTTGGAAATTAGAGGAGGAGGCCGCTGTCAGGAAGCAACGTGGCCAACTCTGGCAGACATCAGTTTGATTCGAACGTGCTGCGGGAAAAAAGTGGGTGTCCAGAAGCCTTCATCACCGCTAATTGCCCTTTCTGCGTGTTTGAAGTTAGCAGAGGGAAAACGGCGCGCCTCTGATTTATGTAAATTGTGGACGTCTGATCTTTGGGGGGAGGAGAAGTGATTTATTTTTCTCATTAGTATAGCTTTGCCTCTGATCTATCATGAGTGAAAACTTATGTTATCCTTGACACGCAGCTTTAAGGGGTGTCAGGAAGTGTAATTTTCAGAAACAAGAAACCTCCGCGATTATGGGGAACAAATGAGGCGAAGTAAACGGGCCACCATTCACGGTGTTTGACTTTATTCCATTTAGCATAGAGCTAGGCGATATTGATAAGCTTCAGTATCCTAAAGTTTCCTAAATGCATGGCTTTGGAATATGAGATTATATACAAGTCAGAAATATTAACATTATTGAAACCATGCTTTATGAATGCTGCTACTTCATGCTAAAAGAATATCTCAGGCAGAGACCCCTTAGACTCCTAGCCTGTCACATTACATAGTAATGTGAACATTAACCTGATGGAAAGCAGAATTACAGTAAAATTTATTTTGTTTGTATGTTTAAAACATACTGTTTATTCAGTCTGTACAAATTTTGATCTATCATTTCAAAACAAACTGTGTTTAATAACTGGCTCATATTCAAAAGGCACTTTTTTCCACCTGCTAGCTACTGCAGATGGAAGCCAGGTAGCTAATGTTCCTGATAAAACTCTGAATATTATGTTTATATTTAGCATCCTCAACATCATTCCATTTCTTTTTTAAAAAAAAGGTGGAATTCCCAATGGTTATGTGCCATTTTTGCACCATGCATGTTGGGTATTGCAATGACGAATTAAATGCTAGTTTTAGGCCAGAAAGCCCCTTTTGATTCAATTCATTTGATTCAGTACTTCTCTGTGTAGTTAAATTACAGAATTTTACTTTTATTCAAGAGTATTCTTGAAATCATTCATATTATTCATTTTTAAAAATATTTTCAGTCAAATTCATTATTTTATGTTGATGACACCATCTACAGTGCTTTGTGATTGGTCAGAATTATCACCTTAGTGCTATAGTATTTTATTTTGGAACAAAACAGCTCCAAAAGAGAGGGAGCCTATGAAAGTTCAGATTCTTGCATTCAGCTTGGCTCGGATGCACGTTTCTCCACACTGACTGTTGATGTTATCGTAGCTGACTTGCTGAGCTCCTGTTGGGACATGTGACATATGCACTTTAACACCAAGACTGTCTCCACATGCCCTGCCATGCTGTTTTAACACTGGCATGCATGAAATTTGCGATGTCTTGTAATGAATGACAGGCAAGGGTGTGAAGCTGTTATTTTTTTCTGGAAAATGAAGGCTGGTTAATTTCATACTGAAATTTTTTTTACTGTTTTTACTGAAAATATTTAGTAAGCGGGTGCTTCTTTATGTGTGAACAGGCTGGAAGTATCATTTTATGGTGTTTTTTTTTTTTTTTTTTTACTGTATTGAACTGTTAAATGATTTTATTACACCGAAAATATTATATAAAACCTTAAATCTAAAGAGCGTAGATGTGTACAAACTTTTGAGTGCCTCTGTAAAAGCAAACTTTGATATCTGATGAGCGTGTAGCCTTTTATCAGTATTTAAATCGAGGGGAAGACTCCACTCTATCTGTGAGAAGACGAAGCGTGACGTTTTGATTTCCTGAGAAGGAAAATGCAGGTAAATAAGGTGCCCCTGCTTTCCAGACATGACGTCCATGCTGATGAAGTCTAAACATTTGCATTTCGCGACGGAATATCTCACAGATCTGACTCGCGGTTGTAAGCGCTGTGTATATGTGTGTGTTCAGTTTTGTGTGATTACACCGCAAGGTTGTTGTGCAATTCTGACACATCGCTGAACGCTCTCAAAACAAGCATTGTGGTGCATGACATTCGCTGACAGCATCGCTGCTGAAATGGGAGAGGCTGACAGCTTTACAGTGGAACGCCAAGGCAGGGATGGGGCAGAGGCTCCCTCCGTAGAGAGAAACTGTCTGAGAGTTCTCGTTCTGTGCTTACTAAGGGAAGATTAGATGAAGTTATTTTTCGAAGGACTAAGAGAGAGAGTGAGAGAGAGAGCAGTCTGCCAAAATGTATAACCTGGAGTAAAAGACAATGAAATTCAAATGCGAATGCAACTTCCAGGCATCTTTTCAGAACACGTTGGCCTCCTTCTCAGGTGAAAAGCGGTGAATCCGCAATAAGATGTGGCTGCTGATAAGCTTTTGAAAAGAAATAATGCATGTATAATCAAGCAAGGAATGTTTACCTTTCTCTGGTTGTGGATCCAAATTACTTTGGGATACGAGTTCCTCCAATTAAGCTATAGGCAAACATTGCGAGGAGATTAGAGCGTCGGCTCGCGTTTTGTGAGGGATTTCAGCCTCATGAATAATTCATGGGGCTTAATTGCCAGGATGAGGACGGGGGAAGTTAGGAGACAGCGAGGACGTGAGGAGGAGCTCAGGTTGCTTAATGAGGGGGAAGGGTTAGAGCAAGATGTGGCATTATGGTGTTTTTTTACACCTCAACAGTACACTGGACATGTCATGCAGAGGGGCGGTATTCAGAACAGGGAAACGTTTAAACTGCACCTTTATCCAAAAAAAAGTGCTTGGACACAGGCATGACCTTGTGCCTTATGTAGCATATCATATGCATTCTGCCCATATGCTACGTATAAAACTCCATCATGAGCCTAAACATGTTAATTATTCGTGTACATGGTGTAATGCAAAAGACACTTCTCTCCCACTAGCATATGGATTACTCATGCAGATTATTACAAATTCTACTTAATTTGTTGGCTAGATTTTGTAAGATTGCTCTGAGGATTTGATTGATCCTGGAGCTCCTCTGGTATGCATGTTTTATTGTTTTTTTTATTGTAACACACCTGTTCCAACTAACCAGCTCATAAACGAGCCTTTCCTGAACAGGGTGTGTTAGAGCCAGGAAAACACAAAATCTCGGTTCTCCAGGACTAGTATTAGAAAACTTGTCGCTTTGCCTCTCGGCTGTTGTGTGGCCCTGTAGACTAGATAAATTATGGACTACCCAGGATCCTATAGTGTCTCTCCCCACTTGACGCGTGTGTGTCTGTCTACACTGAGCCGGCTGCTTTGGTCTCCTGTGACCGGCACTTGAGGGTCCGCGGTCCTTTATGATCGAGACTGCGGTGGGCCAGCAGATGGAAGCAGCTGGAGCTGCAGCTGGGGTAAAGCAGCAGGAGCTCCTCATGTGCTGGACTTTATGACGGCCATGGAGAGCAGCTGCAGGATTTAGCAGGGCTCAGCACTGGACAGTCAGGGACTGCATTGACCAAACCTAGCATAAAACCTAGACGTAAACCTCCAAAATAACCATCTTCACTATTGTAAACCAAATACAGAAGACAACAAACTATAACAAACTATAGCTAAATGAAGTGAAAATGATATTAGGTGATTACAAAACACATAAAACTGTTTTTAATTCAATTGTGTATGAGTGCTTAATATCATGTAACAAATTGTTCGTATTAATGCTTACTTTAGAATATTTTTAAATGATTAATACTGGTTGTGATGTAATATAATTATAATTATTAATGTTTCATGTGACTTAGAAATTCATAAAAAGTTCTTCGAAAAGTTATGTTACATTAAATAGTTCTTTGAGAACCACCAAAACTAACCAGCTTAAAGTCCTGATTAAAAAATCATTTTCCATACAGTGTTGTGTCACGGAGGGTCAGTGGGGGTGTGGGAGGGCCGCGTTTCACTTGACAGTAAAGGGGTGTTGGGAGGGTGAAGTGAAACATACTGATGTTTGCTGGATATTCATTGGCTTACCTGTGCTTGCACGATTATGGAACAAGAAATTAGAAGATATTTTAAAGGCAGTTTAAGTCACTGTGTTTTTAAGGAGGATTAAGGTAAAAAAAAAAGAAATTTGTCTTTTAAATGATTGCTTTGATGTTTGTATGTTACAGCAAAATGACGGCCAGTTCACAGTGATCCAGTTGGTGGGCATGTTGCGTGGGATTGCCTCAGGTATGAAGTACCTCGCTGATATGAACTACGTTCATCGTGACCTCGCGGCCAGGAACATTCTGGTCAACAGTAACTTAGTGTGCAAGGTGTCTGACTTTGGGCTGTCGCGTTTCCTGGAGGATGACACGTCTGACCCCACCTATACCAGTGCTTTGGTAAGAGTCATTTATACAATCTAAGCACTAAAAAGGGTGCTTTATCTGGTAATATTGCAGTGGGATCAAAGTTACTGTTTAGAAAACACAACAAAGGCAAATCTGTATGGTTTAAACCGTTGATTCTGTGTTATAGGGGGGGAAAATCCCCATCCGATGGACCGCTCCAGAGGCCATCCAGTACAGGAAGTTCACCTCTGCCAGCGACGTGTGGAGCTACGGCATCGTCATGTGGGAGGTGATGTCCTATGGAGAGAGGCCGTACTGGGACATGACCAATCAAGATGTAAGCACCTCATGTTTGTAATATACACTCTTCAGAAATACCCACTCATATTTATAGTCTTTCAGATCACTGAATAATTGCTACAAATGAGTAATTCTTTATTGCCAGAAAAACCTCTGTGACCTCTAAGAGGTGTCATGGTAGTACCTCACAGTATTAGTTCAGTACCTCCTCCTTGTTCTGCAGCCCTTCATGCCAGAAACAGTTGGTGGTTCTCTCGGTATGATGCTCCGGCTGTGGGTGAATGATGGATGAGAGCAGTGGTGCAGTTTGGTATCAGAGGGGAGGTAAACAGCAGTAGCGATGCTTCATAAATCTGCCCGTGGGACTCCCCACACCATGTGGGGCCCAACCTCAGAGCCTCCAGTAGTGTGTCAGTGTCTACAGTCCCTGACATATTAAGCCCTCTTTTAGAACCATTGTAGTATACAAAACCATTCCCATTCAGTGATCACTGTAGGCCAGTTGTGGACTGTGGCCTATATAGACTGATGTGCACAGCTGTTTTGTATGACTCAAAGGAAATCCTCTCTCTTTGATGTCCATGAATTGTCTTGCAGATGGCGTACACTGGTGGTCAAACGTTCCCTGTCTTTTCAAAATATTTTCAATCTTGGAGCATGTTTCTTTGTCATTTTGCAATAATCTTATATATTAAATTGAAAGCAGTTTAGATATTACTATTTGCAAAACTGAAGGAAGGGCAGACAAATAGTAGGCTACTGTCTTGGGAATAATGCCAAAACATTCCAGATTAAATCCATATATAGAATTGAGCTCTGGAGATGTGCTAACATTGATATTAATGTTTAGTTGAAAGTAAACAAAAAGGTTAGATATAAACATATATCAATATCTTATTGTGTACAATAGTCTTACCATGTGAAATATTACATGCAGTTTTCTTATTGGGTGCCAAATAATTTATGTGCAATAACCTTCTATTACTATGTAAAATATCACTACTTATATCAATATTACTTACCTACACTAATCTCTGTTACATGCAGTGACATACTTGGTATAACTCCTAACTCCTACCCTCTATTAGTGTAAGTAAATCATTTAATTGTAGAGTATTATTACCCAAGCATTTGTACAAATAGAATAGTGTATATTGAGTTTTTTATTTTATTTAGACTTTATATTTTATATTGTTCTTGTCTCTGTATCTCTGTGTATCTGTTAACATACACAATTTCTGATTTTGATATGAATACTGATCATAATACCCAAACAGGTACAGTGGTAGTCAATTCAGTAAGCATAAACTAAAACCTAGCAGCTCACAGAGGTGTATCTTCAAATTCTTAGTATTCACAATGGCCAATTACATTCTTTTGGTCAGTGATGTGAGAAATGGAGGCTGTTCCTTCAGATGAACCAATGAGCAAGCACTACTTAACCTACCTGCTGCTGCAGTTAATAATTATGAATGGGTTTTTTTTTTCATTTTAATGAAAGATGCAGCAACATAATTTGGTAACTTTGACAAAGAAATACATTTTTATTTGTAATAGGTAGACTTCATTATCTCTGCCGTCTCTGTCTTGTTCAAAACAGTGCATCCTCAACCTCTCATTAAGGCTCCTGTGTTTTGTAGCAGTAAAGTGATTTACTTAAATCTTAAATGCAATCAAAACTTTAGACATGTTAAAACTTCACCAGTATTTCAAAAATTATGTGTAATTTGTTGTGAAAAAGTTTTAAGAACAGATAATGGCCTCAAGCATTAAAATACTTTGATGGCAGAGAGGTACACTAAAAGGTAAAATAGTCCCTAATGAACACAATTTTTTAATTAAAATTTTTTGGCTGACACACATTGCAATAATTTAATTAAATTTGAACAATCAGTGGAATGAATTGGAGTTTCTAAATTGTGTGTGTGTGAGTGAATGGTGTGTGTGTATGTGTATGTGTGTGTGAGTGAATGGTGTGTATGTGTGTGTGAGTGAATGGTGTGTGTATGAGCATATTGCAGTGGTCTGGCGCCCTGCTCAAGGTGAGTTCCTGCCTCATGCCCATTGACCCTGTGATAGGCTCCGGGTACCCACGACCTTAGCGAGGATTAAGCGGTTACAGAAAATTAGTGAAATCGGTGGAATTCAACTTGAACAGTGTTTCACCGAATGTTGTCATGCACATTTTCTGTAATGCAGTTTAATGATAAACAGTGTAATGACCAGAATACTGAATAGTGACCTGAAACGAATTCCCCTATACTGACGCATGTTACCCCTCAACAGCAATCAGATTTCTGATGTTCCGACCACCTTTGGGCCAAAGGAGTTTCAGTATGTCCTGAATCATTCGTTTTGAATCATAACACCCATCGGGGCATAGCTGCCTTATGGTAATAAAACTAAAGTTTTTGTTTTTTATTTAATAGAGAAAATGAACAATTACTGAAGACAGGTGTGCCTAAAGGCTGGATATGTTTTCACTGGTCATTTCATGCTGAAACACTAAAACCCAGGTTTAATTTAAGCTCCTCATATACCTACATGTGAGTAAGAAACTTATTTCACATGCGTGGCATGGTGCTGCACTAACTGTTCTTGCCCTTGACTGCAGCTTCCATTTGCAGCATCCCTGTGGGTGGCTGAGGCGAAAGCAAATTATGGGCCTAGATAATGAAAATAGTTTCAAATTGAAAGAGTGAACGCTAATGCGCTAAGAGAGAGCACAGATCGTGGTGGTTATCTTATTAGCGGCTCCAGATAGCGTTCTTTGGCCCCCATTGGGCCGTGGGTGTGAGGCGGCTGGATGAGATTAATCAGGCTTTGAATGGAGCTCTGTAATGTCCGCTATAATGAGCTGGAGAGCAGCGGGGCTCACTCGGGTCCTGTAACCTTTGCTATGGCCTCCTCCATTGTGCAGTAGGGGACACGCAGAGATGACGCCATCATTAGAACTCTCTGAATCTAGTTCATCAATTCTATCATGTATTTAATCCTATCTTATCTAACATCATCAGTGGTTTGTCTTTGCCCCTTTAACTCACTAAAAGTAGTAAGTATGTAAGTAGGAAGTAGTCCAAAGTCATAATAAAATGACTGTCAGTGAATGCCATTGCCCACTGACCCTCGCGCCAGTTGCAAGGTTGTCCTTTCTTCAGGAATTGACTACTGCATACTAGGAACACCCCACAGTTGTTCAGCCGTCACACCTGCCCAATATTCCTGTTTCCAACACATCAACTGTAAGAACTGATTGTTCACTTACTGTACATTATGTTCCATCCTTTGATGATGCCATCATAACAAAATAATCAATCACCTGTCAGTGGTTTTAACGTGGTTTGGTTTTGGCTGATTGGTGTATATATAGATTTTAGCGATTTTATCGGCAGTCTTGTCAGTTGATCTTTAAAGAGTCAGTATATTTTAAAAGGAGAGCTCATGCTTCGCTGGAGTGCAAACCTGCAGCCACATCAGCCCTTTGCTGTTAAGGCTGGTATCCCCTTTTCTGTAACACTGTAAAACAGAAGTTATAGACATTGGCTGGAACCACAGTGCTAACGGAGAAGATGCTAACATCAACACTGTTCACAGACTTAGAAAACCACAGCATCCATCTCGTCCATGTACAGAAGTGGAACAGTTAACATGGAGGACAAGACAAATCTAAACACAGAGTGACAACAGGAATTTCCTGTTACAACATGCAGCATATCTTTAGTTAGTGTTGTGCTTTACCAAGTGGGTGTTAATCATGTTTGGCCTGACAGTAATTACATGCCTGGATATGAGTAAGAGCTGTGAATGGAAGCAGGCTGTAGCTCTGTGTGTGTGTGGGTGTGTGTGTGTGTGTGTGTGTGTGTGCGTGCGTGTGTGCGTGCGTGTGTGCGTGCGTGCGTGCGTGCGTGCGTGCGTGCGTGCGTGCGTGCGTGCGTGCGTGCG
>JBBJLR010000139.1:11860251-11871043 GCA_037577145.1 Brachypetersius gabonensis | reverse complement strand
TGTGTGTGTGTGTGTGTGTGTGTGTGTGTGTGTGTGTGTGTGTGTGTGTGTGTGTGTGTGTGTGTGTGTGTAGGAGAATTATGGTGGCTAGTCTTGGTGCCAGCCATCTCCCAACCCACTCCCATGCGTCCTTCAAGGCATATTTAAAACCTAAATAGAACATGACTTCAATAGGAATATCTTTAAAACAGTTTCTTTAGGAAAATCTATTCCCATAATGTTTGCAAACGTTTTGGTTTCACATGCAATCGCATCAGAACAGCTCACCCGTGCCAAACATTTCGCTTCGTTGTTTCTTTTGGCAACAAGCTGCTGTGTGTAAATAAAATATGCTTGGGTTTGATAGACTGAGGCATTTTGTCCAAAGCTTGAGGCACTCTTTGATTCCATACGGCTGCACAAGTGCAACACAAAAACTTGGGAAACACCTCGGTACCACTCTGCTTTCTGTGAATTTATTCTGCTTCAGTGCCTATATAGGTACACATCCGCTGCAGCTTTGCAGTTTTACAAACAACGGCCAGTAATTGGTACAATATGTTTAAAGCTTGTATGTGGAGAGCATTAGTCAATTTTTTAGTTGTAAAATCATGGATGATTCCATCATACATGTGCTACCCCAGTCCTGGAAGGCCAGTGTCCAACACAGTCTGGTTGTTCCTCTCCTCAAACACGCTCAATGATCCTGGCAATTATAAGGTAGGTTGAACCAGATGTGTTTGAGCAAAGAAATCACCACACTGTGCTGGATAACAGCCCTCCAGGACCAGAGCTGGGCACTCCTGGCCACTGAGGCAAGGTACAAATCAATAAACTAGAGTAAAACACAAGCTACAAAATAACCACATCGTGTTCAGGCATTAGTGTACATGTTAATGTGTCCTCTCTCTGTCCTGTACAGCGTGCACTTGCCTTTGTTGGACCGCAGTGTGCCGGACTTCTCCACCTTCAGCACTGTGGACGAGTGGCTGGACGCCATTAAGATGGGGCAATACAAGGACAACTTTGCCAACGCTGACTTCAGCAGCTTCGACCTGGTCTCGCAGATGACCATGGAGTAAGTGCTGCTAAAAAGAAAGAAGGAGAGAGTCACGTGTACACTCCTGCTCAAACGTTTACAGAATTATAGATTTTAGAATGCTGTGTAGATATGTTAATATTTTTGGTGCCACTGTAAACATTTCTCTTTTCAGCCGTATGGAAAATTATAGGAGGAAGCGTTAAAAACCCTTTAAAAAGGGCTTAAAGGGAAAGAACTCCTTGTCCGTCCATTTAAGTGAAGTGGCTGTTGTATCTCTAGAGTGAAAAAACTGTAAAACCAAGCACAATGACACAAATACATCCATGAGTACCAAGCACTGTTCCTCCCATGTGCAGGAGTATCCACTATGTTCTATAGGTTCTCAGGTTTTGTTAAATGAAGCTTTAAACTCAAACCTGTTTATTCTGCATATAGTGAAATATAGTGAGTATTATTCTAAACCTATTGAACTGAGCCAGAGCTTGCTTCACAACTTTACTCTCTTCAGCCTGACATCCAGCACTCAGTACCTGCCAAACAACATCAGCAGCCTCATTAGGAATGTCGGGGGGAAAAGGCCTGAATTGGTTCAGTCTTTTCACTGAAGCTTTTTGTGGTCAGCTGAGTGGGCTAAAAAAGATTGCACAAATATCAAGAATTAAGTTAAAATACAAAATAGATAATTATAGCAATTCTTCATCATTTATTCTCTTGCTAACAGCATTCTTTATTCAGTATACAGAATTCAGTTTTAATATATAAATTCATCATTGCTGCAGATAAAAGAACTTAAATGTGTTAATATGGCAAGCAGTTGCAAACTTTTAGCACTAGTGTATGTAAATGCAAAGGAACACGGAGGCATACCCTCGAAATGTATGTTCCATTGTCATGGCAGAAAAGCTTTCACAGTTCTTCTTTGCCGGGTCATCTCTTCAGGGAAGCTTGAAATTAGAATAAACGACAGAATAGCTTCAGTTCAGTTCAAAATTCCCTAAATTGTGTATTTTTAGGGAAATTATGTGAGAAACAGCAACACATTTTGCTTTTTTCCATACAGAAATTGGGCAAATTGTGTACATAATAGACATGCTTTTCCATCAGAATGAGTCAGACTTGAGAGAGAGAGAGAGTCACCGAAAAAGGAAGAGAGGAAAAATGGAAGTCAGAATAAAGTTGTGTATGAAGCTCAGGTCTGGAGAACATCCAGGTTTAAACCCCAAAGTCAGCACAACTCTTTGATTCTCCACAGGACTTCATAACTGCTGACTATTGTTCCTTTGTTAAGTTATTTTCCCTGCAGTTTGAATATTTTCTGTGGGTGTAATGCTTTCACTGTGTTTGCTGCCATCTTTCAAGGTGAGGCACAAATACATTACTATGAATGCAAACATTAACAGAGGGGGTCTAATGTGGAAGATTCCCCACTAATGATCAAGATCAAGAAGAACTTTATTCTAATCCAAATAATATAGAAACATACAGCGGAATGAAATAACATTACTTCATGTCGTGAGCGCAACCAAGAACGGTACAAGTAACCAACGCGCAGGCTACACGCACACAAGCAACTGACCAATCCAAGCTCGTCCCTTAAATGTGTTCTTTTATAGTGACTGTTACTATGTTAGACAAGCTGTACAGAAAGCTCCCATTATATCAAATGGCAAATTGAAGCATGCTTTGTTAGAGACTTGCAATGAATCTGATTGTCTAGTTAAAATGTTACAATGCCTGTGTTGTAGTAGATAATTGAAATTAGCCCGTTCAGAAGCAGCATGGACAACTTTGCCACCATCGTAGTGCTGGCTATTACATGACAAAAGCTACTGTATATGGACATCTTGGGACACGTGACCATTACACCAACAGGATTGGTAATGACATTGCATTCAAATACATAGACTTTAATATGGAGCCAGTCCCCCCTTTGCGGCTATAACAGCTTATAATCTTCTCAGGAGGCTTTCCACAAGATTTTGGAGTTTGTGTGGGAATTTGTGCCCATTCATTCTGTAGAGCATTTACAAGGTCAGGCGCTAACGTCGGAAGAGAAGGCCTTTCCGATCCAGTTCATCCCGAAAATGTTGGATGGGGTTGAGGTCAAGGCTCTGTGGGAGCCAGTCAAGTTCTTCCACACCCAACTCATCCAACCATGTATTATGGAGCTTGCTTTGTGCACTGGGGTACAGTCATGCTGGAATAGAATAGGTTCAAAGTTGGTAGAAAGGTGTTGACGAGTTGATTCTTTTAACTGCTTGTTTTAAAGGTTTTGCAGCTCTAGAAAATTGTAATAGCAGAATAGCATGTTGCAAGTGACAGGAGACCTATTACAGGTAGCAGCATGAAAAAAGTAATGAAATTTAATAATATTTTTGACAAATTAAATAGATTATCTGAATTTTGTCTTTTAGTTAAACAATAGGATTGATTTTAGTCTTGTGGATATGAACACATTTGAATCAAGCAGAATCAGTGCCTCAGGGATAATGCTCTTCAACGCGACGGCGTTATCCTTTGGCTTCAGAGTAGTAGTTATGATCGGTGTCTCAACAGACAAAACATAAAGTCTCACACCAGGCGTATTTAGTAAACAGTGTTTTGTTTTGCATCTCCATTTTTTAACCTGTCCCACACAGCAGAAACGCGAGCTGCTGCCGGGCACTTTCACATTCCTCTTGTGTACATCATTCAGTGCGATACCTGCACCAACCAGACACGCGGCCCGCTGAAAACAAAGACGTGCCATTGTTTCACAATCATCTGATAGACTGTGCAACGAACAGAGGGTGATAGGGATCATACTGGAAGCCAGCTGAGGAATTCAGCTGCCATTAATCTTGAGCTAACATGCTGGGTTTATTTTGGCGTACAGGATTATGGCTTACGTGGAAGTCTTTTGCTTTTATCTTGTCTGTGTTTGCATGCATGCATATACATGCATGTGTGCATTTTTATATGAAAAAGAAATATCTGGGGGGAAAAAAAAACTACCAGCAAAATGCAAAAGATTCATGTTTCATTTTCCTAAAACTAAAATGGCAAAACCGTGTCTTAATGCTTACTAAGTTTAAGTTTTAAAGTTAGGCTTGAAAAAACTATATTGTAATTGTCTTGTAGCAAAGAATGTAGCAGCCCTGCGGTGGGCGTGCACCCCGCCCAGGGTCAGTCCCTGCCTCGCACCCGTTGAGCCCGGGATAGGCTCCAGGTACCCGCAACCTTAGTGAGGATTTAACGGTAACAGAAGATGAATGAGTGAAGTATGTAGTACTGACTTATGATCTACTTTGATTAACTGATCTGATGAGTTACTTTTAAATGCTGCAGCAAAATTACATTCAATCTTACCTAATATGTTTTGGCTTCTTTGTGAGCTATTTATGTGAAATAATAATTTTAAGTTTTTGGGAGGAACAAATAAACAGAGTGACTCATTAGTAGGCTAAAACTTCAGAAGCGCAGATTTAGTGGATTTAATGGAGGCTACCTCTTCAGATTAGCTAATTAGCTAACACTAAAACTAGTGCATTGCTAGATGGGAAGAGAAACTTACATAGTTCCATATTTTTAATATACAGTAATCCCCCAGTTTTACGCGGATCCAGAGTCGCAGATTCAGTCACACGCAGATTTTTTTGGAGAAGCGATTTACGCGGAATTCCCCACAATAACGCAGAAATTGCAAATATCCTCTGCCTTTTTTTGCTTTTTTGTGGCTATAAATATATATTTTTTTTTTTTCTGGACGTTTTCACACAAGGGGACACATTCACCTCGCTGCAGTGTCCCAATATTTTAGTCTTGTGACCGAGTTTCATATCTTTTTTTTTTTACCAAAACAGAACAAGGCGGTTTTTCGCTATACACCGGTGCTCTTGCGACGTATTATAAATGTTCATAAACTACGGTGCCTCTGCCTCGCGCCTGTTGGTCCTGGGATAGGCTCCGGGTCCCCATGACCCTATTAAGGATAAAGCAATTACAGAAATTGCATGAATGAATGTTCATATAGTTTCTCCTCAGTGAAGCATGTACCCACGTGTTGACTTTTTAAGGTAACACTGAGAACAGTGGATTATCTCTTGTTTGTTTCTGTTCTTAGTCAGACCTCATTTGTGTTCTTGGCTATGTACACACATGTTTCACAGTAGCAAGGATGATTTCCTCTTTTTCTGGGACATATCCTATTTTTGACACCTAAAATACCGTTCTAGCAGAAAACATTTCTAATTCAAGTCAAGTTAAGCAGGTTTTATTGTCATTTCGACCATATTACACAGTGAATCGAAACAACATTCCTCCAGAACCATGGTGTAACACAAGAACAGAACAGAACAGAACCGAACACTATAAGACCACAAGTGCAGACAGGATGAAAGAGGGTGCAAGAAAAAAAACACAAGAGCAACAAAACAATTAGACAAGACTACATTTAGTGCATTCAACAATAGCTTCAATGTGGATGAATACACTGTTATGACAGATACTGTATTCTAGCAGCAGAGGGTGCAAAAAATACAGAACAGAGTTAAACAGCAATAAACAGCAGCAACAGGACAGAGAATGCGCAGCATAACAAATTAATGCGCCTAAAATGTCAAAGGATTTGGCTTTGCCTTCATGTTGACATTTGCTTTCTACACTTTTCTCTGTGCTGCCCTGCTGTTGTAGTGTCCTCTTTTGGAAAACTAATATATGGTCACTAAAATATATGCAGAATATCATTTACAGATCTGTTAAAACAATAGGCTTTCCCTGAATAGTCAGGTTTAAATGGTAATTGATTATCCATGTAGACATCTAAGAAAATCAAGCTTAGAATATTGTACTGTTTTACTGTGACAATATATATGACACACATGTGTCATAGATAAGAGTGCTGCATTCCTGACGAAGTATAAAAACAACCTTTTGTGTGTTTAATCCACAGAGACATCCTCAGGGTGGGTGTGACACTAGCAGGCCATCAGAAGAAGATTCTGAACAGTGTGCAGATGATGAGGGCACAGATGAACCAGATCCAGTCGGTGGAGGTTTGACCACCGAAGCCCATGCTGGATGGTGAGGGAGGTAGGATTGAGTGATCAGATGGAAATGGACGCTGGAACCATGCTGGAGCCCTGAGCTTGTTTTTATCCTCTGGGCCACCATATTCCTAAGGGGATTTCCTTCATCCAAACTCTTTCATCTGCCCTCGAGTGTCCCCATCTCCTCCCACCGAGTGCCCCACCAACGGCCCCACTAACCTGGGGGAGTGTTGTCCCACAAAAGCTGACGAAAAACATCCAAACATCAGACTTGCTTTCACAAATGTAGCAAGTCAAACATAACAAGCAATTTTTTTCCATCAACCAAGAGCATGCTCTTCCTCTTTCTTTTAGTTCTTTATTATTTTTTTTTTTCATTTTGCCTCGCTTTTGTTTTCACTTATGCTCTTTTTAAGAATATTTCTAAATAATTTTTTTTAAGAAAATAGAAAAAAAAGGTACATGAACACAAGGAACATATATGACCTGAATAGATAAGTGTAATCTAGGCGGACTTGACTCAAAAGGCTACCCTTTAAAAGGGCAAGGAAGAACAGAAAGGTCCGACGGATGCCACTCCGCACCATGCGCTTCTGAGATTGTTTTTCTTTCATTCTGTTTTAATGGGGAATTCATGGAATAGGAATACGGACTGCCTGCTCAGTGGCTGCGAGCAAAAGAAAGGGTGGAACCATAATCCCTGCGCCATGGCTGACAGGGAGGCGAGAAAGGAGACAAACACCATGAAATGGGGCTTCCTTTCGGCAACTATTACTGCCATGAGGGATACACGAGACTTCTGATGTTTTACCGGTTTGAAACACTTGAACTCAAAAATACAAAACAAAACAAACAAAAAAAAGATGTCTTCTCTCCTAAATAGTAATCTTGTTGACAGTGTTGAATTTGTGAAGACCTTTTTTTTTCTTAGCTTCCATTCACCATGGGAAAAAGACCATTGTATTATTATTATTGTTATTATTATTATTCTCTTTTTACAGACATAACCTGCCAAATAGGACGCCTTCCTGTCCTACCTCACAGGTCCTTCTGTACATATCAAGACACACTATGTTTTTTAGTCAGGAATTAATTGGTTGACATACTTTTTTTTGGACTATAACCAACTCAGAATCTATTTTCCTTACATTAGACAAACAGTGGTTGTGAATTTAAATTATTTAGTAGAAGACACATCACCTATGCTTCCCATACGAAGATGTAGACACCAAGGAAATTGTTTAATGTGTTTTTTTTAATGAATTGTTTACATAGAAGGACGCCGAGTGCACATGTTTTGCAATTCGATTGATCCCTCCTTTATTTTCAGAAGCTTGACACACACACACAGGTGTGAGTGTGGAAATGACTGTGTGTGTGGGTGTGGGTGTGGGTGTGTGCGTAGCTGGGTGAGCTTTGGAAGTCTGACAGCATGCCATTAATTGAAAAAGGACGATGTCTCTAGAAGTTGGGATTTACTACACTTTACAGAACACTGTGTTTTTTGCTTACTTCCAAGATTTCATCTTTACAAGGTTTTTTATAATGAAGTATTGGGTTGTGTGGAATCTCAGCATTAAAGGATCAAAGGAAGAGATCAGCCTTTGAAATGGGACAGTAAAAACAATGAATTGTGACAACTGATATTTCAATAGCAGGTCTGTTTCTGCTGATGGTACTGAGGCAAAAAGGGTAAATTCACTGAAAGGGAGAGTTCAGAAAGCAATATGACACCTACATAAGGCAACAGGCATACACCTATATGAACATTTGCAGTCATATATGTATCAGTTAAATTATATGTTTTGTCATGAAAAAATAGTTCACATGGCCTATGCATGGGTCAAACTTATATGTGGCATACTTCTGTAAATTGTAGTGCACATTTTCTATTTATTAGAGTTTAATATATTAAGGGACAAAATAAAATATAAATGTGTGCCATACATTTTGCACAGACCACATTGTATGTACATTTTTAGATGTAGTTTAATGCAATTAAATAGTAATTGTGCAGAAATGTGCAGAAGTATGTAGAAGGTATTTATTTTCATACAAAACAACATGTAATTTGACAGAATTTGTCCAAACTTTCACAGACGACTGCAAAATGCCTTATTTCAACAAGCATCAGTTCTTATAACAGTCTCTGCAGTAAAACTGGCTACAGCAGCCTTGCTTGTTGGAACAAACCTTAATAAATGTCAGTGTAGGTTGCTGTAAAAGGCTTAAGTAGGTGTCACCTAGCGTTACGAATCCCGTCTTTCAGTAAAGTGTTACTGCAAAAAAACCCAGAGATGCTAACAGTGCTAATAATGAATGAAATCTAGCAGTGGGTTGTTAGCATCGTGCCAGCAAAGCCTCACATCTTTAGCGACATTAGCATTTCTGAATGAAGTACTTCTTAAAGACCTAAGTCAAGCATAATGGGCTATTTCTGTCTGCAAGAACATGGCAATAACTGCCGTTTTCTAGGTGGTTTGTACGATTTGATGAAAATCAATTCTTTGAACCCCATATCCTTTACCTAAACATGTTTGTTCACCTATTGTCCCCAGAAATCATGCCTTTCTGAAAATATCAATTAAAACATCAAAAACCTGTAAATATCAATGTAAGTAGCCTTCCCCTTTCAGAGATTTTTTTTTCTTAAAGATGTGTTGGATTTTAGTGTACAGATTCTTTTGTTAAAAAAAATGAATGGAGAGCTGTTAGTGTCAAATTATTGGGCTTGTGGTTTTTTTTTTTGTTTGTTTGTTTTTGTTTTTTTTTAAACAAATAGAGACAGGTTGTGCTGAGCGCTATCGTCCGAGGGATTGTGGGAGTGAGTGGCCGAACTGAGCACTTCCAGCTTCTTTCTTCAAGGCCAGAGCAATGCAGCAGACGTGAAGGACATGAAAACCAGAGACACCTCCAGCTGTGTTACACTGAGTGTGTGTGTGTACGGGAGCGTGTGTGTGTGTGTGTCCTGGCATGGAGGTCACTTGTGGTTAACAGCGCTCGATTACACTTTGTCTAGCTCAGCTCACGAGAGATTTCCTCCCTTTCATAACCTCAGGGTCCACCTACATCTTTAATACATTAAAACATCTAGGCACGGCTCGGCTAGCTACTTTGACCACACTTCAGTTGGCTGCTCCACTGCACTGAGAAGATTTCCAAACTGCTTAACGTGATCAAATGCAGCACTCCTCTGGCACCGAGCCTCCTGCATGAACGAAGATGCATTCGAACCGCTGCTGTTGTTGCAATTACAGATTCTTCCAAAGGAATATTCACTTATCTCTGAAGCCACGCGCTATTTGCACACTAGCAGTCCAGATAGAATTGCTCTTTTTTTGCATTTGTTTTTGATCTGGTCTAAGGAATCTTTCTGCCCATATCATGGAAAATTACCCATTTCTCTTGCTTTTTTTTTTTTTTGAAAACACTAGATGTGCTATGTACTGTTCACCCCACAGTCCATGAGGTCCCAAAAATGGCTCATTTTAAATATGGCATGGCTGTGATGTCACAACCATGAACAAAAATGCATTTGGCTGCTCATGCGACATTTTACACTCGCATTCACGTTAAAGTGATAAGGATCATTGGTCTTGTCCATTCCGGCCCAGGCTGCTTTTTAAGTACAAATAATCCAATCAGAAAAGAGAGAGCTTCAAGAGAGGTTGAAAGTGTCATGTAATGGGAATTAACACAATATTAAAAGAGAGGAGGGAAATACAAGAAGCCTGATGAATATAGGCTGTTTAAAAGGAAACCACAAAATGACCACTAAGCTACTAAGATATTTGTTTGCTGCAAGTGGCTAGAAGTGATCGTTAAGAACTTTTGGTTGCTGTGTAGCTGGGTGGCCATGCTTTATGCTCAGTAGCTGGGGTGTCCAGGGTCATCTGTGAAAGGCCAGAGAAGAAACATGCAATGTCTTTAAACGCTCTTAGTTGTATCCTGTTCACATTCATTTCTCAGTGAGCTCTGGAAAAAAAGCAACATTTTAGCAATTCTTTCTGACTGCCAGTGTGTAAAAAATTTCACCTCAGTCTCCAGTAGCAATAAGGCCTACATTCAAGCCCCCAAATGTTTTTTCAGTGAATGAGAATTGAAAAGCAGGGCCCCGTACTGTCCTGTGCTGATTCTGACCGTTTTAGTCATCTCTCTGTTCCATCTGTCTCCAGTAGTTCTTTGAGAAAAGGCAATGATTTATTTAACCTGAGTGCATGCTCTAATATCCAGCTGTAAGGGCTTTTGCTCATGCTTCATCATGACTATTTCATAGCATGGATAGAGGGAGAATACAGACAGAGGGAAGATGTATCCAGACTAGAGAGATTATTTTCCCCTCTGAACTTTTCCAGCAATACCACCATAGAAACAACCTTTCAGCAGACCCTTACCTTCTGTACTCCAGAGGCTTCAATTTTTAATGGCTTCTCAATGTCGTGCAGTAAAGTAGCTGCTGAATTGCTCGTCTTCCTAAGAATAGCCTCTCTCTTTCTCTTGCTCTCCATCCCTCTTTTTCTCCCCAGTCTTTCACTCTGTCCATCTCATCAACATGTGTTTATATTCACCATCCCTCTGAATCTTTCTCTTTTCTCTTTCCTTCCTTCTTTCCACACTTTCTTTCCCTTTACATCCTTTCCTATTCTCCATTCAAAATTCTCTCTCTCTCTCTCTCTCTCTCTCTCTCTCTCTCTCTCTCTCTCTCTCTCTCTCTCCCTCTCCCCCCCCTCCCTCTTCCCCTTCC
>JBBJLR010000139.1:11843048-11853258 GCA_037577145.1 Brachypetersius gabonensis | reverse complement strand
TACATACAAAAAAAATCTACATTACATAAAAGAATATTTCAACACAGCAGAAATTCACATGTGGTATTTGGTGCTGTGTGAACAGCACCAAATACTTCTCTGCACTTAATCCAAGTGAAGCAGTGGCAGCTGTTTCACTACACCACCAGCTGCCCCCAAGCTTCATAAAGACATGGTGGGATGAGTTCAGTGTGGAAGAACATGACTGGCCCGCACAGAGCCCAGACCTCAACCCCATACAACACCTTTGGGGTGAACTGGAACGGAGATTGCAAGTCAGGCCTTCTTCTGCAACATCAGTGTCTGATCTCTTAAATGTTCCACAGAATGAATGGGCACAAATTCCCCCAGAAACTCCAAAATTTTGTGGAAAGCCTTCTAAGAAGAGTGGAAGCTGTTACAGCAGCAAATATTAAAATCTATTTATTTGAATGCATCTATCCATCTGCTCCTGCAAGCTTTCATTTCACTAAACACTTAGACTTTTACAATTATTTTAGACGTAAACAAATCCAGTATTTGATTTGTCTATTCACAGATACGTTTTTCTACCACAGAGTGTTTATTTTTGATAGACTGCATATTACTAGCATAAAATATCTCATTTATTAGAGCAAACAAATGGTAGCTTCTATCTGCTTTAGTCACAACTGAAAATGACTGCCACATATAAATGGCAGACTTTATATATTGAAGTAAGTTCTTTGTATTATTTTGCTGTCGTATGTTTGTATTATATTTATATACTATTAAGTTATTGATTATCAATTTATGTAGGATTTTCTTATTTGTGTCGTATTTCTCCAGAAGTGTGATGGGAGATCAGGGAATAAACACACACACACACACACACTGGTGACCTGGTTGTTAATACTCTGCCCCTGCAATTGGAAGGCTGAATGTTCGACTCCCAGGACTGCCAGAGGCACCACTGAGGTATACTTGAGCAAGGTACGGTCCCCACACACTGCTCCCTGGGCACTGGCTGCCCGCTGCTTCTGTTGGGTTAAATGCAGAGAAGAATTCTGTGCTGTTTTACACAATGTGTTGTGGTGTGTTCATGTATGACAAATGGACATTTTACTTATTTAAAGTATGAAACACAAGTTTGAAACACACACAAGTTTAGCAGAAAACCTGACCTGAGCCCAAAGTTGCCTGAAACACATTGTAAACATGACCTTAAACCCATTTGTCTGGCTCTGTCAGACCTCTGTTGTACTCTGGAACTGTGTTCTCTGGAGTTATATAGCATCATCCTGTATCTTTGGCATGAAGTGGAATGCTTTTTGTCATCCAAAATTAACTATACCACACCAGTGTCCAACCTCACTAATATTTTTTGGCTGAATGCAATCAAATCCTCATATCAGTGTTCCAACATTTAGCATGAAGCCTTTCCAGAAGAAATGTTGGATGAGAAGATTTTATGGTGTATATATATAATATATAATCTACATAACAGCATATATGACAAACTACACAATAAAATCTCTCTCTATATATATAGTATGTAGTTTTGGTTGCTAAGAAAGTCTCTTTATTTTACTAAGATATGGTGAAAATGAGAGAGAGCTTTAAGAGAGAGACAGTGACAGGGAGAGTTTTTTCCTGTTCTGAATTCTGATGTTCCTACCCTGCCTGCCCTCTGCCCACATGGCTGGTGGCCGCATGCTAATGATGTCATTCTTTCAGGCTATCTCTCCAACAACCTCATGACCTCCTCAGCAGTGTGACAAAAACGCATGCCTGTGTGTGCCTTGACAAAAATTACACAAGAGCAAGAGGTTTGTTTGTCTTTTTAGTTCTGAGCTGAATCAAGCAGGACATGGTGTTTTGCTAGGAACCTTTGCTATCAATGCATAAAAATGAAATGAGAGACTGGTGCAGGTACTCAATAAAGGCACAAATAAAAAGAGGTTGAAATACAGTGGGAAAATGACCAGCCAGCACCTGAGATGTAAGACACTAGGTGCAGTGGAGCTGAACTTTGAAGTGTTACTGAAGATAAACTCGAATCAGTCATGAATGTAAATTAAAAATAAAAAATAGCAGTATTAAGTAACACAATACTCTTTCCAACAGCATACACAAGGCAAGACTAGTCAGGTCGCCAGTCCATCGCAGGGCAGACACAGACAGATTCACACCTAAGGGCAAGCTGGCATCTCCAATTCACTTTGGATTGTGTGTGGAAACTGAGGAGAAGAAATCGAACCCAGAACCTTATTGCTGTGCCACACACTGTGTTACCATTTGGATCAATGAGATTCTACTACTTTTAAAAGGGTTTCAACAATTAGAAATGTTGGTGGTACGATTACAGTCTGAGAAATAATCACAAATTTCACGATTATCACGGTTATTTTATGTGAATTGATTTCACAACTGTATTAACATTTATAAATCACACAAACGCATTCTAAAAGGTTTTTAATTCAGAAGCTATTTATAATTGCTTTTCAAAATGAATTTAAAAATTTTCAAAATGAATGAAAGTAATCTCTGTAACCATCTGTAAGGCTGTAAAAATCTGGGCAGAGGTTACTGCTGCCTTTTGAATACACCAGAGTCAAAGTAAAAAAAGATTATAATATATCCCTTGGCAAACAGATGATATTTAATGCTGCATTTAACACACTGATTGAACAAAGAAATTGTAAGTAAATTCAAATAAACCTGCCCATGTAAACTCATCCAGCTCCTCAGACCTACCTGATGACTTGAACATAAATTGCACTGTTTAACTTAAAAAAAAATGCATGTCACACGTGTCGCACTACTACATGTGTCTGGTTCCGGCGGATTTGTTTTGCAGTGTTGGGGAAGTCTTAACGGTGGATTAACCGCAATGTTTCACATCGCAATTAATAGTCAAACCAGTTAATCCCTGCAACTCTACTACTTACCTCTAGATATTGGTCCAAATTCCAATAAATTGGGTGCAGCATTAACTCTGTCACTGTTCACTACATACCATTTGATCTAATTATTCTCCATCAGGTCAGATTCTATGTAATGAACAGTGACAGAGTTAATGCCACACCCAATATATTGGAATGATGAAACACTACAACTTGGTAGACATATTAAATTGTGCTCTTACACTATATGGATAAAAGTATTGGGACATCTGACCATCACACCAACAGGTTCTGTAGAGCATTTCTGAGATCAGGCACTGATGTATGTGTTAGTTGGGGTTAAGCAGTATGATAAAAGTGCTGCAGTTGTATCTCTGACCCTTCCATCACCTGCCACTGTCACTTTGCCCCTCCAAGCAAACCGCAGTGTCTGCTGTCACTTCGGTTTGAAATGGCCATTAGACAGCAGCAGACATCCATAGCTTTTGTCCCCATTTTTCCCCCACTGTGGGCAGGGATTCCTGCGCTCACTTGTTCTGCACTCTCACTATTCCCCTATTCAGAATACTGTCTTCTGTGTGTCCCGGCTTGTCACTTTACTTCAGTATCTTTCTAATACAGGAGCAAATTCCAAAAAAGGCCTTACTTCTTGGCATTCCTATCCATGAGGCAAAACAAAGTACAAGGTCATTAAACTGTGATTTCTCCAAAGTGTGAAATGAATGTTTGTATACAAATGTTTCATAGCAAAAATTGTGCAATAGAGTGATGACTGCATTAAACCTCTGTAGGGCACTCATGACAACTTTTCCTTAGTGTGCATCACTGAATAACAGGAAACCCACATCAGGATGTCACAAATGCATGTGTGTTTACAATATGCAGTTATATGAAGAAAAAGTGAAGTGAAAGGTTTTGTTTGAAAAGCTTTTGTTTTAATAGACTAACAGACTACTCCAAAAAGGAGCAATTGTAAAAAGGCAGTACAAAAAAAAAGAATATTCCATCTGCATGTCTATTAGAAGCATAGCTTATTCAAATACCTGTGTTTAAGTAGAGCCAACAGACATAGCATTTAACTCTGAGTGGACACCACCATTATCTTGGTGCAAAGATAGGGGGTGGTGGTGGCCTAGTGGTAGGATACTTGCCTCCGGACCAAAAAAAAAGGTCACAGGTTCGAATCCTACCTTCAGCACACCACCACTGGGTCCCTGAGCAAGACCCTTTACCCCAAGTTGCTCCAGGGAGACTGTCCCCTGTAGTTAGAGAATGGAAGTCGCTTTGGATAAAAGCGTCTGATAAATGCCGTAAATGTAAATGTAAAGAAATTTCCATAGAAGCACTGGCAGAAGGTTTTTTTAATTTTGCAGTGCTGGAACATATGGCTTGTATAGATTATTATCATAACATTATTGATGTTATGCATTTCTTCTGCAACAAAAATGCTTTTTGTATGTCTAAAGTGCAGTATTCTAGAATTTTTAAAGGTCTCTCCTCAAAATTGTATTGTTCAGTTAAATCATATTTAGTATTTTTGCTATTGTTCTAATATAGCTGTCAGTGGCACTTGGTGTGCACTTAATTCCTCAAGATTGGAATTGAATTACACCCCAAAAAGACAAGTCCTTAGTACATACTAAAAGGAACAAGATCATACATTGCAGTACTATGCAGACCAAACCAGTTTTGGGTTGTTCTTGTAGAAAATCTGGCCTTAAATTCCCTTGATTTTATGCAGAATAAAAATTATGCTGCCAAAGCTGCCAAGTGCAGATGCTGAGAAAATGTAGACTTCACTTTGATGGCCCTCTCATCGCCTGGCTGTCACACACCCAAAAACAGCTCCTCTAACAGCACAAGTGAGAACCAGACTGAAACTATTCTCAGAGAATACAGCTAACACAAGCTTGTCCAAAAATGACCCCTAAATTCATGAACAGTATTGTTTTGTAATTTGTAATAATTTAGAATTGCTTGGAAATGCAATTTTTGATACAAACATCAGAATCATCAGAATAATTTACAGTTTTTCAGTGGATGCCTATGAGATTCTAAGAAGGCAATTAGAAACCACCCAAAATTACAAGAAAATTATCCCAAAAAACTGTTTGGGAAACTTTCATAGAAATCTCACATCGTTATTTCAGATCCATCTATTAATTTTAATTTATTATATCAGAGACAGTGTACACTGATTACTGATCAGATAATGCATCAAATTTTAGCGAGCTGTTTTGTATGCAGTCCCTCAGGTCACATAGGAATAGACAATAAAAAAAAAAATCAAAGACATGTCCAATTAATTTTAAAAAAGAGGTATCATTTCAGTTGTGTCTCGTAGTGGGCCGTGCATGACTCTTACCTTTCTCTGTTCTCACAGGGACCTGACTGCAAACAGTATGATTTACACTTGTTCTCCCCCTGCTGAGATGTGACATACTTAGGTAGGGCATGTTAGAAGGAGCTAATCCTCAGAACATTCAAACTAACTCCTTCTACTGCTTCTGTACCCTGATCAACAACTGAATTCATATGCTTTAATCTACATAAACACACACAAACTTTCAGGCGATGCTAATTTGTGGACATTAACTCAACAAAACTCACTGCTATGTCACCTTAGTAAGTGTCCACCACTGTAATGAAGACCTGGATGATTTTTTTAAATTCTTTTGGGTAAAAAAACCCCATTCCTTGGCCAAGTACGTCTCGGCTGAATGGGCTAAGTGGAAAAGTGTGTTAATTTGATTTTTGGCTGAACTGTTTCCTTAAATGCTGTTTCATCACTGCAAACACTACCAATGTAATTAGCCTGTTGAAAGCCTGTTGTTCATGCTTGAAATTATAGCTTGTTCTAAAAGCAAGCCTAAACCAGTGTTAGCATTGCTCTGGGGTTTGATGTGGTGACTGGCTGGGCCACTTGAGAGAAGCTCACCTATCTCAGCACCTGCTAAATCATTGTCTTTCATTTTTAAATGCGTTGGTGGCAGTGTTCTTACTCGGCAGTTGTTAAGAGACAATCTGACAGTGCCATCTTCTAGGGCCAGTCTGCAGAAATCATTGATCAACCAGGAAATGGCAAGAATGTACTGCAGATATATTAATTAAATGTGCCATCTAAAGTAGAGGTGCAATGCACAGGTGATTGAAATTGTACTCCAATAAAGAGTACAGCACTTTGCTACCGTATTTCATGCTTTATTGAATTTCTTTCTCAATGTAATGAGAGTCACCCTGTTTGCGGTTCAGGTTGTTGGCCTGTATTCAGTTCTCCAGTTGTTGGCCTCAGTCCTCGAGCAGCTGCTCTGTAAACCCAGTACTTTGATCACAGTTTAGTTAATGAATGCCATAAGTGGTTTCACTAAACCATATAGTGAAATTGAATGTAATATAATGGAATATTGTGTCCCAAATTAAAGTTCACACTTCCCCTTAAACCCTGATTTAGTTGCTATGGCATGTTTGCCTCTTTTCTTTTGCAGTGTAGCTGAGGAGATGAATGCAGTAGAAGCTATGCTAACTAGCATCATGGAAACTTCACACTGTGTCTGGTGGTCTCAAATATTTTTGCTTATGTGTTTTCTGATTGTATGCAACAGCATTTTTATGGTGAATACATAAATAAAAGCTACTCAGAACAATACCCGATTTTTGGAGTTCTGGGAAACTCTTGTGACAAAACAAAGCTTTTAAAATCACTGTTTTTAAAATACAATTATTTGGCCATACAGCAACAATACAAACATTTAGCAAAATGGGTATACCAGAGCTCTATGGGTTCTAATGAGAGACCTCTACATCTAGTCATTAACCAAAAATGGTTAATCATTGGAAAAGGAATTGGATGCAATACTTGTTCTGTCTTCAAACTGAATATATAAAAGAAGCAGGTATGGAGAATAATGATTAAGTATTTAAGATTGGTAGAATAATATCTTATATGCATGTGACACAAAGGTTAAAAAATAAACTAAAAACAAAACAAACAGTGAGAACAAGATAAAAGATTATTATGACAGGAGAGTTACCAAGTTTGCCTTTAGTGGAGGGATGTATAAGTGGTGGAAGACTTTTGCCTACTTGGATCAGTTTTTAACAAGAAAGGGCCTAGAAGTCAAAAACATGATTTCCACTTGGAAAAACAAGGATTCAGACGGGGATTGTCCTCACTGTTTAACATCACATAATAAGAAATGTAGTATAATTAACATATCATACTTTTTTAGAACTTCTTGGGCCTATGGTCATCTTACCTATATGTCTCTGGTTCCCAATTAACAAATTAAGCACTGCTTAGAATGAGATATGCCTGTTCCAAAGTGCAGCGCCTGCTGTTCTCCTGCATGGTGCTGACTCCACTGCTTCTTAAAGCCTTCTTCTGTTTCCATGCCAAAATGCCCCCGCAGTCCTACCCACAGCTTATGAACTCGACAACTGCCCCAGCGTCTTGAATATCCACCACATTCCAGGATTGGCTCAAAGGGAGGTGACATTTGCAGATTTGCCATGACTTTGTCCCTTTGTATGCTGATCTGGGACCAAGGTTGTCCACTGAAATACTGTTTATGGCCATACTAAAGATTTAGAAAACTGGTCTCTGTTCAGACTGTTAAAGGGCAACCACTTTTCCAACACTTGTTTCTCTGTGTACCTTCATGCATCCGACTCTGGCCATCCAAAGCCATGGGCCACCAGCACCCTGCCAAGCCAAACAACATGCTGCTCTTGACATTCATTACTTATTGATGTGCTGGGATTTAATTGCATCTAGGGAGCTTTTAGCTTCCACCCTCTCAGCAGCCAGCCAGCCCACCCTGACCTGTACCCACTTGCTCAAGTCCTGTTGAGCAATATTGGTACAGTTTACCCTTTCACATAGAACTAAGATTGTAGCGAACCTAACGAACAACATGAGTACATTTTATATAGCTTGGACTTTAGGAAAATCATTTCTTTTGCAAGAAAACACTGTTCAGAGAGGCCAAAAAAATAGTGTAAAAAGTTTCTGATGGAACAGTCCTGTATTTCCTTTGGACAGTCAATATGTGTTGTAACACTCTGTTGAACATGACTTTAATTGGACTTACGTGTCCCTTGTTTGTTTGGTCCTACGTAAAGTTGTACAATGAGGCAGATGTCTGTTTACCCTCATTACTTGTGCTGTGATTGGCCTCTCTTTGTGGCCTTTGTGTTGTGAGAGTGTTTTCCTGTCTGCGTTTCCTCTCTAGTTCAGGGTTCTAGTATATAATTCCATTACATTTACCTCATGCTCCCCTCTTGTATGAAAGACCCCAATGCACTCACTGGGGCCTTGTGAGTTTGGTACCGACCAGCCTCACTGTTCAGGACCATGTGGCTCATCCCTAATGCTAACAACGGCTTTCTTAATCTGATGCCCTCTGGGACCTTGTGTATTAGCTGTGAGCTGGTCTCTCTTGCCATAGCTTGCACTCTCTGTGAAGTTTTGGACCTTTCTTGGAACCAGGTGTGACTGTTTAGTGTAGGCCCCCCTTGGCAGGTGTGTGTATAGTGCACAGACAACACATGCCTCTCTAAATTGCATCAAGAGAAGACAACCAAATGGTTCATGCAAATTAGCAGGACTCTACACATATGTGTGATGTCCATGGTTTTAAATGGTTTTCAAACATTTCCAGAGTTGTGATGACACTGGATAGTTTTATAGTATTTAGCTATTGTCCTGTCTGTAACATTGAGCTTTTCTTTGTGACCGTTATTGAAATGATGTATTTGGGCAGAATTATAGCATTTTACTGTTTCATAGTACATTTAGATTTTATATATATTATGTATTTTATTGTATTATATTATATATACCAGCATATAAAAAGAAGCACTGGTAGCCTAGAGGTTGGCGCATTCACCCTGCGATCAGGAAGTCGTGGGCACCTCTGAGATATATACAGTCACTTCACCTAAAACGCCTTTCTTGATGAAGTAGCCTTGAATTTCTTACTGGTTACTGGTGGGAACTTCTGCAAAGAAGAAGAACACATATGTCATAAAATGTGAAACGAGCTTCACCTTCATGTCTTCAAAACAGTTTCAAAACAAAGGATTAAAACAGTTATAGTTTGACACGGTCATTTTTGTAGTTATTGAATTTTATTCAGCTAATTCCATATGACGGATGCACAATAGAGCTGGATCAATGCAGCTACACAGCCAAGGTCGCCCAGGTTTTTGCAGTTTTATAGGTTATCTTCCCATCTGCCTCACACCTGAGGAGGCAAGCCATGGGGCTAATCCAGACCAATCAATGTCTGTCCCCTGCAAATTGACTCCTTGAAGCCTTGATTGCAGATGGTTCTGCAATTAATTGTCAGCCTTGGTTAGAAGCTGGTGCAGTCGCAATTGTTACAGCGAAACACAATACATTCTCGTTCTTTAGTGTCATTATGCTCCTGTCTGCCTTTAGTCTGGCAGGTCTTCAGCTGAAACAAAGAAAATAAGAAGGATGCTTTGCTCACTGGTCTTAAGCAAAGCATTTGTCATCTTTTTGTATTGGTTGGAGTAACTTGCTTGATTACTTGGATTAATAAAAGCAGAATAAACAAAATACAGTAACTAATTCTTCTTTGTTAAATGTGGGAACTTTCTGCAGATCAGGTGTTTGAAAATGAAAGTTCAAAATTTCTTCATTCAAGAACAGGTAGACATCAGCGGAGTGAAACTGCATGTTTTTGCAGTTGTTTGTTTTGGCTGTGACTAATTAAGCTGAAAGCCTTATGCTAATATGGCCTCATTCCAAAACTCATTTAAAGGATGCTTCAAAGGTTTCTGTTCCTAGACCAGTCTGTGGTCTGCCGGGATGGAAGTGCAGGAGACTTAATTTTACACATGCACAGTTAACTATGGAACATCAACAGAGGACTGTACCTTGGAGAGGCTGAACTATTATGGAAAGCAGAAGCAGTGCTCCAGATTCACATATGGTTTCCTTATCTGCTGGGTGCTCAATCATTGTGGACTAGCCAGGCAATACTCATTTGCATAAAAGTAGGGATGATATATCAGTCATAAAATATTACAGTTTTAGGTGGTAAGCTTCTAAAAGCTAATAAGTTGCACATTATTATTATTATTATTATTATTATTATTATTATTATTATTATTATTATCAGTAGTAGTAGTAGTAGTTGTAGTAGTAGTAGTAGTTGTAGTTGTAGTAGTTGTAGTAGTAGTAGTAGCAGTAGTAGTTGTAGCAGTAGTAGTAGTAGTAGTTGTAGTATTAGTAGTAGTAGTAGTAGTATTAGAAGTAGTAGTAGTAGTAGTAGTTGTAGTATTAGTAGTAGTAGTAGTAGTATTAGAAGTAGTAATAG
>JBBJLR010000139.1:11825476-11842165 GCA_037577145.1 Brachypetersius gabonensis | reverse complement strand
AGTAGTAGTAATAGTAGTAGTAGTAGTAGTAGTAGTAGCAGTAGTAATAGTAGTAGTAGTAGTAGTAGTAGTAGTAGTAGTAGTAGTAGTAGTTGTAGTAGCAGTAGTAGTAGTTGTAGTAGTAGTAGCAGTAGAAGTAGTATTAGAAGTAGTAGTAGTAGTAGTTGTTGTAGTAGTAGTAGTAGTAGTAGTAGTAGCAGTAGTAATAGTAGTAGTAGTAGCAGGAGTCGTATTTTTAAACAATTGCTTCTCCATTTATCGGATTATCTCTTATTTAAAAAAAAAGTTTCTATATATATTAAATCATTATTCTTTATTAGGGATTTATATATATTAGCGAGTTCAAGCACACATGTAATCATTAAGAAACCTTTGAGTTTTATAATCCTGTTACCTGAGTTAATCTCTGCTGTGGTTTTGTTTTCATATGGTCCCTGTGAGTACTGTCTTCTCTGTATCTCTGATAGAAAGACGGAGTGATCCAGCTGGAAGTGTCCGGGAATGGAGCAGATACACAGTCTTTTTGTTTTGACTAACCTAATGACAACGATGTTGCGTACACACATTTCTTACTGCTAGATAAAAAAAGCACACACTTAAGTTTCAGAACAACTCTTCTGTCAGACTTGTTCCCTTGCTGCAAGAAATAAAGTACTTTTATACTTTTATTACGTCTCCTGATGAGCTTCCTTTTATTGGAGTTTATCGAAGTCCTTATTGAGAATTTATTTGACAATTTTTCAATTTTAAGTATACATATATTTACTCTGTAGACCAGTAGCCATTAAATGTGTTCCATTTCCTATTCATTTGTCTCACCTGTAAGACACAATTTATGGATCATGAAGGACAAAAGGCCCAAGATAGTTTGGTGCCAGGAAAACAAATGCGCTGTTTACTCACATGTGACTTAACTATGATTAATAGCATCCATTCCATGTGTCTGTGCATATGGAATATTCTGCAGGTCCCCTATCTAATTGAGTCATCCAGGGACAGTGGAGGTCATGAACCTTTTATACCTGCTGTTAGCCTTACTCCTCATGCCCATTTTGCCCTGTTATGCCCTGTTGTGATGTTATGTTACACATTTCCATCACAATTCAATCTACTACAGTCATCCCCTTCTGACTCATGGCACAACCTTGGTCTACTTCTGTAATTTGATTTGCCTGTCTGGAGATCCCTGCAGGGAAAATGTAATTGAGAGTTTGAATATGTCTGGTAGTGGAGTGTGTCGTATTTCCATTTGGTTACTCAATAAATAGGATGGAGTGACTTAAGAAACTGATGAGGACTGAATGAACTGAAATATTTCATTGTATGTTTTCTGCAAAATTCGTAATTTTCTGTGCCAATCCCATCTTCCTACGTACAGAACAAGAGTTATGGTGCAGATGATGCAAATCAGGGCGGTTCTGCCTCTGTCTCGACTTTTTTTTGGTCCTGAAATTGTGAGGAATATGAGTCTTGTCCAGTTTCACAGAGTATGGCTTTATTGTTTTTAATCAAATTATTATCCTTTATTTTTTAAAAATATTTTTAAATATCCCTAATATTTTCCTTTTGTTTAATTGGCGGGATAGCTCAATATTAACTTAATCTGATTAACCAAACATAATTAAAATCAGCAAAGTGATCTGCGCAGGGAGAGCATAGATTATTACTTAATAGTCTTGTTATCTTGGATGAGTGCTCTGTCTTTTTCACTAGGAAGTGACATCATGTATTGACTGCATGCTAAGCGCTTACCTTTTATAATAAGCAAAGGAGAGGAAACACAAGACAAAAGGACAGGGGTGTGTGAGCGTGCAGCATACAGATGGACTTCTCCACGGGGGGACTATAATCTGCATGCACACGACTTCTGTGTGGATATTTGGATTTCTTTGCCATAGCAACCGAGCTGCAAAACGGTTCTCTAAAGACTTTGCTGGGGCTCAGTTTGCATAGGAGCCAGAGAGGGAGAGGACAGCAAAGTGCTTGCAGTTGAGCGTGAAACTAGAGGAATTTTCTTTGCTCCTCTTGATAGGAACGGCAGCTTCATGACACCACACCCTGAATACCTTAGGTCACGATCACAGCAGTCTTTGGTTGTTCTTTCATTCATTGAGAGACAAATGGAAGGACGCAACAATTGCATTCTTCACTCAGCATGCTGGAGCAGCTGCGGATTGGATCCTTTTGTATCAGGCAGACAGACAATTGCTTTTGTCCATCGTATGCAATCGACTCGGGGTAAATGAGGAAGAGCGGGACACCTTTTGTTTATGTCTAAAAACCTTGCCTTGCTCCCAAAATTTTCTCCTTTTGTGCCTTGCTAGGTTCTGTTTACCTCTGTCTGTTAATCTCCCCTCCCCTCCCTTTCTCTGTCTCTCTCTCTCTCACTCAGTCTCATCGCCTCTCTCTCCCTCTCCCTCCTTCCCTCCCTCCCACAGCTTGTTATCTCTCCTCCCCTTGCTTTTTGAAAGCCAGTAGTCTATCTACAATTCACTCCACGCGCTGCTTGCTACATGATCTCTCGGAGACACAGCGTCCACATCTCGCCCTCCCGCCTCCATGCGAGATATCCTTTAGAATTTCACCAGCAGAACAGTAAAATGCTTTTGTGCGGGCACTGATTCCCTCCCTTTTCTTTTTGTGCCTTTCCCCTTCCCCTCCCCTCTCCTAATCTCCTGCCCTTTGACCCTAACCCTCCTCCTCTTCTCCTTGACCGCCCCTTGTCCAACTTCCCTTCCCTCTCTTCCCTCTTTTTGTACCCTCTTGACCATGTTGCCATGTGCCTGCCGGCTCCAGCCTCTCTTTGCATTTGTATCGTTCGCCTTGCTGACTCAAGGAGAAAACTGTCCAGCCACCTGCCTGTGCCCGGACCATCACACAGTGGACTGTAGTGACCGAGGACTCACTCGCCTTCCTGACGAAATCCCACTGGATGTTCGCCGGCTGTTGCTTTCTGACAACTGGATCCCACGGATACCTTCCGACTTCCTTGTGCTCTACAGTGACTTGGTGTACCTAGATCTCCGGAACAACTCTCTCTCCCACATTGAGCCAGGGACCCTCAGCACCTCCTCCAGACTGGTCTTCCTGGACTTAGGCAGCAACAATCTGACTGAAATCCCCAAAGGTACTTTTGGCGAATCCCGGAGCCTGATCAAGTTGCGCTTGAGCAACAACCCTCACTTGAGCATGGTCAATGAGGATGCCTTTAGGGGTTTGACCTCACTGAGAGAACTTGAACTAGAGCGCAATGCCCTGTCTGGCCTACAGGTGGGGGCACTGAGCCAGTTGCCTTCTCTACGTGTGGTGAGATTAGAGGGCAATCCTTGGGTGTGTAATTGCAACTTTGCCAACCTCTTCACTTGGCTGATCGAGAACAGTCACAAGCTTCCAAATGGTAAGTTCCAAAAATTCTGTGGGTCATTTCTGTAGGTCACTTATTAATAATATCTTCTAATTTTATATCAGTATAAGACATCATTCACATCACTGAACTCATACTGTTATTCCATTTCATTAGCATAACATCTTTTCATTCAAGTCAGTCCAATAAACTCTGCTATTTACACCCCAGTAACAAAAGGGACCCCTGTGGTCTATATTTAGCACTCACTCCCAGCCCCCATCAGAAAGGGATTTCCAAACTAATGACAGACAATCAAGGGCATTGTTGTAGAGGGGAACCCTGGATGGACCTCATAACGTTGCCACCCTTATCTGTATCCGCGCTCACGTTTTGCATTTCTTCTGGGAATGTGCTCTGACAGCGTCACACTCTTATCACACGAGCACCTGCTTCTCCCCTCCAGGCCTGTGGATGTGTCTGTGAGCGTGTGTGTGTAAATAAATCTGCTAATTATAATTATGTGGGTTAAATATGGCAAGTTTTACTAGAACTTTGTCCTGCTGTGAAGCTGTTTCAGTCCCAGAATTGTACTTCCACTTGGGTGGGCTCAGTAATGGAGGATAATAGAAGAAGCTTAAGCAGAGTGACCTGCACTCTTTTGCATTTGTGAGAGATGATGATTGGGCTGTATGATTCAGTGATTAGTATACAAACAAAGAGGTAGAAAAAAATTATCCCATATGACATAAAATTTATACTTAGTTTAAGTCAGATGAGTAGTACTTATTCTGTTGTTCTTTTGTGAAGCAAATGCCCTGCATGTTGACCCTATACACAATCCCCATAAACAATACAATGCACAAATTAAAATGGCAAAGACATGAAACAATAAATAAATAAATAAATAAAACTACCCCAGCTGTCACATTCTCTGAGCCAAGGTCATTTTACATCTAGGGGCAGACATTTACAATACCAGAGAACAGGAAGCTCACACAGAGCTGGACTTTACAATGACCATGAACATAAGGACTCTATTTGGGTACGTCCTCTACTTATATAGTGGATAGAAATAGATTGAAATAGTAGATTCCTCTGGATAAACATAGTATCAAATAAGCAAACAGTGTACAGTTGGTACTGCCCCCGCACTCCACTGTGTGTCTTTGAGAGCGAACAGACGAGTCCCTCTCCCAGCGTGTTTACATTTGAACATGACCTTGTGCTGTTATTGTTTGTTATTCCCCAGTATGCTTTGATATGTAAGTGAAAAAGGGGATAATCATGTCATAAAAAAGAGTTTTGCTCCCTAATTTTATTGACAATTCCAATCTCAGTTTATTCTAATGGTTCCTATAGCTACTCCAAATTGTTAACAGTTTATCTCATGAAGATTATGAGTTACGTTTAGGATTTGCTTTAAGGTTCAGGTGTTATGTCAAGTGTAAGAGAAAAGCTAATAGGGTTTAGTATAAATTTAATAAAAGGGTAACATCTACAAACCGTTTATAGCTGACCACCCAAATGAAATGCTACCAATTTATTTTTTTACTTTGGCACTTTTGGTCATTGCAAGCCACATGCAATGCTGAGTGATGCTTTGAGGCTGTGCACAATACGACCACTTATGTCTTCCAGAAAGTTTGGGCTCAGGACCCTGGAACATTTGCAGTCAGGTTGTGGTGCACCGGCAGAAATATTACCTTCGCTTAGGGACTGCAAATGCATTTATCATGGATACTCAGCGCAGTCTCTGGCTGGGCATAATAAAGTATATTAGAGAAAAACAGCCAAGAACACATCAGCACTAGCCAAACAGGGGCCAAGCCTCTGGCGTACCTGCCAAGTGGCCCCATGTGTGTATGCGTACTCCCCAAATTGAGTCAGGAGCGTGCATCCTCATTTCACGTTTGCCACTTACTTCTGCATCACTGACTCCTTATGACTTGGGGTGGTTGGACTGTGGCTGGTCAAAGCCATGAATAGACCAGAGTGACCTTTTCAAACACATACAAGAGGAGGTGGGAGACTGGCCCTGCCCAAGGGTTTTTTTCCAACTGAACTCACACCAAAAAGCATGTGAGTTGGAATATATTTAGATTTGCAGAGCTTCATGAACAAAATGCCTGCTAATGGATTGAAAGAGTTTTTTTAATTCCTGTTTTGAACCCCGAAACAATTATTCACTTAGTAATGTTAAGACTTATTTGACTAAAACTAGTACTTTTTGTTGTCACTAAAATGTGTAAAGTGTAAAGTGACCAAATGTGGGCTGACAATAATAACAATAATAATATATAATAATATGTAAATAAGCTCCAAACTGCCCTATATTATGCTTAATTCAAAAAAGCAGCCCATGTGGGACTAATCTATTGTAGGCAGAGTAGGCAGGTATATGTAAATGTGATGGTTTTGATGAAACAGAAACAGGGCTGTTTTACAGTTCAAATGTGGATATCATGGACTAGGGAGTTCTTGTACATGATCTATATAATACATAGGGCTTTATAACATGTTCTGTCTTCAGGTGATATAACACATTTCCCATTTAGCTAAATTTAGCTTTGGATTGAGGTAATACTAGACTAGGCCTACATTCCAGATACAGGCCTACTTGAAGCTGTGAAATAAAATACAGCGACAGGATCCAATATACTGCCTTCGGCATTGGGGAAGATGAGGTTTACATCAAACTGTAGTAATGACATTGGTGCTCACATTATTGAGGAGGTTTATTACCCTCTTGAACCCAACATTTGAGCTGCTGATCCAACTTCAGATAGCTTGCTGCAGAAGACTGCCCATTTCCCATTAGATATCAGCCAGCCTGCAGCCCGTGATAGATTATCCCTCTAAATGAGAGGATGGATTTTCTGACTGGCAAGAATGGGTGATTCTTCTATCATCGTATTTCTGAGAATAAAGATGAATACTTGAAGGCAACCCCATAGAGTTTCTATCAATCTTACAACAGTTACTTTTCTTTTTATATTTATGTACTGCATTTTGCAGAATGAAACTGGTGCTCTGTAACCTTAATAAGTCTTAATGTTAAGATTAAATGGTATCTGGTATGTACTTGGAACTTAAATGTATCCTTATTATTACTCTGTTCTCTGTTAAAGGCAATCCAAATGCTTATGCACATACACTATATGGACAAAACACACCTGTTTTTCACAGTTTGGTCTAGGGCGATCGTGTTGCTTCAGCATACCAAAGGGGAAGAACCTTTTCTATTCCAGCATGACTGTGGTGATACTGATTTAATGGGAGAAACCATCCAAGAAGAGTAGAGAATGTTAATTTGGACCAACTCCAAATTAAAGCCTATGTATTTGAATGCACTGTCATGCAAAGTCCCTGTTGGTATAATGGTCACACGTCTTAATACTTTTGTCCACATCATGTAAAATATTGTGTAAAACATCAACCTTTACAGACACCCATAAATGCATCCTTTTGAGGTTGGAGAAGCTTGAGACACAGTTTATAAAAGAATAGAAATGATAACAGTCTTTGTGTTGAATCGCTGTGCAACTTTGTGTGCAAGGTAATGTGACATGGGTCTGAACTGTGGCTGAGGTCTGTTGGAAAGAATATGAGGTCACTGATGCATTAATGCATGCTATTTTACGAATTTTATTTTTTAAGCTTAAGCATAAAGCATAAAAGCATAAACAACAGCCCCGACATTTGTCTCTGAACGGCATCGCACGCCGCTCACTTTCCTCCATTAGTTTGTTCAATCAAACCCAAAAGGAAACCACAAAAGGTCATAATGAATTACATGTACACACATCTACAAAGAGAAAACCTGTAAAGTCTTTCAGATAATCAGACTAATGGTTTTATGTTAATTCTGATTTACTGTGTATTTTCATCTTGTGTCTTCAGCTGAAAAATTGCAACTTTGGGAACTGACACCAAATGTGATTTTGTGAAATGTGAAATTAATCATTCATGAAAATGTATATAAAAATATGACATTCATGTGACATTCATTTTTTTATTACTTTAATTCATACAAACAGTTGTATAAAAGTTAAACACAATAAAAGTTAAATTCAGAAGTTGCCTTCATTCAAAATTCCCATATTTCAGTACATCCCCAATTAAATATGGGTTTCTGCTACTTGTAAGAGTAACGTATATAAATGTATACAAAATACATTCGAATTTAGAAATAGTAAAAACGATTTGAAATCATGAATCTCAGCATTAGAGATTTGCAGTGCCTTTTTCATTAGGTTGAATAAGACTGTTAACGTTCTTTTAAGTTTTGTGTCATGTCGTCTGAAGGGGAAAGATACAGCAGCACGGAACTAAGTTCCAGAGAGACAGTTTATTTGTAACACAAGCGCTTAAAGTCCAACACAAATGCACAGGACCCCTGTGGTTTCTCTTCCAGGGAGTCTTCCCACTTCTTCAGTTCTTTTACTTTACAAAGGTCCACCTCCGTCTCCTATGCTGAGACAGGAACCCTTCTCACTGTCCTCTGTATGTTTTCAAGTCCTCCTTAAGAGCCCCAGACCTTCACACCGTGACCCGTCACTCCTGCTTGGTACACAGAAAGGAGAGAGAGAAGGAGAGAGCTCAAGATAGAACACACAGTCAGGAAAACGTGCCACTCGTCTTTCGACAGCCGCTTCTCTCCGCTGTGAAGCTGTGAAGCTGTCTGCTTTCACTCCTTGTGGCTTCTCCTAGACAGGAAGAGATTCCCATACACACAGTCCCAACTCACTTAGCACCCGACTCATACCAGCACAGCTCAAACCACAGGGCAATACGTTCTCTGAGTCTACCGACTCAACATACAAGATACGGTTTCTTTTACTCTGTTACAGTTTCACCTTCCCTTCAGCTCACACACTCAGACACACAAAGATGTTGTATGTTGGTGACCACACACCACGACTCTGATTCAGCCAGGATTTAAACTTACACTCAGCCAATCACACGTCACACTCACTCAGCTCCTAACGAGCCCAGCTGTTTCCAATCTCCCACTCACACAACACACACACACACACACACACACACACACACACACACACACACACACACACACACACACACACTCTAACCATACACACCTGCTGACAGTCTCTCACACACACTCATACACCTCGTATCCAGAGCGCTGCCCTAATACTCATGTGACCTGCTTCTCCTCTGACGAGCCAAAGGTTCACAGTTGTACAAGATTTAATCATTTCAAAGCAGCTAAGTATGTTTATTGGACATATCAAATTACTTGCTTGATTAAACAAATTTTAGTCGCTCAACAACAGTGTTTAAATGACCAATGGCATGTATTTCAGAAGAATATACACATATTGTCACAATTAGCAGAGGATTTATGAGTTTAGGGCAAATGCACACCATAAAATAAAGATCCATAATAAATAATATTATTTAATCCATAATTAAATAATAAATGTGTGTGTGCTTTCACGTGTGTGCTCTGTGATTGAAAGGCAGGATTTAAATCATAGTAGTGGTGTCACGGTTTGCCTCTCCACAGGCGTGGTGAAACATAGGGAAGCGGAGACGTAGGTCATGGGGGAAAATGGGGTTTATTTACAAAACACAGAAAACAAAACCAGGCACGTGGATCATAAACAGGGACAACAGAAAAACAACCTTTACCATAAATCCAGATGTGGGGGAACAGGAACAGGAACCGACATGGGGGGGGACGTGAACGCTAATGCTACCGTGTCTGAACAAACACCGAGCGTGTACTAAATACAGAACAGACAGGGACAGGAACCAATAGAAGAACAGGGAAATCAACATGAAACTGAAAACAGGTGACAGGGATGACATGAACACATGACTAATAAACCAAACCAAAGACAACGGGGACCCCTAGTGGGTCTACAGGGAACAGGAGAACATGAAGGGAAACATGACCAGACAGAAAACCGGAGGGAAACTGGAACAGAACATGAAAGGGAACAGAGAACAGGAGGGAACAGGAGGAACCAGAAGGGACCAGAAGGGAACATGAAGGGCACAGGATGGAACCAGGAGGGCACAGGAGGGACCAAGGAGGGAACCAGAAGGGAACAGGAAGGAATCAGGACCTCCCAGGAACCGGGAGCAAACAGGAAACGAGAACGTGAACGGGGGCAACCCGGAACCAGGAGCTAAGGGGACCAGGGACAGGATACAGGAAGTCAGGGAATAAGGGAACAAGGAAACAGGAAACAAAGGTAAATAGGAAACATGAATATACACAAGAACAGGAAACCGCGGAAACATGAAAGCAGAGAAAATCAGGAACCATGAACAGAGGTAAATAGAGAAGGTGGACAGGACTGGACAGGACTGGACAGGAACATGGCTGGACGAGACAGGAACAGAACATGGACTAAACAGAACATGGATTAAATAGAGGAACAATGGGGACATCTGGTGGACAATTACAAGAACAGCAACATGAACCTGATTAAACTCAGAACACAGAACAGGAACATGACAGATAAACAGAATACATGAACATGGTAGAAACACAAGAACATAAAACATCCACGGCCTTAACCTCATCGCCATTATGGAGGAATCAGTCTCTGAAAATATATCATAAAAGAACATAAGCAAAAATAGCAAACCAAGAACCAGAGACATACTGAAAACTCAGGAAGCTAAACCAGGAAACACAGGAGCATTATAACCATTACATGAAAGAAAGAAAACAAAAGATAAAAGAAAAACATGCACGTGACCGGAAACCAGGGCCTAAACCAGTCCGAACCGTCACAAGTGGTGACCACCAGGCATGTATGACAGATGGAACCTCATTTGGCAAATGAGGGTCTCTGAATTATTTCCAATAAAAAAGACCCTCACTATTCACTGCAATCTCTGCTGTACACTTACAAAACTCAGAACCAGAGCCACAAAAATAAGTGAAATGCTTTAGCTTTTAGTATATTAAAATATTGCACTTATTGCATCTCAATCACATCGTTCAAATGGTTGAGATCATAAAACCAAATAGTAAAATTGATTGTAATATGATACTAGCACTGCACAAACAAATATATGTGTGCATAACAGAATACCCACCCACTGAAAAAACATCTACCAGAAGAATAAGATGTGCAACAAACATCATCTACTGTACATGGAAAGGTCAGCACAGAAGATAGCTGATCTAATCACAAAAGCCAATATCTAAAGTATGCATCACAGCACTCAGATGAACCAGAGATATTCTGGAATCAAGTGCTTTGTTCTGGTGAAACGTAAATGTAACTTTTTGGCTACAATCACCAAGGCTATGTTTAGAAAGAAAATGAGAAGCATTTCAGTAAAAGATCGCCTTGCCAAACAAGTGGGTGTTTTGAGGCAGCCTGTGGCGACGTTGTGGTGAAGGGATAGGAGTTTTCTTCTGAATACCAACAAACCCAGGAAACTAATGTTTCACTGTCAATGAAAAACTGAAGGCGAGGCTAACTCTCACTCCAAAGCAATGACTCAAAACATCTATCAAAACCAACAATGAGCTTCTGGAAATTAAAAATAAAGGTTTTGGAATAGCCTTGATTGTCCCTAGATTTTTATTGATCACTTGTCACGAAAATCTGTGGTGCATGCAGAACAACCTATGAGTATTTTTAAACTTCCTTGATTTATTTTGCAATGAAAAGTGGCGGTGGTGGGGTGTGCAGTCTTAAATCAAGAACGGGAAACTTGGCTTGCTAAAAAATAAAGTTTGGAAAAAGGTGCCCAAACATGCACACATGAATGGCATGGTGGTAGAGAGGTAATCACTGTTACATCATGGTGAGAAGGTCCTGTCTTTGGTTCCCAGCCTGGATGGCTGAGGGTCTTTCCTGTGTGCAGTTTGCATGTTCACCCCATGACTGAATTGGTTTCTACCAGGAGCTCTAGTTTCTTCCCACCATCCAAAGACGTGTAGGTCAGGTGGAATGGAAAAATTGCCCCTTGGTGTGGGAATGTGTGTTTCTGCTCTGAGATCAAATGGTGGCCTGTCCTGAGTGTTTCTTTGCCTTGCTCGCTATAAGTTATGAGATTGGTTCCTTGGTAAGGGTAAGCGGCTCTGAAAATGAGTGATTAAGCCATCCTGTTCCATGCAGAGGTGGTGTTAACTTTTTTCAAAGCAACAAACTGCATCATTTTATGAAGGATGTCCACATTTTGGCAGTATAATGGTAAATACTTTTCTCAGCCCTCATCAATTAACAGTGAAGTTATAAGAATGGTATTTAATTCCAGGTTGCATTGTGAATGCATACTGCAGGACGAACTATTGAAACAGCTTGTTGACAAACATATGTTGTTAAAACTCAGTAACAAAAGCAACCTGTTTAATACCGAATGGTGAAGGGATCTTTGGAAATGGTTGTGTTTTTGTCTCTTGGGTATAAACAAACTCTTAGGTATAACAGGTGGAACATATAACAATTCATTATGAAAAGTGTAGAATATTACTGTCTGTACCTGATACTCTCAGTAACAGTATGTTTTTTTTTCTGACCTCCACTCCAGGTAATATACAGTGGGGTCAGTATAGTACAGAATCTGGGTCTTTGTTTGGGGATCTAGGTCTATATGATCCAAATGCACGCACGCACGCACACACACACACAGCTTTATCTCCCATGTGCCACTGGCACTGAAACTTCAGCTCTCCTGGCTTCTGGGCCTGCATACATTTGATTCGCTAAATGAGGTTTCTTTACACAGTGGCCTGTAAAGGCGGCGAACCCAAGGATTTAATGGATTAAAAAACTCCTTAAATATCTGACTACTGCAGTTGCAACGAAGTACGGGTCATTTGGTGGGCCAAAATATATCCTGTGTCCAACTAAATCCAATTAGAAGTGATGAACCCTGCCACTTCTTTCTACACAAGGTATGCTAAGTGGAATTTTTCATTAAAACTTAAAGTACTGTTGCCACATTCAGGGATTCAAGAATTGCAGTATACTTAAGCGTAGCCTAAAATAGCAACTGAATCAAGACGACTGAGGTAGAGGACGAAAAGAATGCTCTGTTACTCAGGTCTAATTTCCCTTGCTTTGTTTTTTGTTGAAATGTAATGACAAACTTTTCTTAAACATTTTAATGTAAGTGATAGTCAAGTAAATCTACTTTGCAAGATGTTTGATTCATGTACATGTGCACCACCATTTAGCATCGTGCTACTTTTTTTGCTAGGTGGCTGCTATGGTGTTGGTAGGTGGTTACTCTGGTTTCAGTGAGGGTTATTGTAAAAACATTGGTCAAAAAGACAGGGCACCCTTACTTCCTCACAACGAGAGAGGGGCGTCATTACTTTTCAAAACTGTATTTATTGCTGATTTGAGTATAGAGCAAAATACTTTCTTTTCTTTATTTGTCACATGCATAGTCATACATGTACAACACAGAGTGAATTTTTTTATCTCTGCATTTAACCCATTGACCAAGTGAAGTAGTAGGGCTGCCGCAAACGAGGCGTCTGGGAAGCAGCTGGGGTGATGGTACCTTGCTTAAGGGTACCCCAGCGGTGACACTAGCAGTTGGGATTCGAATCCCTCTGATTGTAGAGCCAACGCCAAACCATCCAGCTGCCCAAATACCTATACTTTTGCCCTTTAGCCAGATTTTATCCATTGGAACATTGGCACATCGAATCATTAAGCAAGCAATTAAATGAGAAACTCCACTGTCTAAGAAGTGGAATGTACTCAAACCTTTGCACAGAAAGAGAGCGGCATCCAAACATTGGTTTAAAGGCGAATAGAAAGTTTGGGTTCAGAAAAAATTCTGTTCACTGTGAGGTTCGAAACAGTAACATTCTGAATTCTAAATAGTTGTCATTTTCCAGGCCGTTTATGGTCAAGTACGGCTGAAAACAGTTCAGTTTGGAGCAAACAGTTAGTGCCCAAAAACTGATGAAAGCTGGTGAAATACCTGTGAAAGAATTTAAAATAGCAAATAGCAAAGTTTGATTAGGCAAAAAAATTCTGGTTCAATCTCAAACTAACATTTTTGATGCATTCCAGTCATGGGGCTCCGCGCTCTTAATGCTGTATGTTTAGCGGCTGATTTCTCCTTCGCACTGCAGCTGTCTAGCTCCACCAAGCCCATGGAGTGAGATGTTGCCACAATCGATTCTGAATTATCAGTATTTACCCCTGTCACGGTTCGGGCAGCTTCCACCAGGTGGAGCTGAATTTATTTCTGTTTTTGTGTCCTGGTACTCTTATTTTGAAGCCCTGAGTACTCACTGGCCTGTAAAATGGCATCAGCTGATGGAGTACTCAGGGTGACAGGTATTCTGTTATCTTTGATTCTGTGTATGCCCTGTTCTGTATTTAAGTTCTGTTTAGTGTCACATTCACTGTCGGGTCTTTAACGTTGCTATATGTCTTGTGTTGGTGAGTGTCCTGTTTTTCCACGTCCTCGTTCCACGTACCACGTTTCTGATTCCCTGTATCGGCCCTTGAGCCAGGTTTATGTTCTGTTTTGTTTTCTGTTTTGAATAAATATCCCAAGCAAAGACATGGCTGCCCCTTGGACTCTTTCAACATCTTGGGTTCACGCGGCCAACCGTGACAACCCCGAATCAACATGTAAACATGCGCAATATACCAGAAATTAAAGAAAGTTTTAAAAGTGGGAAAATTTCAGAAACTGTAGCATAAGAGGAGGTGCCAAATTCCACCTATGAAAAAGTGAACTGAAAACTTACCAAACACATTAGTGTGATTCCACAATCATGCTAATAAATAACTCAGCTTTTAGCAAACATGAGAAACTGGGATGCGTTTAGTTTATAAGTCAGTGGTTTTAGGCCTCTCATCTGCTTGATCCATTATGAGAGCCAACCTATCCCACCTGACAAAATATTTATTAATCAATGAATCCAACAGTGTCTGTGTAAACTATTTTGCACGTCAATGGAATCCTGTATGTCACTTTTTGATTTGTCCAACACGCACCTGAGAAGTTTCCTGATTAGTTTGGTCAACCAAGGGTCAACATGCAAGATCCTAATATGAGATGGTTAGATATGCCTGTCCAACATTAGCTTTAAAATGCTAAAAACACGTGTTTTTGGAGAAATTTATCAAATTTGAAATTCACAAAAGTATTCTTTTAAGTTTAACTGATTAGGGGGCACCTACTCTGTAAACACACAGAGATGTACGGGAAGCTTGTGCAATGTGTGGTTTTACCACCACAGTCGCTCGCATGGTGACTAAAAGCCCTGGGGTCGAGATGTGCCACTGGCCTCCAGTCTACTAGCAGCCGCCACCATGAATCTTTTAGCAGGAAAATGAGTGTAAACATGATCCAGTGCTCTTGGCACTGCTTTTGAGTTGAGCATGGACAAAGTCCATGTATAATTCAGATCACACGCCCCCCAATGGCCTGTGTCATAATGTTAAAGCACATCAACAAGTCCAGGAATATTAGATGTGAGCAATTTGGACAAATCTGCCAATCTACCTTGTAAAATAATGACACTGATAGGAATGCAGTTACTATTGTTTATACATACTTTAATCAGACACAGTAAATGAAGTAAATATAAAGTCCTAGAGCATAAAGAGTCATCTAAGATTATGCGGCACCTATTAGCTTAAATTATTAAGAAAAGGAATATAATTGCAGATCATTATTATTACCGAGCTGATTTGTGATCAGTACCAGAAGGACTGTGCCAGTCCCTAAAGGAGTCATTTGCGTCACAGCTCCTCTGTGGCACTTCAAGCCAGACTGCATAGAAGCCTCAGCTTGCATAAAAGGAACATTCATGTGACAGGGTCAGTCTATGTATTTCCCCATGGAGTCTATCCAGTTACAGCCACTGATGATTGTTATAAGCAATCAGCAGGAGGTGATGATATGTTCACCAAAGTGAGGGCAGTTTTGCTATTTATTTATGTTTGTTTGTTTGTTTGTTTGTTTGTTTGTTTGGAAGGTGGCAGACTTCAATTAAATGACAGTCAATAATCAATAAATCTTTGTTACATACAGAGTAATAGTGCATCAGAAATGAAGAGACCACAATTGGCTTCACTCTCCATGTGCAATCGGCGTTCTCCTCCAAGTGTGTTGAGCTGTTAAATGATATAGAGTTAGTGGCAATTCAAAAAGATGTGGTGGCAATTTCACTCTATCAGTGTTGGTGGTACCAGGTGATGGGGGCATCCTGGCTAGTGAGTGGAACTGAACATAACTCATTTGAAAATTGAGAAAGGTTCCAAAAAAGCAAGGAAATTTGTATAATGACAAATGCACAACTGCTTGAGTTGGCCTTGTCTTGGCAGAACTGAACTTGTGGCTCAGTGTGTGAGAATGCGTGTCATATTACTGTAAACAGATTATGTAAAGGCTGCATTAGAAATAGAAATAGGATTAATGCTACTGCTACTACAGCACTGCTACCAGTACTGTTGTTTCTTTAAGGATGGAAACATTAACAGGTAGATTTTTAAAAACAAGATTTCTTATGTAGGCAGACAATTTAAGTCAAGACTGCCCAGTAAGAGAAGAGATAAATACATTTTAAAAAATAATGAAATAACAACTACTCAATTTGTAATTCATTTCAGTACCACGTCTGATTTGTTGATTTCTGGAAGCTCAAGCAAAATAGGGTTATCAACACAACAGCATAAAGTACAAAAGCATGTTCACCTCTACATGAACTCTAAAGACACATAATTAAGGTTTTAGAGAGACCTAAACCTTACTAAGATGCTCAGGCAGAGTGTTAAATGGGCAGTTAGTCCTTAAAAGCCCTCTGATGTGGCTGAATTAAAGCAATTCTGCAAAGAAGATTGGGTCAGAATTCCTCCACAGTGATGTGAAAGACTGACTGGGATTTTGATGTAGCTGTTCCTACTAAAGGTGACACAATTAGTGCAATCACTTTTTCATATGGGCTGCTGTTTAAGCACTTAATGTAGTGAAGCCCATACTCTGGAGTCTACTCTGACTTTCGACTCTTGTCACTGGAACTAATGGAAAAGACTTCCCAACTCCATTTAACCAAGACAGAACCAGAGCTACTGATACATGGATGTAACCAAACTCATTTTTTACAGCTGTCACAGGTCATGTAGGCAGTTTGGGTTGGGGTACTGGAGCATATCCCAGCGGTCATGGGAAAAATGATGAAAAAAACACCCTGGACCATAGAAAGAAAATTAAGAAATAAATGCAAATAAACAATATGCAAACACCTTTTCAAAACAGTCAACCATCATTGGTTAATCCTAAGCTTTAAGAAAACTATGAGGGGCCGTTTAGGAAATATTTTAGACTTTTGTTACACAAACACATTTGAAACACACACACATTCACAT
>JBBJLR010000139.1:11779998-11790180 GCA_037577145.1 Brachypetersius gabonensis | reverse complement strand
GCAGGGGGCAGCTACGAACACAGCGCCCGGGGAGCAGTGTGTGGGGACGGTACCTTGCTCAGGGTACCTCAGAGGTGTCTAGTGGTCTTGAGAATCAAACCTGGACTTTCTGATCACAGGGCGAATGCCTTAATCACTAGGCCACCAGCTGCGAAGGGTGTAATGGGTGTTATTCTACTGTTTCAATTGTGACTTGAGATGCCTTGTATGCATGGGCACCAGAACCATTATATCACGGGGTGACCCCACCCTTATCCATCCAACGAGTGAAACACGTAAGATGCCGAGTGCAGCATATTAGGTCATATTTTTGATTGTTGTGACCATTCTGATCAGTGCAAAAAAAGGTTTTGCTGTAAACACTTATAATTTACACTCATTAATCAGAGAGATGTGAATTAATTCGATTTTTTTAATCACTTGACATTGCTAATTATATTATATTACAGTATTGACAAATTTACGACCTTTTTTGCATCTGCATGCACATATTTGTGGGTCACTGTTTTGATTGTCTTTTGTGACTTATATGTAAATCACTTCTTTGGTGGCGTCTTTCCAACACATGAAGGACACCGCAGACCGGGCTGGGAATTCATCATCCTTGGCGTCATCGAAGTTTACATCTCCTTACACTTTGCAGTCTTTCTTGTCGTTTCTGAAGTTGACATGAAGCCGCAAGAAGATGCCAATAGAGTTCCAAACCATATTCCTTCCAAGTTTTCTCTGGGCTCCATCATCTCCCACCAACAACTTTCTTGACTTTAATATATTAAAAACTCTAGAAGCATTGTGCATTTGTGGATGAACAGTCCTCTTTCATTTTCACAATACATGTGTTGCATTTTTCCTTGATTACGTATGTAGCATCTGCAGTGCATCGATAATGTGGATGATCACGGACAGATTTCTGGTTAAATATTTCCAGCTTGTCATAAAACTGCCTCAGCACAGTCATCTTCCACACCTTCTTGTCTCATGCAACTTTGCTCTTTGAACACAGTGCACATGCTGTAGCTTTGTGGATGGTAGTAGCGTAGTGGGTAAAACAGGCGCCTGTGCACCTGACGGCCACAAGCTTCGGATTCAAACCCCCTCTTTCTACCATTGTGTCCTTGAGCAAGACACTGAACCTTTTAGTTGCTCCAGGGGGACTGAGAGTAAGTCACTCTCGATAAGAATGCCAACCAAAAGCCCCTTTACCTTTTGCGGTAAGTCAGTGTCGGGGTCTCTGCAAAAAGTCTAACAAAAAATGATCTGGTGATTCTCCTAAAGGTTTAGGGAAAATAGGAGTAAACACAGGGGGAAAAAGCCACGTCTGGTTTATTTTCTTCTCAGCAATGAGCAGAAAAGAGTTTTTGACGGCAGAGTGAGTGGCCCACGTGCTGCAGACGCAGGTCAGATTCAGGCTCTTTTGGGTTCATGGGTAGTTTTGCACACTCTTCTCTGACACAAAACACACACACACACAAACACACTTTTGTTTTTATACTTCCTCAGGACACGGACCAATAAATACGTACCATATCGTACATGAATACCACATACACATTCTATTTATGCCATACACACATGCTTGTGGTCTCAGACATTTGGGGTCCAAATATCCGACACCAGAAAAAATATATCATTTTTTATATTTAAACCTGGCAATAAACAAGAAGATAAAAAAGTAACCAACATTTAAGATCCTGCTATATTTCTAGATCACTATTAAAATTTTAGGGACCCATGTCCTACATTTTCTTTTTTGTTTGTGTTGGTCATAGCCAGCTGGTTTTTGTTACTGTGACTCTAAGACCAAGATGTAAAAACGCTCTGTAAATACCTTGTGTTCTTATTGACTACAAAAAGCAGTCCAATATGAAACACTCTTTCTGTCTTTCACATGAAAAGGTGGCACTAAACTGCTGTAGGCTGAACAAGCCAATATTTGTAAAAGTGAATTTATGACCTACATTAAAGCCTGAAAGAGTGGGTTCAGATTCTCATGTGCGTTTGGTTTGTAAGCTTGTAGATTCCATTCCAGCTCAAATATTCATTAGTCATTTTATCCTGTACACCTACCATATAGGCTCACCTTGTAGACTTAAAATAGTCTGTAGGCTGCTTCTGCACCATTTATAAGCCTCCCAGTATCCCATTCATTAATGGAAAGGGTCCACCACAGGGCCACTTTTGACCAAATATTTGGGTGGCAGGTCATAATTAACACAGCAGTGACACTGACATGTTAGTGGTCTGCGGTTGAAGCTACTAACCATGATTAGGGCTTCCGAAATTCACAGAGAGGCTTTGTTTTTGCTGCTTGCTACTATAGGACCATGTACAAAATGAGGTATGGTAATCAGGTGACCCCTAAAAAGACCCCTTGACCCCAGGCCTGAGTGTGTGTGGTCCTGGCATGAGTGTATCAGGCACTGTAGTGTGTTGCTAAGGATTTTACAGTGTCACTGTTGGGTTGACAATATCCCATCAATCTAAAACATCCAACAGCAGATAACATATAGAATGGTCAACCATTCAAATAATATCTGGTTAATGGTGCTCTAGGGTGGTCCTTTTTCATAAATGGATGTGGTAGAGCTTAACTTTTACCCTGGCAACCATAAAGAAATAGTTTTGCACGTTTTAAAAAAAAAAAAAAACAAAGACAAAAACTGGAGCTTTTGTAGAACAGTCTTTATAATTCTGGGCCAACTAGAGGCCCTGATGTCATGCTTATCCCTGTTTTTCCCTGATTGTCATTCAAAGTCAGGGCAGATCTGTCCAGAAAATGTACAAAAACAAACCCCGTCACAAACTCTGAGCTCATGGCTGGAAATATTTACAGCTCTGTCACATTTGTTGAAAGACGTCCGCCCAATCTGGCAACCGCACAAGCTCAATATGAATCAAGGACATCTTGATTTTTTGCACCCCCCAAAACTATCAAAACATTCAAAAATATCTCAAAACTGCAATTTATTCAAATGTTGAATTTACAGTGACATTAGCTTGTTTAAAAAAACAGAATGTTAAAAGAAATGGTTAAATACAGATCCATTACAGTGGTGGCTGTGAGGCTGCTTTTCTGGAGAGTCTGTGCACAGTGTGGGTTTAAAGTTCATTCATAAAAATACACACACACACAGATCAGTGAAGACCAGAAGACAGTCCTGCAGTCTGAACAACATTTGCATATTATCCTTTTGTTTGTCCTCCATTCAGTGTCTCTAGAAAAGGACAACTTGCTCACTGGCTTACAGAAGTCTAATGCACTCCATCCTCATCGCTACAAAGGAACTGCCTGACCAGTTGTGGAGTTCTTATGTCCGTCCCTTGAAAGTGTTCATGCACGTGTAGGTTCCTGAGAACTTGTGGATTTCCTCTAGAGCACTTTGGGGTAAGATGCTGATTGAAAGAAGGAAGACATGTATATATTACTTAATGAAAAAGGCCACAATAAACACACTTTTATTCTTTTTCACAGCATAAGCACACAACCCAGCACTTAGCATAAATCACCAAACACTTGCAGAAGCAAGCAATGTGGACAAAAGTATCCAGACACTCCTTCTGATTAATGAATTAATTAGAAAGGGTGTCTGGATACTTTTGGTCATATTGCTACTATAAGGGACTCTTTGCTGACGTTTTGCACGCACAGCTTGAATAATCTCCAAGAAGCCTAGCATGTGACGCACTACAGCAGCTGCACAAGAGTCTGCCAAGCCTGCATGTCCAATGCCAAGAGTCGGCGAGAGTGGTATAAAGCTCAACAGCATTAATTTCATAAGACTTTAAATGAGTGGGCATGTCCAAACTTTAGGATGTTGAAAAAATTGAAAAGGAGCAGTCATTCTGAAGCCTGAATGTTTGATTATAACTCATTAAACTATATCACGTTAAAGACACAAGTATTTATACACAAGATACTGCTTACAGAAAGACCATACCTTTTAAGGATAACCAGTGCATGCATGGTCCAAGGAAGGTAGACAAAGGCTGTGTTGGTCCGGACTGCATCCACTGTTCTCTGTGCAACAACTTCTGGTTTGAGGGGTGGGAAGAGTTTGGGGAACCTGGGTGGGATATATCAAACAGATTATCACTTAAACTTTTTGGTTGTTCATGACAGTGTCACACTAATGCCTGTTATCTATACTATACATTAGAGGCTGACATTTTTTCGGGAATCCTGTGGGTCACGGGAATCCCGCGGGAAGGGAAACAAAATCACTTTTAAAAACGTGATTGGGACGGGACTGGAAAAATTGTAAGCGGGAGTGGGCGGGACCAGGAAATTTAAGTGGGTGGGAACAGGATTTTTTAACGTAACTGACAGATTTTAGCCCAAAAAAATAACAACACCACGGGAGTGGGAGGGAATGGGAGTCATTCTTCTGGGATTGGGACGGGACGGGATTTCCCCCCAGTTTTTTAATGGGATTGGGACGGGACGGGATTTTTTTTGTGGGAGTGGGACGGGAGAGGTTTGAAAATTCACTCTCGTTTCACCCTCTACTATACATACACACCCACAAAAACACAAATATATATATTATATATTATAGCAGAGAATTATATGGAAGCTTACCTCACTCTCATGCCCTGGAACATCTCTGTGTTGGTGTGAAAGGGGAGTACAGTAGTACAGCCCACACCAGGGCAGTCCAACAGGCCCAGGGTCAGGCTCTCCATGAAGGCCAGTGATGATGCCTTAGAGGTGCAGTAGTCTATGGCACCAGGTATAGGCGACAGAGAGAGGATGGAATTCACACAGACAACATGGCCTTTCTGCAGCTCCAGCATACGAGGCAAGAATGCTTTTGTAGTCTGGAAGGGAAAAATTAATGGAAAAGGTAAATGCATGGAATCTACTGAAAGTGTATGGAATGCAGACGGCAACATTATCATGTCGAGGAACGCTGTGACCGCGGGCAAGGTTTCTGTTTCTCCTACAGACACCCACAATTATCTCTCAGCCTCAGATAAGGCTTTTTGATCTCATGCTAGAGAAGTCCAGATGCCACAAGTTTGAGGCCCAGACATTCACTGTGATGCTCCGAATGCTTTGACAGAAAGTCTGTGGTTTGGAATTTCCCCGCATTTTGTCAGCAAATGACACTTAGAGGTGTGGGCCAGTGGCAGATCCACCAACCACTGGTGCTCTTCTACACTCTTTCTCTCTCACCTCCCTTTTACATCTGTTTCTCTGCACTTACTAGGAGTGTACAAACATATTCGCACATTCTTACACATTTCTTCTGAATTTCTACTGATTTGTTGGAAAAATGCTCAGCAAATATCTAACCATAGTGTCCAGTCACAGAGTAATTCCTCAGATATAAATGAACTGACCACAAATAAGTTCCCAAAGCTATGTATCACAATATTACATGTTTTTTTTTAATTGTTTTTATTAAGTAGTGCATATAGTTTATCCACTCAAATTTGTGTGTTCAGTGTATTATTAAAAAGAATCCTGCAAATGTAAAGTAGAATGATGATGAAGTTTCACATGATGCCGTCATGATGCAGTGCTTACCCAGAACTGTCCCATTGTATTTATATGCTGCGACTTCAAGAGGGCGTCATCATCACTGTCCATCAAACTTTTCCCATGCACCACTGCTGCATTATTCACCAAGATGGTGACATCCCCAACCTGATGTCAATACAAAAATGACAGACCTTTGTTAGACCTTTGTGTTCCCATAAAAGCGTTCTCCACCTAGCTGGCTTCCTGGCTTCGCTCCCAATGTCACAGGAACTGACAGCCAGCCGTACTCCTATCTTATCCAGACATTTTAAGTGAAAAGTAATCTTTATCCAAATGCAGTCAAGATAGCAGGCAGGGGCCCACTCCAGCTCTGGTGTTATTAGAGACCAGTATGAAAATAAAGGATCCTCTTCAATAGACAGTTTAAACAAATTAATTCATTTTAATTATACCCCAAATAGAATCGCATTGGATCTATGAGGCTAATGTAGCGATCAAGTACCGATGTTTACATACAGCAATTTTCAATTTATCAAACTGCACTGAAACAGTAAGACATCTTGTGTGGTTGAAACCACTGTATGACTTTTTTCCGTCAAAATGGATGAAAGTACATTGTGTACTTGTGTCCATTTTTATACTCCTACCGTTTATTGGCAGTATCAGAAACCACATAAAAATCGATTTGTGATACTTTAACAACCGCATGTTGTATGAGGCAAGCCTACAATGGTTTAGGAATGCAGTTTACACGATACTAACTGGTACATGCTTCCATTACTCATTAGCTACATTACAGCTGCAATTCCAATGCAGAACTAGTCTCTGTGATATTTGAATGGCATACCTTTTCTCGTACCACCTTGGCTTGTTTGTATACTTCTTCTCTATTGGCCACATCGCATACAAAGTAGTGGCACTCGGTCCCCATGAGGTTTATCTCCTCACATGCTTCCTTCAGGTACTTCTCAGTACGGCCCCACAGGATCAACTGATAGGAGACAGGAATCAGAGATCAAAGGTCAGCATGAACGAGAGAGACGAAATGAAGGCTAAAGCACGTCTTAAGAAACAAAATTATAGATTTCAGTAAATGTAGTTATAGTTAAAACAATGAGCATTAAAAATAAAAAACAACTGCATGATAACCAGATCGGGTATTTAGTTCAAAACTAGCAACAAAGTCTAATCAGACGAAGAAAGTCAACATTTCTGAGTCCGGTATGAACTGATTACACCGGTTTCTTAAAAAAAACACTGCTGGGAATTCAATGAGAAATCTATAATTGCACTGAATGTCAAAACTTCAACTTATCAAATAAATCTATCTAGAATTTAGAAGACCACATAGGATGCATTTTATAATGTATACATTTTGTAAAATCCCTTTTTCTGCCTGAGTAACAGACAGTAACTTATATATCAAAGCTCTAAACACCAACTGTTTCTTCTGCAGTGAGGCTGGACTTTAAAACTTGCTGACCAGAATAATATAAAACGTAATTAGAACTTGTGGCACATCTCGATTAATTTTGTGTGATTTACTTTTCCATGCCTGTTGCAGGTCACACTGTTAGTATAGTTAGTGTACTTTTCTTGGAGTGAAGCCACAAAAGAAAAGTGATTTTTAAATCGACACTAAACAAAAATACACAGAATTGGATTTTCATCCTTTTTTGATAAGCTTTGTCCAACCTCCCAACAGTAGCTAAGAATGTATTTGCCAGCGGAGAATGGAGGGCTCGTTCCTTGTCGACACGGGAAATTATACAATCTCAGCAGAAGGAATGTGCTCTGTATTAGTGACCTGGAATGTGAGGAAAAGAAGAGTGTCTTTCACTGAGGGTTCAGGGTTCTTGCTTTTTTTTTTTTTTGCAGGCCACTCATTTTAGCGAGGGATTAAGAGAAAGCGGATTGGCCAGAGCAGGAACGCAGGGGGCAGTGATTGGGCAATAAGATCTATCAGTCTGTAGGGTCAGGGAAAGATAATGAAATAAGGGATGATGCTGCCTTCTCTTCATCTCTTTCTCTCACTCTCTTTTTGTGCCTCCCTGCCTCTCTCCCTCTTCCTCCCTCATGCACATACATTCTTGGTGTGATTACACGGCCTGATGAGCATATGGGTCCAGCCATTTTCTGCTCCAGGAGCATGAAAGCAGTTTAAATGTGTGTACATGTGTGTGTGTGTGTGTGTGTGTGTGTGTGAGATCAAGAGAAATGAGGTGGCTAAAACATCAGACAGTAAATATGTCACATGACTTAATTCAAATATTTGGTCATTTTTGTGGTTACACACTTACTACAGACTCTACATTAGACTTCATTAGACTGTTTATAGTTAACATCCTTTACAGAGGACAGTAAGGTCATATTAGATTCGCTCATTGCTAGCACTATCTGTTGCTACTTTTTCACTTTATGGTGATTTTTAACCTTGGTTTTTACCTTTTTATTTATTGTAAAATTATATGTTGTTGCCCATAAATAACATATATTTAGTGACTGCAATCTGTGGCTTTAAAAGCTTCTCATATTCAGACTCCTTTCACACATTATACAAGATTATACATTATAGACTGGCCAAAAATATGTGTACACATGAGCATCCCACCTGTATGAGCTTACTGAACATCTCTGGTTCACCACTTCTTGGCTGGGCTAGTGCTGGTTTTAACTAGGTGCCTCCGTTTAACTACACTAGAACCTACAGATGATTAAGGCAGACCTAAAAGGGCACAAATCTGGCAAAGGTGACATCCTACAACAGTGGAACTTTTCACTAAGACTCCTTCATTTACCAGTCTTTGTCTATGGGGATTACATGACTATGTGCTTGCTTTTATACCATTAGAAATGGGTGTGGCTAAAACACCTGAACTTATAAGGAGTGCCTACATAATTTTGGCCATACAGTGAAAATGCAGGTGTAAATCCATCTGACGTTACCCAAGAAAACCACGCAAGTAGCCTGAGCAGGGTTGGACTGGTCATCGGGAATACTGGGCAAATGCCCGGAGGCCGATGGTAAATTTGGGCTGGCGCGGAATCCCTGTCCAATGACAGCGAGAAGGGTCCCGGCAGGTGCGGAATTCGTCAGCAGCACCACTCTCCACCCAAGAGGGGTCTGTGGAATCCCGGTAGCATTCCCACCAGACTGCTACCACTAAACAGAGGCATCACTGCTTCTTCAGTTCAGCTGCTGCCACTGGTTTCTTCTCTTGATTTGATTCAGTATCAAGCTAGTTAAGATAATGCACTAGTTTTCTGTTCACCATTAGTTCACCATTGTTTCTCCATTTCGCTACAGCACTTTGCAATTGAATGAATGATTAAAATTACTCATTATTCTAAACAACTGATTTTTTGTATGAATTACTGCAAGTAAATGAAAGTAGACATAAAAATGTTTAGATTTGTGGAGAAAACAGATCAGAAAGACAAGAATCAACAGCGGCAGTTGGCTGTTTGTGAGCTGATATGTATATTCTATGCTACATAGCCATTGCGTTTCAATTTGACCATCACATTTGACTACCAGGTGTAAATCCATGGTATAAAAATTCACATGAAAGGGCCAGGTGTCACACAGTTTGGCTATGCAACAAGGCAAAGTGACCTTCTGCATTGACCACAGTCACTGCCGCTAGTTGATTGTGTCTTGAGAATGCATTTTCTTAACAGTGGTGTACCTCTAGTGTCTATACATGGTCCAGTTACATTGTTCCTGTGAAAATCTGTGCAGGTTGTGAGTTACATTCTTAGAACAACTCATTTCGCTATAAAATAGTTCAATTTAGGACTGTTTAGGTCATAGAATGATACATAGTACGTGGTAAGCTTTTGTTCACTTTTAAAGTGAACAAGAAATACTTCTATTATCCACTGCTCTGTTTTCCTAAGTGCTATTTGGAGTAAGAAAACATCCAAGCCCTTATAACATCCAATAAACCCTAAGGTTCCTAGGCACTGAAGTCTAATGTTTGCTATTTCAGTCTACTAACTCCATTCAATGGGGATCATTCATCCCAGCACAGCAGGACTGGCAGAAGCATGCCTTCCAGCGTTTGCTTTACGGATGAGAGGTAGTTTAGAGAAACGGTTTGCGTCAGCTCCTGGGCCTCCGTGTGATTGGATTTCGCTGGATCTGACCAGGTATGTTTGCATGTGTGTGTGCTCCATTTGCATGGCTATTGAGGCAATTACTGGAAAGGTCTAGGTTGATCTTATAATGGGATTTCACAACAAACTTGATATTTTCTTTAGAGGACAGACCTCACAAGGTGGCCTCCAACACAATCCCTTCCGTGTGATTAATCTGAGAGTCTTATCAGGCATGTCTTTAAAGCAAGTAACGGCTGACTGCGCCGCATTAGCATACAGTAGGGCAATATAACAAGCAGCAGGCCGTGACTAATCCTATCATATTGGGACACCACTGTACTGAACTAAAGACTTAGTAATGAATCAGCATAACTTAAAAGACCATTAGAACAAAACCATGTTACAACCAGTGTTGTGCAAGTTACTTCCAAACTGTGATACATTACAGATTACTTGTTACAGTCATTTAAAAGTAATCCCTTACCTTTCAATATTACTGTCTCAGAAATTATTGTGTCAGTTACATGACTCCTGTATTACTTTTGAGTTACTTTCACCAACATAACTACAGAAGTATAACATTCTAAAATGACAAT
>JBBJLR010000139.1:11758569-11779898 GCA_037577145.1 Brachypetersius gabonensis | reverse complement strand
AATATGTAGCGAGTAAAATATTACTGAAAATTGATTAGTAATGCCTTACACTACTGCGTTACAGCAAAAAGTAATACTTTACTGTAATACATTACTTTTGTAACACATTACTCCCAACACTGGTTACAGGTGTCTAGAAATACAGAAACCATAACTATTAAAAGTCAACATTATCTCCAGAGATAATAAAAGCATGCAAAAAAAAATATTTTAATGGGAAACTTTCAATTAAGTTCACAGTTGTGATCGTTAACTATCGTTAGTATCTAGACTTCTAAGGGTTAATACACGATCTCTTAACGATGTGCTACTTCTGGGGCGCATCGTTCTGAGGTTTCAACAACAATGTCAAGTGTTCAGTGTAAAGATGATGTTACAGTCTGTATTAACTACAGAACATTACCTTCTCAAATTCAAGAAATTGCACCTTGATGCTGACATATACATTTAATTCTCCCTCTGCCATTTTACCAACATAACGTTTACATAGAAATATATTTGTTTATAAAGTCTCTTTAAATGTTATAGGTTTTATCTCTTTTAGGGAAGTTTTCTGATTGATTAAAAACAATCCATATCAATCATCAGATTATTTGATTATTGTTTGATGACTAATATAATTGATGGGGACAGTCTTAAAATAGTGTCAGCAGTAGAGGCCTACTCTTTGTTTTGGTGTATGTGCGTGTATGTGTGGGGGGGTGTGTTTGTGAGGGGCACAGGGAGTTCAGGAGGCAGTCGCCTGCCGCTGTCTAATTAGTGTGGAGACAGTGGGGTCACCCAAAGGGCACTGCCCAGCTGGGAGCTGTATACACCCTGTGGCCTACCCCCAGCACACACAGTGCAATTTACATAAGGCTCACTTCCTTAACACCTAACTACCAGCTTTAGATTCGGCACCTTAAAGCTGTCATTCAGCCCGAGGCAGTGACAAGGGGCCTACATTAACAGAACCTCATCTTTTACGTTTAATAAAAAAAGTTACATTAACATAAACCACATATCTTAAAGGTTTATTTAGTAACGGTTGGATATATTCTTTGTATATATTTAGCGTCAGCACTCAGTTTTATGTGTGATTGAAAATTGTCTGAACATTCAAAAAGGAACAGACTTGCAAAAATGGTCCAAAATTGAATGATCTTCCATTATTCCCTTAAAACTTACAAATCCCAATTCTAGAGATATGGTTTCCAACAGTAATAACATGCTTATTTCTGTTGGAGACATTCTGGAAAGCTAGAAGTCCCCATACTTAGTATATACTATAATATGATGTCCTAGCAAGTTCATGTTTGTTATTATGAGGCTAAGATACTGACTGGTGTGCACTTATGACATGAGATGTCTTAAAGAGCTCTATTCCTCTTTTTTTTATTAAAACTGCACAGAACAACTGATGACCCAAAACTCATTTATGATTGAAGAAGATTTTGAAGCACCCAATGCAGCAGACAGAAGTTAAGATATTCTTAGCATACAGACTGCACCTGGAAGCAGTGGGTGGAACTCATGGCTGTTCTCTGCTCTCTGAAAGCACATTTATGGTCCATTTATGGCCAGCCTCTTTAGAAATTCTGAAGAATGGTCTAATTGTGAAGCTAACAACTGCAGGTGTTGGTCTTAAAGCCTTCACACCTTGACAATGAACCGCGATGGGGTGCTGAGAGCCACACTGGTTTCCTTTGTTGACCTGCTGCAAAAGAGCGAAGCCCACAAGTCGCTACTGAATGTGTTCTGGGAGCATGTAAAGGCAAGTGAAATCATGTTCTCATAGTGATTCAACGGCTTACACTTCATACTTGGCCCCAATTGCTTACACCAACACGGCAACTGAAGACGTCTCAAATGTGCTATCTATCTATCTGTCTGTCTGTCTGTCTGTCTGTCTGTCTATTTATCTACCTATATCATGTTTTGAAAACTGCTATAATTAAATATATGGACAAAAGTATTGCGACACCTGACCATTACACCAACAGGGACTTTAATGACATTCCATTTAAATACATGGATAGATGGATTGATAGATAGATACACACACACACACACACACACACACACTAGCCTAAGGACCTGATGGATAGATGACTGCATCAGAGCATCGCCAAAACGCCAGGTCTTGTTTCCACTGTGCAATGAGCCATGCCTATCAATACTGGTTCAAGGAAAACACAACCGGGCCACGGGTGCCCAAGGCTTACTGATGCACGTGGGGAGCGAAAGATAGCCCATCTGGTTCAATCCCACAGAAACACTACTGAAGCACAAACTGCTGAATAAGTCACCGGCTAGAACAGAGAGCATGCAGTGCATCATAGCTTGCTGTGTATGAGGCTGCACAGCCACAGACCGATCAGAGGGCCCATGCTAACCTCTCCCCAATGCTGAGAGGTACCTACATAAGACACCTTTTCTTTTACATGATGTGGATAGCTGATTGTAAGTGTGTCATGCACCTGGGGAGCACTGTGTTATAAAGGTAAATCAGCAGAGAAAGTGTGATGCTCTGGGTGTGTTCTGGAGAGCTCACATCTCAAAGGATTTGTTGCTAACATCTTGATGCCAGATACCACAGCACACCTTCAGATGTCTTGTGGAGTCCATGCCTTGATGGGTCAGAGCTGTTTTGGCTGCTATATGTATAAATTTAGGAAGAAAATGTCCACGAGACGGTTGAATCATCTAAGAAATGTTCTCATTGGACACAGTGACTAGAGACACTTTTCAGGATATGAGTCTCTTGTACTGTAGAAGTTAACAGAACACAAAGTAAAAACAATAACAAATCTAAATATCTCTGTAACCATATTATTACTCATATTGATAAATAAATGTTCACCTAAATAATCAAAGACTGTGATTAATAGACAAAGCTTCAACACAGTGTTTATTCAACACCAACATCCACATTATGTCCTCTGGGTCAGTTTTATTAATAATTACAAACACACTTCAGTACAAGCCTCTGCCATTGTGGTCACCAAAGTAATCCTGTTTTTTGAAGGGGGATTTTTCCAAATGTCCAGTCACTTCCTTTCTCTCTGCTCATCAGAAAGTCCATGACGAACGAATAAACAGTTTACAACTACAGATATCTTATTCACTTTTTATCTTGGGGATTTATTAACCCCTTAAACTCCAAGTCTGAATATCCTCTAACACTTGCAACAGAAAACAGGAACTGTGTATTTTTTCTTTGGCCAAGGGTCCAGTACCAAAGGATACAGTTTTGTGATTTGGTACCAAAAAAATGTATCTTTTCACTTGGCAACACTTACAAATGAAGCAAAAGACAATTTAGTTTATTCCTCACTTTCCAGGGTGAGGTTAGCCAAACTGGTGTTTTAGAGTTGCCTAAAATGGTTAATTAGTAATTAGTAAGTAAGTAAATAAATAAGCAAATAAAGTTTTGGAGATGGTTTTAACTGTCCCTCAAACAGGAAAATGAAATAGAATTAGACATTCTTTTGAAAAAAACACTTTTTTATTTTTATTTTCAGCAGAATAAACCTGCAGCCAGATGGCCTCCATACACAGAATACAGAAGACAATTCACATTTCGAATAGATCCTGAACATAAAGATCAATACTATGCCATGGCCAAGAATACATTTGCCTTCATTACACTTCTGCTACTAAAACGGCAAGATTTGGGGTTGAAGAATATTTTGCAAAGCAGATGCTGCATTATTTCAAATTGACAACTGCGTAACAAAAAAGAAGGCAACTAACTCGAACAACAAAACAGGCGACTGCTCTGGGAATTTTCGCAAGTGTGAGTAGGTTAGGGAAGCGAGTGAGCGTGCTGTGAGAAAGCGAATTGAAAGCAGAGACTTCGTCTATTTCCAGTGAAGAAGTACTGCTGTGCATTTAGGGTGGGTGAGGCCACCACATTTCTTCCCTGCTCTTGAGTTTCCACAAGAAGCCACTGAATGTCAGCTTGTTTCCAGACTCAACATGCCAAGCACTACAACTTAGAACCACTGAAGACTAAAGCCAATGAAAAACATCCAAGTTCTCAACCACACACTACTAGCTAGACATGGTGCATGTTAAAAGAATACTCCCAACATTTTACAAAATAATCTCTGCATCTGTAGCATAAGGTCAATTATAACTGACGATGATGCTGACACGTTTTCTGGCACAGAACAAAACGATATAAGGCCAGGCATTGGAAACACACTTATTGTTGAAGCCAATAGGCACATGCTGAAACACCTTTCTATTGGCTTCTATTGTAAGTGTGTTTTGAGTCAACACCTCCCCTTTTCTTTTCTATGTGCAGGCCAATTATTGTCAGAGGTAATCGATCGCATGTGACAAATGAGGCAGATAGAGCTCAGGTTCAAATATGCTGACATACTGCTTCAGCACGAAGCATCTGCACCAAGTATGGAATTTACAGTGTGTCTGTTACATTAAGTCACTTGGCCAGTGCCTCAGTCTCTTGGCAGTAAATTCTCACTTGGATTAGTGTCCTCTGGGTTTGAGCTACCACAGTAATTACAAGTGGGTCACAGTGTCGTGTTGTAATAATTTCTGAAGCCAGACTGGAATGCATGAAGAAAGTGGCAGCTTCCTTGAGATCTGCTCTCTGCTTGACTCAGACTCATGCACTTAAGTGCATAAGATTCAGGGATAATAATCACATTTATAACAACATTAATAGTGTCCTCAAAAGCAAAGGGCAAAGTGCCAAAGCTCTTCCATAATGATGGCCTACACAAGATTATTCAGGTCATGCCATGAGATCAAGAATGAGGCAGCTGAGTCAGCAAAATTGATTTTAAGGATTTTTGTCCATACTGACACACAAAGGTGATGCTGAACATGTAGATACACATGTGCGCACACACACACAAGTATATGTGTACATGTATATGTATATATGTTCGTACTATACTATACTATGTTCATTATAGTATGTTTAATACGTATGTATGTGTGAGTATATTATACATAATGTTCGTGTGTGTGTGCATTAAACATACTGTAATGAACATAGCATACGCATTTATATTAATATACATACACGTGTGTGTGTGTGTGTGTGTGTGTGTGTGTGTGTGTGTGTGTGTGTGTGTGTAGACGTGTTAAACAACACACTTATAGACACTGTATAAGCAGAACCTCATACACAAATATATTGTGCAATAACAGGTTATGTAAAGTCCAGCCACGCCGTCTATCAGAATTTCAACACAGACCTTTAAAAGGTCTGTAATGAACATGAACACAAGGTGCAGAAACAGCAGAGCAAAGTGGACCGACACGTATAAGGCAGAACGTTACACTGTCTATAATTAGGGAGAAACAAGGTAACAAAAGTGACAAAAGTTCTTTAAGTAGCTGTTCAGTCCTGTGTTGTAAGTATACGGTGTACGGGCACCAGCAAGTGGTTTCAAAGATAGACAGACAGACCAGATTTTACCTTCTTGGCGCCATTCTTTGAGAACTCCTTGGCCAGGTGGCGACCGATGCCCCGTCCTCCGCCGGTGATCAGCACCACGTCCCCGGTCAGGTCTCTCCGTCTCCCGGGCAGCAGGAGCCGGGCGCACGCCCTCAGCGTGTGGAACAGGAGCTGCATGGGCAAGAGCAGCACGGAGCCCACCGCTCTCACATCCATTTCAATTTCGGGAGTAAACCCTCCTGTTCTCTCGCAAAAACGAACCGTGTCTTCAGCACACTCTCCACACTCAGTCACTTCTCTGTTGTTGTTGTTTTTCTCAAGTCATCTTTTGCTGCGTTTTCTGGAAAGCAGAATAAAACTCCAGCCGACTACTTGGTGAAGTTAAAACATGGACAAAAAATGAGCCAGAGGAGCAGCAGAGACAAGTGTGTGCGAGGTGTAATGCAGACTAAAGCCGCGACCAGCCACCTCAGTCCTGACTGACACTGTCTGTGCCTTCGAGAGCACTTTTAAAGTGGCCATTAATCCTGACTGACAGCCTTTTCCCCACCGACAGTTCAGTCAGGGGTTGTTTTCCACTGCCCTGTGTCCCCTCCCCACACACACACACACACACACACATAGCTACATGTGTCAACGTGACTGAAGAGTGATTTACAGCGTAATATTTCTGGTTTGCCCAGTCTCCATTCCAAAACGACCTTTTTCGAAATTTTTGAACGTTTTTCAGGTATTAGTCTACATATATGGACAAAAGTATTGGGACGCCTGACCATTACATGACGCTGCTTTCAAATACATAGACTTTAATATGGTCCCCCTTTGGAGCTATAACAGCTTCCACTGTTCTTGGAAGGCTTTCCACAAGATTTTGGAGTTTCTGTGGGAATTTGAACCATTTATTAGGTCGGACACTGATGTTGGACGAGAATACATGGCTCACAATCTCCGTTCCAGTTCATCCCAAAGGTGTTGGATGGGGTTGAAGTCAGAGCTCAGTGCGAACCAGTTCCTCCACACAGAACTCATTCAACCAGTCTTGCTTTGGGCACAGTCATGCTGGGACAGAAAAGGGTCACCCCAAATTGTGTCCACGAAGTTGGAAGCATGGTATCCTGAAGCATTAAAATTGTTTTTCAATGGAAGTAACGGGCCACATTAATGTAATGATTAAGAAGTGTGTCCCAATACTTTTGTTCATATAGTGTATCAGTTAGTAAGTAAAGAAATAAGTAACATGAGTCTGTGTTTTGGCAATTATGGTTCTGATTTCTTTTTACAGCCCACATTAAACTGTTCTCTAAAATTAGAGGGTGAGGGTTAATGTTTGCTACCAGTTTCCAGTAAAAATGATAGCTTCAGTACGTGTCTGCATGTCCTCATTTTCGGGATACAATCATGTATCTCCATTCGAATGTTATTTTTAAAATTAATTTCACCCAACTTGATTTTTTTATTTCACAATGAATGGTTTACAATGAATGAACTAATAGGCATGCTCCAATTTGTGTAAAATGATGATTTTATTCCATTAAATATTTAAGAAAAACCTTTTCTATCCCTTGTAATTGTGGACTGATATGTACTTTGGCTTGTTAGGAGGACATCATAGCCATCATGCTTTTAGTCAAGCTGAAAATTCATATGTAATGACTAAATGACTGATATATGTAATGGCTGAAAATGACTGATATACTGAATGACAAATGAATGCGGTATAAAATAAGGCCATTGTGAGAAAATGTTGTGAATGTGAGTCCCATTAAGTTTTTCAGACGATCATGTGTTCACACTGTGTACTTACTTGAAGTATTTGTACCATTTGTACCATGTTTACCATTTTACCAGGAGACTTTTCCCAGTCCTTCTTCCCTGCGACAACTGTCTCAGAGATGTTTCCGTCGTCAGGCTATGCAGGCTCAGCCGATTTCACTCATGAAAAGGTGTTGAATGCTGTAATAACATGGGCGTGAGTGCTGGATTAGTGGTGACAGGCTGTCTTGGTGAAAGGATGTATTGAATGTTTGTTTATGTTCATGTCTGTAAATACATCCGGTTATCTGGACGTAATAGTGCTGTTATCAAGCACTTTTTTTTTTATACGGTCCTGCAGAGCTTCTAGGCCTGGGTGAAAAAACAATGTCCTCTGGCTACTGCAGCCCCTGAACACGGAGACCTTTGTAAATACCTCTTAAACCCCAACTGTAAATTCAGGAGCCAGCCGTGGAGATTCCAGTCTGTGATTTTTGGCCCTGGCCTCCGCTTTTACTGGGGAAAGCTGAATGGGGGACTGCTCAAACTGGAATGGGCCTAAAAGCTGCCTCACAATGGTCGCTTTGTGCTGGCCTGAGCTTCTTAGTAATGGCCCAGAGCCTCTCTGGGAGGGCTAAATGGTTGTGTGGTTGTGGAAAATGTGTCGCAGTGAAATGTGTTTGAAGAGAAGCCCACATAGAGAAGCAGTGCGCATAGTTCACAGCAGAGACAGACACGCTTCTTTTAATTTATGCATCTTTTACTGCAGGGTATGTCCCAATCCAGAGCAACGTACAACGTATTGTCCTTTCCAGTCAGTGGGAATGTTTTGCAATGGAACTTTTTCCCTTTCATCAGCTAGAGTGTCACTGCCATCTACAGATCAACAGAGAAAGTTCACATCATTGCAATCCAGCGCAGCTCATCTTTAACATGCACAGGGGATTACATTTTTTTTTGCTGCTGCAGTCTAAAAAGTACAAGAATTGTTACGCACCAACATTTTAAAACTGTCACCCCACCATGGACGCTGGGCCTTTACAACTCAAACGTATTTGTCATGGGGACCTGTCATGTCAGGCTTTGGGTTGCAGGGCCCTCCAGAAACGACCAAGAACAACCCGGACCTCCACCCCCTCACCCCGCGGTCCCTGGGTCGCGCATGCGCATTGTTAGATATATATATATATAATAATTAAAATATACTTTTAAACTAAACACTGGCAATTGCGTTGGTGGCCAAATGCTGCTGAACGTGAAAACTGACTTTTAACCTAGATTAAATTACAGGTTTAGTCACCCACAAGGATCATTTGGCACCAACATTTTTAGATCAACATTCTAAGTGCCGCTTTCTCGCCACTAACTGGTCGAAACGAAGAAGGCAGGCCGACAGAGCCACTCGGGGCGAGTTGCGTCTGTTTCTGCACTTTGTTTTCGTGACTGTCAAGTGAGAAAAGTCGCTCAGATACTTAGAGTGGAAAGGTAAGACTGTTTTAACTGCAGCCCACTCGGCTGGGGATGTTTCTCACAGGATGACAGCCAGAACTCGGACAGACGGCCGCAGTTTATCCTGGACCACAGGGGCAGATCACTCCTCTCTGGGTTGTCGAACAGGTCTCGTACCGGGGCGGGCCGTGTAGTCTAGGGAGCAGGGAGGGGCACGCAGTGACAGAAGGACTGAGATCAGACTTGATCTGACTGAATTTTGATTGGTGCAGAAGCGAATCTCCGCGGACCGCCAGGAAGCCTATAATTCATTCTTTTTAAGGTTTTGTTTGGCTAAGTAAGCCTGAACTTACTCAAATTAGGTTCGCTGTTGCGCCGTGAAGATGCGTACTGCTTATGTCAACCCCAGGACAGACAGCAGATCTTTCATTACGTGTAGCTCAGAGAAGGTCAAAGCTCAGTGTAGGTCAATCAAGCATGGGACAGAAGTTGTAGCGTTTGGCATACATTTACTTGGAAAATAATGTGTATTGGTGGTTTAAATGAGGATAAGCAGTTGCCCTTTTACGCTAAATGTAGTCAATCGGTCAATAAGTGTTTGATGTCGATAGTTACCTTTTTTTCGCTGGACGAAAACCAGGCGACAAAAGTATTAGGACACCTGACCATTACACTAAAAGAGACTTTAATAACACTACATTTAGTTGGTCCCTCTCTGCAGCCGCTACAATTATTCCGCCCCCATACTATGGGCGTGTTCATTTGTAATATACTAGAGAATACTTGAATGCTCTGCAGTGGCAAATAGCTTTGGTTTTACATTTGACTTGATTATATTATATTTGTTTAAGGTGACATTCACGAGAAATGTTTTAACTGTAACTGTGTTAAAGGGAGTACTCATGTTAAATAGCTATTTCTTTAAAGTGTTTGCAAACCAAATGTTATTGCATTTTTGTTGATACAGCAGTACGTTAAAAATACACAGTCTAGTTTCAGTGGTGCAGTAGCATTCAGATCCCACATTCCTGATATACATTACAATGGATTGAAATAAATCATAACCAGTTCGGGAAAAAAATGCCAAATTTAGACGTAAATTCATGTCTGAAAAGCTAATACGTTTTTGATAGTCTGACAGTTTAGACCAAAAAAGTTCTTTAAAATTCAGCCCTGCAGATATGGAGCATTTGTAAAAGCTGTTTTAGAGAAAGCCACACTGAATGATTTAACTGAATAAAAGACATCCATGTGACTTTAGGTAATGGGTGATGGTTTAGACTTGCAGTTTGCACAGTGTAAACAAAGTTAATTACTTGTTAACTACATTAGATCCAAATCTCCACAGCAAAACTACATTTGGGTGTGTGTAAAACTGTGTGTCTTTGTTTTTTTGTCTTTGAATTAACACTTATGCTTATTTCATCCCCACCCCCTGTGGCCCAGGTGCTATGAAAAGATAACATTGGCCCGGCACTATAAGAAGGGAGGGCGTGCGTGACCTGCTTAGTGCCTCCTGCAGAGCTCCCTGAGGCAGCCATGGAGATAGGAACTGCGATTTTGATTATTGGATTCGCTGCACTGGCTGCAGCCTTCTGCTTGTTGCTAATTGGCTTGGTGTATTCTGAAGCAATGAACTCAGAGATGCCTCCTGGAATTGCTAATCGTGGGACGCTCCACGTTGTGCACTGCAGCCTTGTAGGATTTGCAGTTTTGGTAAGCATGCATATGGCTTTTGTAGGCACTTACTAATTGATGTGTCCCCAAAACATTCTCACATGTTGTGTTAGGTCCCACTGAAAAATGTATGAATGTTTATGTGCAATACATATTTTATGTTACATGAGCAAAAAAAAGATCACCCTTTCTGGGGGGTCGGAAAATTAACAGTGCTTCTAAGCTGATTGTAAGTGTAAGTAAATTTAACGGAAATGCGTACAAGTTCAATCTGGCATTCATCTTCAACTGCCCTGGACCTAATTTGCACTAAAGGGTGAGTTATTGTATAACTTGTGGCTGAATACAAAGTCCATTTGAGCTGCTGTTTGCGCTCAGGTTGACCTTTTGCAAGAGATCTAATGAGATCTGATAAGGCTTGAGATGCATTCACAAACACGTGTAATAAATCCAATTAGAACCATTTGTAAACTGTGAATACAGCCTGTTTGTCCTCTGCTGAAGCCACAATTTACTGTAGTCCTGTGAACAATAGAGCCGGGGCCCTCTGTGTATTTGACAGTTGGTGGTATTTTGCCATGAGTCATTGTTATCACAAGGGCATTTAAGAGACCGAGTCACTATGATTCATGTCTAAATATACTAAAACAAAGGTCAAGAGTGCTTTTACCCACTGTTTTCTGAAAGCTCCTTCAGTTCGTGTTTTTTGTGCACTCATCTTTTGTGCTTGTACTGTATATGCCAGTGGTGGCTGGTGATTTTTATCCTCCTAGATTTGACAACTTGCATATACAGACACAACATTAATACCCCTGAGTGATGAAGTGAATAAGTGTAGGTACCCCTACACTTAAGAGGTGTACTTGGTAAACAATGTTTAGGTGTGCCTTGTATGTTAAAGTAACTTCAGTGTCAATGCCAGGACCTGAGGCTCCCCAAAAGAACACTGACCAGAGCGTCACACTGTCTCCACCAACTTGCTCTCTTTCCACACACACACACACACACACACACACACACACACACACACCCCAGAGATGTTCACAAGTCATTTTTACTAAGTCCAAGTCAAGTCTTTGTGCTCGAGTCCAAGTCAAGTCTCAAGTCTTTGTGCTTGAGTCCAAGTCCCAAGTCTTTGAGTGAATGTTTAGAAGATATGCTAATTGGCCACGCACCGTGATTACAATTGGCTGTTGCTTAGCAGGGGGCGGGACTGTGCTGTGATCTGCCCTCACCAACATGGAGGATTTGCTTAAAATTATCTTAAATCTAAATGTTAAATATGAAAAATATATCTCCACTCTAAATGTGAAACTCCACCGTTAGATGGGGCTCGAGAAACATTAGCTGAAAACCGTTCACCTTGGACAAAAGTAATGGGACACCGGAGCGAGGTGAACGGTTTTCGGGTCGTTGGAACGAGTGCGGGATATAAATAAATAATTCCATGAAATGAACATTGTTTAGGAGTTATGACTCACGAGTGGCAGCACCCGAGTCCCAGTCAAGTCTCAAGTCACTGAGGGCAAGTCTAAAGTCAAGTTAGAGTCCGAGTCCTCGGACTCGAGTTCCCATCTCTGACACACACACACACACACACACACACACACACACACACATCTGGCCATCCACTTCATGTGAAAAGTGTGTACATTTTATATGGACAAAAGTATTAGGACACCTGACCATTGTACTAAAAGAGACTTTAATAAAACTACATTTAGTTGGTCCCTCTCTGCAGCCCCTACAATGATTCCGCCCCCATGCTCTGGGCGTGTTCATTTATAATATACTAGACAACATGTGAATGCCCTGCAGTGGCAAATAGCTTTGGCTTTGATTTGATTACAATAATGGTTAAGTTTAAGTTGACATTAACGAGTTGACATTAATGAAAAATGTTTTAACTGTAACTATGTAAAAAGGAGTACTGCTGTTAAAAAGCTGTTTATTTAAAGTGTTTGCAAACCAATGTTATTGCATTTTTGTTGATATAGCAGTACTTTAAAATACACAGTCTAATTACGGTGGTGCAGCAGCATTCAGATCTCACATTCCTGATATACATGACAATTAATTAAATTAAATCATAACCATTTCAGGAAAAAATACCAAAGTTAGACGTAAATTCATGTCTGAAAGGCTAATATCTTTTTGATAGTCTGACAGTTTAGACCAAAAAAAGTTCTTAAAGGTCAGCCCTGTAGAAATGGAGAATTTGTAAAAACTGTTTTGTGAAAGAAAACATGATTTGTCATACCAGGCCACCTTCTTCCATTGCTCCCTGGTCCAGTTCTGATGCTCGGTTGCCCACTATGGGCACTTTCAGTGGTGGAGAGGGGTTAGCATGGGCACTCTGATCAGTCTGCAGCTACAAAGCCCCATCGCATCGAGCTATGATGCACCGTGTGTTCTGGGGCTTTACTGTCATAGCCAGCATTAACATTTTTCGAGCAAATTTGTTCTACAATAGCTGTAGGATCATACCACACAGGCTTTTTTCACTTTTACCTGTCCAGTCCTAAACTCGGGTACAGCTTATGTAAGCATTATTCTCACCAGCACAATGCAGATGTGGTTTAATAACTGTGCATTCCTCCCATTGTCTATCACTGTCAAACAAACTTACAAAAGGAAAGCTAACCCTCGAGCAAACGTCTTTAATATGCACTTAAATATATTTAATATGTTCCCTTGGGCTTTAATATCCACAGATCTGAGAGTGCATCCAGACAGCTATTACTCACTCCGACAACTTAATAAGGACTTCATCATTTTGCGTTGTTTTCCACAGTTACTCTACAATATACCTTAAGTTGCAGATGACTGCAAAAGTTTAAGAACGTAATGAAATTCTTGTTTTTTGCTGCACTGAATCTGCTTTCAGGGTCAAATTATGGAGCGACTGGGTCTGTGCAGTCAAGTCAGTTTCACTCGATGGTGTACCAGGCATGCTATGGGCCGCCAAAAGCCTCCCCCACCTGGGCTTCGCATTAAGGACATGACCTTTGGTGGTGTGCCGGTGAGGGTGTACGAGCCCACAGCAGCTTCAGACCAGAAACGGAGAGGAATGATGTATTTTCACGGTGGAGGATGGGTGGTGGGCAGCATAGGTATATGTGGAGACATTACATTACATTTTATTTGGCTGATGCTTTTCAAGATTCTTTATTTGTCATGTGCATAGTACAATAACCAGTTAAATGGTTTCTGAACTGCTCCTTTTATGACGGTGCAAACATTAGTTCTAAGTGTAGCAACAATCTGGCAGATTTACATATATACCATGTAGGGCTGCACGATATTAGGAAAACATGCGATAAAATTTTTTTAAATGCAGTATTTCCATTCTTTTTTTAAAAGAATTTACTTAAACAGAGCATTTAATGCCTCCCATAAAACATTTGAACCATTAAACATTGTTGAAAAAAATCTTAAAATATTTTTTCAATAATTTTAAATCTTAAATAACTGTAAACATAATTGAAATTATAGTAAGTTGTTAGCCAGAAACAAAAATAGCAAAAGGAACAATCTATAACAGGAGCACAGAAGATGAAGAAACTGCCCAGTGATTTTTTTTGCACCGGGTGAAGAGCTTTGGAAAAACATACATTATTGCAGTTCAGTCAGTCTTTCGTGATGTGTATATTGCGCATGTTGATATTGCAATGAGGGTAAATTTGCAATATATTGTGCAGCCCTAATACCGCATTGTGCGATATTAGCACAACAATATAAACGTAAAGACCTGTATAGCACTTACAATACAAAATAATGTCTTTAGCTGATCTGAATGATTATAATAACCTAAAGTTTCCCCACATTTTTTATTTTTGAACTGTTTTTGGAATGTAGAGACTCATGATGATGTTTGCCGCCACATTGCCAAAGAGACTCATACCACAGTCGTGTCTGTTGGGTAAGTCAGAAATATACATATTTTGATTTCTGCACACACAACCATTTAAAGATTGAAGTCAGTGCTGTAGCAAAAAATGAAGGCATCTTATATGTGTCAAGAAGGATGAAGAGCCATAGAAAGCTGTATGACAGCCTGGGGGAATTATAATAAAATTAATATTTTATTGTTAGAATAAAGTTATAATAGACTTCCTTATGTTTTATAAGTGACAATTGAATAACAAAGCATATACCTTAACAAAAGGTACTTTCAGGGATGGGGATGGGACAGTTTCAGTAGTTGTGTCACCCATTGTCATTAACTTTTCGCATAAGACAACCAACGTCACTTTAAATGCCGAAATTTTAAGCAGCATATAGATTGTGACATAATGTAACAAATATATTTTATATACATTTTGGCGCTGGATATGGTTCTTTAGGTTAATCTGTGGCCACTCTATGTGAACAGTGAATTGAATTGAATTGAAAAACATTGAACAAGAGGCTGAAACGAGTTTTCAGGTCATCAAATTATTCCCCTAAAAAAAAAAAAAGCATGAAGTGCTTTAGGTGTACAGGGCGTCCTCGAGTTACAACAGTCTCAACATACAGTGTTCCGGGTTTACAATTCCCACTCAGCTTACATCGTTAGCCTCGTACTTACAGACTATATGGATGGTTGCGTGCGGCAGAAGAATACACAGTAATGCGGCATATGAGTGAGGGAGTTTTCCTTTTCCTTTTTCTGTGACTTAGTTGTGTTTATGGATTTTACTGTGTTAGTATCGGTAAGTGACTTAGACCAGAGTGTGTTTCAGCTTACACCAAAATTCGGGTTATATCACTGGCGGAGGTACGGATCTGTGGCGTAACTCGAGGACCCCCTGTATGCTGTGATTTTCCTATAGGTGATTATTTAAAGAAACAAATTTACAGGAAATATTGTCCCAATATGGTTAGAAACAAGGATTATTCTGAACGAATGCAGATGGTCTTTGAGACCTACACCATGCAACAAATCATCAATTCAATATGACATGATTGAATTACTATAATTGCTGTCATTTTCATCAGTGAGCTTTATAGGTGTCATATCCTGTCAGATACAAACTGTACATACAAATGTAACCTATATTTTGTATCTAATATATACAAATGTATATTATAGAAGCTCTAATGTATTAGAAAATGGAATTATGTTTGATGTTTGATGTTTTTCCTTTTTATAGGTGGAACAGATCATTACAGTATATAATTTAGTAACGTGTTGTTGGTCCCAAAATACTAAAAAGAAAAAAATACCTTTTGATATGTAAACCTGCGTTGCATAGAGTTTGTTTATTCTTGTAAAAAAAACTAAAATAATGGATGTTTATGGTAAAGCAGATAAACCAGAGATCTGTTTCTTTTTTTTTTTCCCCTTATTTTTTACTCCTCACAGCTACCGCCTCGCTCCAGAGCACAGATTCCCAGCCCACCTGGACGACTGCGAGACCGCCACCCTGCACTTCTTTTCCGTGGCAGAGGCTGAGTTTGGGGTGGACCCAGCTAGGGTGGTGCTGGGTGGAGACAGCGCGGGCGGCAACCTGACGGCCGCTCTCAGCTTAAGACTGGCGGGGAAGCAGGGTGGACATCTGCCGTCTCCTCTCGCTCTGGTCCTCATCTACCCCGCCCTGCAAATGGTAGATTTCAACCTTCCTTCCTACCAGCAGAACCACGCCGTTCCCCTGCTGTTCCGGGCCAGGATTGTCTTCTACTTCCTGCAGTACCTCAATGGGGACATGAGCATTTGCCAGGACGTTCTGGCAGGCAGACACATTCCAGCCGAGATAAAGCTGCACTACAGCAAGTGGCTTGACCCGTCTAATCTACCGCCTGAATTCACACAAAACTGTGACACAAGGCCAAAGGTGGGTCCCAACTTGTTCCTTTTACACATTTCCGTGTGTAAGATGAATTTATGAGTACAAGGTATTTCCTATGCTCATGGCAAAAGCAGTTCCTTAGAGCGATTCTAATGAAGAGCCACTTAACGCTTAGTGACACAGATCCGTACCGGCAGTGCAACAGATGGTAAATCGTCATCATAAGGCCAAACTACTTATATGAAAGATCCCCTGGTTTGTGGTTTGCTTATATGGAAGATCCCACTAGTACAAAAAAATCTGATTCGATTAATAGTATTAGAGACACTTATGAGTAACCTTTGCCTGGAAGATTCTGTAAGGCAAAGTGGCCCTACCTTGTCAAAATGTCTCATGGTCAAATGTCAAATGAGTTCATGCAATTTTGATCATCTTTTTTTGGCATATACACAATGTGGACAAAAGTATTGTTACACACCTGTTTTGCAGGGTTTGGGCTAGGTGCCTTCCTCAGAGTGAAGGTCAGTCCTAATGCTTCAGCATACCAACACAATGTCCCTGTTGCTGTAACTGTCAGGAGTCCCAATACTTTGGTCAATATAGTGTATGTACAGTCAAACTCACATCAGGTAGAAGCGTAACATTTTCAAAATTATTAGCAATATCATCCAGTATTTGATCAATAATAGTACAAGGAGAATAAAACAGTAACACTAATAACTGCATTCCTAAAGTGGGATTGTTGAATCTGGTTAAAATAGCTTTTTCCTCTAAATTAAAAACCAGTAGACACCCTCATATACTTTATGCGTACATGTACAGGGCCATGCACTTCCAGCTCAACCCCAATCTCCCAATTTGAGAATCATGAGCCTGCTGAGTACTTTTTCTCTTATTGGCTTACTTTTAAACCACCTGCATGAAGTTGGATGCGCTTTGTGTGAATTATATTTTCATAAAGGACAAATGGGGAGTATCCATTGCAACCAATGCATCTATAAGCTCACCAGTTGCGTTCAAATCAGTGCCCATTCTTCAACAATTTCTTGTATGAGTAGTTCACATGTCAGTCCGGCCAGACAGGTGTGTGTCCGTTTCTTCTCAACTTTATCCTTTAAAAGATATGACATGAGGAATCATGCTTAATTTGACCTTGTACATGACCTAAAATAACTATAAGGCATAAAGTAAAAGTTTCATATAATGTAAAAAGGTAAAAAAGTTTACTTTTGTTAGGAAGTCCACTTTTTCCCGTGTTTTTGAGTTGAGTTTATTTTCAGGACTGCTTTGCTGTTCCTCACAGCTCTCACTTTGGAGTTTTAGCATTTCATTTTTGACTGAAAAGATGCCAGAAAAATAGCATCCAACAAACAGTTCTTATGCGGAGAGATGTTGAATGCACATCTATCCATTCTGGTTTATAATCAACTCAGTATTTGAAGAGTTTTTGGACCTGATATTGATTTCCTCTAGTTTCCTTTATGTTTTTTTGTTGCTAAAGCAACTTTCATTCCTGTCTGACTCATTATTCCAAATCTGCCAAACAAACAGGTGGCGGGAGCCCACAACGGTGAGGTATATCACATCATCAAAGACGGACTACAGCCGGAGTTCTCTCCTTTGCTGGCTGAGGATGACGTTCTCCGCCACACACCTCCCACCTTTATCCTGACCTGCCAGTACGACGTGCTGAGGGATGATGGGATACTGTTCCAGAAGAGACTCAAGGAGCTTGGAGTGGATGTCACCTGGTGTCACAGCTCTGACGGTTTCCATGGCATAATTAACTTTTTCAGAAAGGGCCGGATGAACTTTCCCGCCGGAGAGAGGGGCATGGAGCAAATTGTGAACTACATAAATGCACTCTGAAGCCTTGAGTAATTATAAGGCGTTATATTAAAAGTGATGAAACCTCCAACAAATTAGATGAGCTTTTTTTGCCCCACATGTTTTTTTGCAACCACTTATAGTTGATCAGACAAGAAAAAGACAAAGTTTGCTTCTTTCTGCTTTGCACTTGAACTATTTTGGTAATGCTAATAAGTAATGGAGCTACAAAAAAAATAACAGTTAGAAAGGCACTTGAATAAATCACCACGCACTTGCCTCAAACTGTGTTAAATTCTAATGTAATTTTACATAACTTCCTTATGGATTTCATGAGAAGTTATGTTACCTGTAGAAATGCACCCTCACATCAGGTAATATCAGTAGCAACACACAGGATTTTGTCTACATTTTTTATATTTGACACATTTTAACACACACACACACACACATACATACACACAATGTATTTCATTTTGCGAAGCTGCTTTGTGACAATGACCATTGTTAAAGGCGCTATATAAAAATACATTAAAATTGAATTGAAAATTTAATGACTTGGCTTGATGCAGCTGGGATGTTTAGGGATGTCGGTGCTTATTTGTGGGGTAGTGATGCATGGATAAGGGCTTTTTGGGATCCACACCTGTCCAAACCTTTATGAGAGCCAACCCGCGTCCTCAAGCTGTAAAAAACAAAATACTTTTTGACAAGTATGATATGCCCTATATAGACAAATGTTTGGGGACACACCTGTTTTTAAGGAGTTGGGTTAGGCCCCTTACTTCCATCAAGCTCCATAAAGACATGGTTGGATGAGTTCAATGTGGAAGAACTTGACTGGCCGACACAGAACCCTGATCTCAACTCCATACAATACCTCTGTTCCGGGGATGAACTGGAACAGAGACTGTGAGCCAGACCTTCTTGTCTAATATCAGTGCCTGGCCTCATAAATGCTATACAGAAAGAATGGGCACAAATTCCCACAGAAACCCTCCCAAAAAATTGTTATAGCTGTAAAAGGGGATGAACTCCATATTAAAGTCTATGTATTTGAATGAAATGTCATTAAAGTCCTTGTTGGTGCAATGTTCAGGCGTTCCAATACCTTTGTCCATATAATGTATAAACTTATTCCTTTTTAGCTTTCTCACGGTTCCAGTGCAAGAATAAAGAAGCATATGTTGCTCGTAAGTGCAAGGTCAAACGCAAATCCACTTGTACATTTGAATTTAAATGAAATATATATTTTGTAATTACTGATCCACATGTCTAGGGATATTATGGGTATCTGTGTAATGTTGGTAGTATTTTTTTATTCACATAATTTTTTTCGTGTCATTTTTCTGTTAAATCATCCTGCAGTCAATGGTGCTTTGTTTCATATTCATCCCACAAACCTCCCTCTTCTGCATGAGGCTCGTGTTCTCTTCTCAGGCGCTACAGGTAAGGGCCGCTTTTATTAATTCAAAGTGCGAGTCTCTTTTCATTATGCCGCATTTAGAGCTGCTTCTCTGTGTGTTTTCTGAGTCCATGGCAACAGAACTCTCACCTCCCCCACGGCGACTGAGTCACAATAGCCATATCACTTCCATCCTCCATCCTGGCGCGGGACCTTCTGCGACAAGTCAAGTGTAGGGTCTTTGACGTCCTGTATGAGCGACTGCAGTGACCGGCATGCAGGAGAAGGACGTGGGCTATAATAAATGGACTCAGCCGGGCTGGAGGATAGAGCCCAGGTATTCCAACAAGGTTCTGATTGGCAACTGGGTGGAAGAGAAGCTACAGGTATTACTACAACCATTACCTTTAGACTGGAATAGATTAATTACAACATAGTTATTCATGTTATTTTGGGACATTAATTGCAAAGTTAGCTGGTTTATCTCATGGCATAGCGTAGAAATCTACACTTTGATGTATGAGAAACAAAAACGCTAGGCAAAGCCTTCTAAATGTGACTTGAATTTTATAAACAAAGTGCGTCATTTATAATCCTGAAAATATCACTTTGATAATGACTGAATTTTACAAGGCATTTTCCATCTCAGTTAATTATGCCTTTATTATATCTTTGAAGTTGGTTCAAAGAATAGGGTTCACTCTATGAATAATTTGACTTAAAGGGGAATTACATAACTTGTTATCAAAATCTGCACAATATATATGCATAATTTAACCAACACAAAGCTGTTCAAAGTGGCTCAGTAATGCAAACGGTGGTAAAATGATTAAATATGTGTGCTACGTCCCTGCCTATACCATTTGCTGCCCCCTCCTGCTAGTGGTCAATTGTACCTTCTGGAGTGCTAAAGCATGCAAAGAGAAAATTACATGCATAAATTTTACGTCCAAATCTTATAAACGCACGGAGTGACATTCCATGAATATTTGCAAACCCCCTCGTGGCTTTTACTGACTTTGAATGCTCATCACAGGATGGGTCCACCTATTTCCTGCCCAGTGCTAAACCGCTTTTTTCACACAGTCAATTTTACCGTGGTTGGTCACTGACTTCACTGCTGAATGCAGGACTGGCTTTACAACAGTATTTCATTACGAATATAAAACTGTTTTGCACTACAAATATGTTATTGCTTCACAAAGTCCTACTTGATATTTTAATCTTGTTACCTTTCTTGGCCTGAAATTCCCATTAAAAACTACAAGCAAGTTTCAGCTTGAATTTAAAATGTACTACCATCATATCTTTGTATTCTACCAGGTGAAGTTCCTCTCTGTTTGCACTCTCTATTTGGCAGTAGTTATCCAAGGTAAAGTCACTTTTCTGGGAAGGTGAATCGAATCTATGATTACTGTATACCAAATAAAAAGGAAATAAATATATATTTTCATACACTTTAAAAATAGCTTGCCTAATAAAATCGTTTTAAATCAAGTCAATCTGTTCTTTATTACGAGACTTCTTTAAGTATTTTTTGACTTGTTTATTAACAGAGGTTAATTGTCTCCATAGGTAGCACAAATACATTCAGACTGTATTTAGTCCCTATAGGTCTTTTAAACAACTACAAAGCCAGATGTCACATGTCTGTCGAAAGCATGGGAGATACACAACCTGGTGTTGTGTTGTGTGTAATCTATTTATTATTTATTATTTATTATTGCTGTTTATTATTTCTTTACACAGTTTGAAAAAGTCACCTGACAAATTTCAATAATTTGACTTTAACTTACAGGGAAAGTTTACTTTGTTCTGACAGTGAACAGATATTATATTGCGTAGGTCTTATGATGGTTTCCCTTGCCAGCATATCTTTTTATGAGGGCCAGAGCCAGAGTTTTACTAAATGTAACACAAGATAGCAAACTCACACACAGAAAAATAAACGATTTACCAAACAGTCTAAAGACAGGAATGAATGAAAGTGCTAAGTGTTTGTTCCTCTAAGCTCATCCAAAGAAAATGTATA
>JBBJLR010000139.1:11723875-11758469 GCA_037577145.1 Brachypetersius gabonensis | reverse complement strand
TGTGTGTGTGTGTGTGTGTGTGTGTGTGTGTGTGTGTGTGTGTGTGTGTGTGTGTGTGTGTGTGTGTGTGTGCAGTTCACCCGAGAGTGTAAGACTGCAAGCAGCACTAATCGTCTGGACTTCAGGCCCCAGCTGGACCACAGGCCAGATGTGATTGTGAGACGTCATGCGCTGCGTAGATCTGAGGTCTGCTACAAATACACAAATGGTGTGTAATTTGTGTATTTGTCATAATTCTGAATATTCCTTCCTTCCTTTTTCTCCATCACCATGGCGATGGGGTAGTTACTGATCCATATATTAGTCACATAGACCAGTGCAGGGGATATTTATGGTGCACCTGCTCTGTTTGACTTCACTGTATGCCTACACATCTGTAGACACATGTTCATGCTACTACTTTTCTAAGAAGATATTAGGACACTGTTGTGCATTAGTGAGGTCAGGAACTGATGTTGGATAATTAGTTCTGGATCAGAGACTCCAACTATACAGCCATACTGATCCTCAGCCCAGTGCTTGGGGGCTTATACCTCTCTAGCCAACATTTGGCACTAGGCATGATGACTGCAGGCTCATGCAGCTGCTCTGGAGAATTACACTCTTTTGCTGATGCTTTTCTATGGAGTTTCTACCAGCAGAGCATGGGTGCATTTCAATTTGTCTCTAAACAGTTGACTTTACTAATTAGGGTGTCAGAATTCTTTTAAACATAGCATGTAACTGTGAGTGCAAAAAATGTAACTATTAAAATATGTTGTTCACAATTACACATTTAATCTTGGAAACGGAGATCAGAACTGGTCAGGGGATTCATTTACGCCCATTATCTCCTCATTAGATTTTAGGATTAATAGCCTTTGTTTAAAGGCCCAGCTGGACCATAATAAAACTGTAATCATAGTTTTGTAGGACAAGGCTAGTATTTATTAATGCTCTTCAAAAGATTTAGATGCACACAGGGATCTTATCCACTCTAATGTCTTCCATAGCAGGCATTGAGAGATATTGCTATTATTTTCTTTGGAGTTTTAATTTAACTGTAGTAGTAGGGGTTAAGTACTGGTTGTCAAAGGGTCGCATTTTCCTTGTCAAAGCATCTCGTCTCATGAGGCCAAAAATGATCTCATAATGAGCATATCTAGGTATTATCTGGGTACATAGGACCGAAAAACCTTCGTATCAAATCATTTGGTTTGTCTAAGTATACAAGTATCCTTTATGCAGCATTGCAGCATTTTTGGACACTGTTGTCACCTAATTCCTTCCACCTTTTAATTTTTTTTTCAGTATAGCCTGATATATAAAATAAAAATAAAAACTCCCAGTTCAGTCATTAGACATGGAGTATGATAACAGTTAATCTCGCAGTTAATTGCAGTCTAAAATTGGATTTAAAAGATCTTAATGTTGAATCTTTTATCTTAAACGACTACTTCAATGTTTTTCAATTGAATCTCTATGTGCCACATTTTTGGCATGTGGTCAATTACCTCATCCAATGGTTTCTGAAGTTATTAAAATCACTGAGATCCTGCAGGATCTGTCCATTGACTTAATGCTTAGAGGTCAATGGGTTTTTTATGGGTCAGTATGTAGTCTGTTCTTTTGAAATTTCACATTGCCACAATACGTAGCTTTACCAGCTTGAATTCCCAGTTTGCATTTAAGTATCTTTGTGTGCAGGGTCTTCCCTCCAGGCTGCTTCTCTTCCATCATGACATGCCCAGATCACACAACCTGGTGTCTCTCTATGATGAGTCTTTTTGCCGACAGCATACCTCTGACCTCCCTGGCCTCCGCACCTGGCACTCTGATAAAATGGGCTGGATACCTGAGAGGTCTGATCATCCGATACACGGTATTAAATATCTCCTAGGTACAGGAAGCCCCGAGTTACCACAGAGTGACCATTAATGTCTATTCTGTGTGCTTAGTAAATACAATTGTATTCTAGTCTTGTCAGTCGCGGGCATTTCTGGCCATTCTGGTGCTCTAGGTGAGCTTTGGTTAATTGACAAATTTCAAAAAGGGGGATTGTGCCCTGTCCGCCCACCCTCCTCATTAGTGCAGAGTGGGGAACTGAAAGGTGGGATATATATGGGCACTAGTAAAGAGTTAATCTATTTGGGGTAAAACTTGGCACTGGGCTTTTACCAAAACATCATGTGAAAATTATTGTACATTTTCTAAATGTACATGTGCTAATACCTCTCAAAAATGATTCATAGGAGTACAAATAAATGCTGTGTAACACAAATATGATATTTTTTCTTCCTATAATATACCTGTAGTACTATTTATAGAGCAAAGGTAACTCTTTTTTTTATATCAAAATTCAAATTTAATAGAGCGCTAGAGCTGTAATTCTTGACCAAAGATAGAGGCCACTTGCATAAAACAAGTGAATTTGGGCTTTATGTTTATCTCAATAAAGCTCTGTCTCCATGGAAATTGAGTTTTAGCACCAACGTTTTTTAACACAAGTTTTAGTGCATGTCTACAGTTCTATTTTATGCAGGCGAATGTAATTGCAGAAAAAGTCATACAATTTTATTGGAAGTCATTTACTAAATTTTGTGCTTTATCAGTAATGCAACAGGAGTTGTAGTAGCTAAAAGTTAGCGGAGATAATGTTCCAAATCTGTCAGTGGAGTAATTAATGACCGCAGTGCTGAACAGCTGAGTCCTTCTCTCCTCCTCTCTCTCTCTCTGTCTCTCTCTCTTTCTCTTCACACATACACACACCCACACACACACAAACAGGCCCTCCGACGAACTACGGTCTGCTGGAGTCATTTCGGGCACGGGTGGCGCAGCAGCAGGGTGTGTTGCCCATGCTGAGTGTGTATAAAACTGCATATCCACTGCACCCCTCAAGCACTTTCTGCCAGCCACGGCATGCCAGAGCGCCACGCCTCATCTCCAGCAACAACAAAAACCTGGAGCCAGACCACAGGCCCGGAAACACAGCCAGCTTGCTGCCACTGCTGCCATGTGTATAGTCCTGCTGTAACACACACAAGGCCTTGTTCAGCTTTAAAGAAGCTCCATTTGCTTCATGCCCATTAAAGATTTTGTTTTATGCAAAGGTTCTGTAACAATGAATGGTTAAAGGTAAACAATCACATTCAATATTGTATATAAGGTTCAACACCAGTTAAGGGCTGAACATGAAAGCACTTCCGCATTGAAGGTTAGAGAAAAAGGTTCCCTATCAACTAAACATAATAGCTTAAAGAGGCTACACATAATGTAAAGGCTCTTTGCTAAGCAAAGACTGAAGAGCTGAAAAGATTCAGAACCAGTTAGGAGCTCAGATCTAAATAAAACCCAATATAATAGATTGGTTCTTTATCAATGAAGGTGTATGTAAAGAACACTGAATAGAAATATTCATTACCAATGAAGTGTACATAACCTCCACATAATTAAAAGATTCTTTACCAATTAAAGGTTAAACTGTGAAGAACCTCGCTGTCATCTGTGGGTTCTTTGCATTTAAGGTACAAGCCTTAGGACCGTATATACACAGAAGAGATTGGAAATTCATTGTAAAGGCCAGGAACAAGTCTAATCACAGTGCACTTTACACAGCATTGCTTAATTTGTTTTCATGACCTACACTTATGTTTGGTTGTTTATTTATTTATTGGTCATGAACTCGTTCAGGTTCTCTGTGCACTTTGAAGCTGTTCTGGAAATGAAGCAATAAATGTAATGAATAAATGTAAATGTGAGCAGCAGAGTGAGGCATGTCCAGTGGCAATTACAAATTGTTTGGTAACTACTAAAGGGCCTGGATATGGACCCTTATGGTATACAGAACATATTCCACATAGGCCACATTTTGTGCCTTGCACTTTTTTAAATGATCATTTTAACCTCAAATACAAACTTATATGGAGGTGTGTGCTTTTGCTGTGCAATGAGGCATGTCCTTTTTTATCTTTTTTAATACTTACCGAATGTACAGATTTATGTGTGAAGGTATGTGTGTGTCTGAAAGATAGAGAGAGAGAGCGAGACAACGAGAGGAGGCAAGAGGGAATTGGTTCTATTTGCTGAGCCATGTTTATCAATTTAGCCAGTAACGACTTGCAAATTCTATTTCTCACACACATTTGTCATGGATATAATTTGCCTCATTATTGTCCCAGAATAGGCTTGCAGACGCACAAACTGTTCAGTTCGAGAACGTCGCTGAGGAGTGACTCATTTGTAGGATAGGCTGGTGGCTCTGAGGGGATCTGTCCAACTCCCATCCCATTAGGTGCTTAATTACAGTGAATCAAAGTGTTTCATTACTAGAAATTAAAGATGCTTAAATCTGATGGTCAACCATCTGTGTCACAGCACTCCTGCCATCCACCAGTACAGCTAAACCTCTCCATCTCTCTATTTCTCGCTCATAAGATAGAAACGTGTGCCTTTCTATCACGGTACCACTTCCACACACAGACAGTCTGGTTTTTGAAAATCCACTGCGGCGGCCACATGATGGTGCCATAGTTACAGACCACAGGCACACAGGCCGGCCATCATCTGCTATTGTTTCATCTACGCTTGCTTTGATTGCTCTTGTGTGGAGCTAACCATGGTGTGATCACACATATTCATTTGTAAGGCTCATTGTATTGCAGGCTTTATTGTTTCATTAGCACAGTTGTTTTGCCTTGTTTACTTTACTTTCATCTTACTTGAAAAAAGGGAAAAGAAAAACAATTTGAGGCTTTATTAAAAGGTACCAATACTGTCAATCACATAAGGGAACATTTATTCATTCTTTTTGGGCCTGTAATAAACTCAAAACAAAAAGAGTACATTTTATAGGAAAAGAAACTCTTAAAACACAGTTCATAATGAGTCTTATATGCTCAATGGCCAACTTGAGGTTATATTTGTCTACCAGACAAGACAGAAGGTTCCTTTGTTGGTCTACTTTGTGAAAAAACGCATCACTAAATAAATGCTTTATGACGTTTTGAGAAATTAACATATCTCTTGCTTTTAGTGAAAATTGCTTTCCCTTTGATTTCCCAATAGTGAAAATCTTTCTTAAGTTGTTTTATTCATCTGCTTCTCCTACGTGTCCTTCATTCATTCTCCAATGGCTTATTTTCTTATCTATTGGCTACTGATTACCTTCTTATTTCTTTTTTTTTTAAATTTCACTGTAGAAATAGCCATAAATGTCTTATTCTATTTCATTTCTGGGTTTGTCTGTCTTTATTTCTATTACTCTTTTTTTTTTTTTAGCCCAAATGTATTTTTCTGACTATGTACATTTAAAAGTAAGTGTATGTGTAAATGTGAAAGTGACTGTGACAGCAACCTCATAATAAATAAATAAATAAATAAATAAATAAATGAATAATAACAATATGAATACATTTTTCCTCACACACAGGAAAAAAAGGCTTTCCCCATAAAGATTTATGAAGATACAAATAATTGTTTTCTGGTAACAAAGAAAATACATAAAATGATACCTGAAACTATGGCTTGTCTGAATATATGTCATCGGAAAAGAAATGTGTTAGGATGAAGATTATAGGAAGGCGGAGCCTGTTGAACTAGTACAACAAAGCATTACGTTAACCTGTGCTCATGTGACAGGGTTGCACATACCAATTAAGACTTTGGCTCTAACGAAGGACATGGGAAGAAGATGTTCAATTATTTATCGTCTTGAATTATTCATGAGTGCAAATTCCCAAACAGGAGTAAAAGCAAGTGCAAGCATCTTAAGCCATCTTTCATAAATCCTGGAAATGACAGGCTTTTGTGTAGTTCATTTCAGCAGCTTTAGTAATTGCAGCATTGCTCTACGCTACATATTGATTAGTTGATGTTTTGCTTATAGTGCTCCAGAGCAGTATATTGGAGCAAAACACTTTAAGCAGGAGCACCAGAGCATTAGCAAGATTTAAGAGTTTACTTAGACTCAAGAGTGGATGGAAAACCTCAGTAACAAACAGCTCTCATTGGAATGGAAGATTTATCTAGCAGAAAGTGCACATTAAATCTGATCTAGTTTTACAATTACTGGCATTAATAGCCTTGATATTTCATTTCTAGTGCCTCTGATTGAGACGACTGCATTCCAATAACATATCAAGGGCTTAATCTGGTCTCCAACTACGAATGTTTGCTCTTACCACTCAGTCTTTCACCTGGCTCAAACGCTGGTCTGAATAGTGCTTTTATCTGGCAGAGCAAGGACAAACGGGAACAAAATGCCCTTGGCTGCTGAGAGGACCTTTAAATCCTCTGCCACAAAGCCGGGAGATATCTCGTCAGCTAAGAATCTCATGGTGAACTGCCGACTGACGCAGTAGATAATGTCGTCCATGGTAACGCACTGGAAGGCAGGGCAGTGAGGCATCCGCTTGGAGCAGCACTCGTACCAAAGCCTCGCCACAGCATGGTAGCGATACACACTTATACCCATGGAGGGGCTCACATCAAACCTGTAGAGGAAGTTTCGCACTGCTACCATTTCTGTGGTCCTCTCTTTGCTTCCCACTATTAAGCTCTGCCTCCATATATCAGTCTTGGGGTTGTAGCGTAAGAGCGTGTATCTCAACGTGCCTCCTGAAACAAACAACTCTCCATTGCAAGCTGTGGCACGATGGGCAACAGCAAAAGTCTCATTGGGCAGTGGTGCAACAAAGCTCCATCTGTTGGTCCTAGGGTCATAACGCTCCACTGTTGCCAGACACTCCCCTCCGATTGCGTAGACACTGTCCTGTAGGGCAACAAGCTTACAGTGAGGCCTGGCCTCATTCATTGGACAGATCTCACTCCAGATGGTTGTCATAGGATTGTAACAAAAGACCTTCCTTGAAGGCACTGCTAGACGATCAGTCCTTTGGAAGCCTACCGCTACAAACAGGTAGTTGTCCATTGTGCACATAGCACAACCCCGAGACAGCACCTCCTGAGGGATTTGGGACTGATGGTGCCAGGTGTCTTTGTAGTCATCGTAGTAAAATAGTCCACTGGATGCTTTATTGGCCTCATAGCCTGTAGACTGTGATGGAAGTCTACTCCATTCTGGTGACTCCATGTCTGCCACCATTAAGCATCTTCTGCCTCTCATGCGCTGTCTCTGGATCTCATCCCGCTCACCAGCTTTCAGACGGCCATACAAATTAGGATCTCGCAGGACCTGAAAGTAATTGTCTGACATAACTCTGAGAGCAGCTTCTTGGAGAGCACTATGTCCATGTTTCTTGGCCAGCATCAGTGCCTCCATACAGTTGCCTAAGTCAAGCTTGCCAGTTAAGCACTCTAGATCGGAAATTCCCATGTTCTTTTGAGGAAAGTTTAGAAACTTGGCCCCCGCTACTGTTTCTACCTGTGGATCTTCAGAACATTCCCCTGTGATCGGTTGTATTTCTTTATTTGAATCAGAACAGGTTTGTGACGTCTCATTGTAAAGTACTGTTGAGCAACTATGAGGTGTTGAGGTCACTAGAGGAGGGAATGGGATCTGGTGTTCGGAGTCTACTGCAGCAGCAAGATAGCTGTCCTTACGGATTAGTCCATGTCTAAGACGTTTTACAGGTTCTGGCTTGATAGGAGATAAAGGCTCGAAATCTAACTGAAACTCTAGATCTCTAATAATCAAGGAGGAAGGTAAGGGACTTGGTGTTCGAGTTTTTTCCATGGTGCTGGACAACTCTGATGGGTGTGCATCAAACAAAGTACCAACTTCATAAGGTCCAAAGGTTGGGCTTAGAGAGTGGGTGGGGCTCAAGTCAGAAAAAGAATGTGAGGATGTCTCAACAAAATAATCATAAATCTTTCCACGCACCCCAGTAGTCTGCTCACCTTTTCCCTCCAGTACTAGATCAGCATTCTCCATTTTGATCTCAGCCTTTGACTGAAATCTGGAAAAGTTTCCCAGGTGCCCCAAGTCTTGCCTGAGCTCTCTGCCGACCTCAACAGCACCATCAAGCTTTCTGAACAAACATGGTGAACGACGTCCAGTTGGACTTGCCACATCGGGAAGCTGTAAAGATTTACAATCCTTTGTTTCAACTGTTGCATTATCTTCATGTTGTCCACGTTCCTCCGTGTAACTCTGTCCTGAAGTAGAATTTTCCACAGCGTCAGATGAAAAGACTTCAGTTTTAGACTCGTTTTTATCAAGCGTGGCATTATCGTTCCCTGGTTTATAGATGTTTTGCTCAGAATCCACAGAGGATGGTGTAGTCTGGCTTTCTCCATTAGTCCCCTCTTTTGCAGTTTTGTTCTGAGGTCGTAACACCGTTTTGCAGTTGCTGCAGGTTTCAGGGCCTGCTTGAGTGCCCCTGGGCAGAGGGATTCTGCTGTCAGTTTGAGCCTGGCCTTGAGCCCTGTTGCTGTAGAATCTGTAAGCCCAGGAGATGAGCAGAATGGCAGCCACAGACAGAGTCAGCTTGCCCAGAAGCTGTATGTCAAAGCGCACTCCCAGCAGATCCGCTATTGGCATTTCTGGTTTAGCAGGTTTGACGGTCAACTGGATATTGGGTGTTTACTCAGGATGCTGTCCCTAGTGCATCCCAGGCAGCGAACTTGCTGATGAGCACAACTCGACTGTCAGCTCCTTCTCTTCTCGCTGAAAGGACTAGGAACCTGATACCTGCGGGGGAGAGAATTTGCATGCTGCACACCATGAGGGCGGGATCTGGGTATTGTTTCACCTGGTACAGGCAATCGCTATAAAACCACAGCTCTAGAGCAACAGATATCTCTGCCAGCAGGAGGAGGTCATTCCATGTTTTTTCTGCAATAAGACTGTTTTGATAATTGTCTTTATGTTGCAAAAACACATGCATTTGCAATAAGATTACTTTTCATTCTTTTTATATGGTGTGCAATAAAACATGTGATGTGGAGCATGAGGCTAAAATGAGGACTGTGAAACAGGGGCATTGATTAGGGTTCTGTTTGCACATAGGTCTGTAGGGTTATAAAAGCACAGAACACACCCTGGTTATTACAAGCCTTGTGGCTGCTGAACATTTGCATTTGTGTTAAGGGTGGGGATGACTGATACTGAACATTAAACACATCCACGAGCCAAATGACCAGGATGCAGCTGTTTGCACAGTCAAAGCTGGCCAAGTTCTTTGGCAATGCTAAGAAATATTACATCATACATTAAATAGCTGCCATGTATTATGGTTTTTAGAAATTCAAAATGACTTTTAATGCATTCACCATTCTTAAGCTTGGTCAAAACCATAGCATAATCTGCTGAGAGGCTTTCTGAGAGGCTCTTTCAGGGCCATCATGTGACCTTATTGAACTTTGCCAATGATACAGTTGAATGTTGTCTGTTTTGGGGTTGAGACGCTCTACTGTTACCTGATAGCCCCGTCGTTTAGCTGCTTTAGAGAAACCAGAACCAGCCGCCACACTTCAGTCTGAATAATTCACACAGGACCACTCCTGCACCTCTCTTGTGTCCAGTGGATCATTTCGGAGCATTGAGTAAACAATGAGTGTGCCCTGCCCTAGCATAGTTAATATTACAGAGTACACCAAGCAAATTCTATACCAAGCCTATGTGGATTTAATCATCGACACTATCTGATTATATGACTTCTGAATTACAAGCCACAATGTTAAAAGTCTCTTCAATGCACAATAAGATGTTATTCTTTATGTTGTTTGAATGCATGCTTAATTACCCCAGAAAAAAAAAAACAGGACATGGTTCATGGTTATCTTGCTTCTGTTGACTCAATAAACATTTATCATGGGAATCAACCATGTACACCAACACCACTAACAACCGTTTCATACTGTGCATTTCATACAGTGATATGTTTCACAAACTCATTACAGTGGAATCTATACACAAAAGATTCTTATTTACATCTAATTAAATTAACATTTTCCCCTTCCCATGAATTCAATGTGTACAATGTATTCTTGATCCTTTCCTGTCGCACATGGTTATCATAATGGATAGTTTGATCCAGATACTGTGGATGAAAACATTCGTTCTCACTTGAATGGGATCATTCGGTAAACAAACTAATGGCGTGAGTGTTATTCAGGCAGAATAATTAAGCCATTAAACCATGATTTCAAGCACTTTCCGATGCTTTTATTGTAGTTTGACGATGCTGATGCCTTCTGTGAATATCAATTGAGATGTGAAGAGGCCTAGAACGTTCTGCAGAGGCTCTTCAACTCCACAAAGGCATTTAAATGCAACAAATGCAGGAGGAAAAAAGAAAACAGCTCTAACTGACAGAATTATCATTGAAAAAAAATAATTTCAAAATGCATTCTTCTCTTCATAATGTTGTCAAAGCAACCCAGACTCATCAGAAAGAGAGAAATGTGGGAAGGTGAAAACACAACCCGAATAGGAAGGGGACTATCTATCCCTATTTTACTAAGCCCATAAAATCTCCCCTCCTACCTAGGCTTCAGTCCTAATCCTTTAATACACGGTGTGTCTGGAATAGCTTAAATTGCAATTCTTTAGAACGTGAGCGAAATAAATAAATAAAGACCACAGGATTACTTTACGTGAGGGCAGTCTGGGAGCGAGAGAGTGGCAGAGGGCGACCTTATGCAACGGCACACAGAGGGTTAAACAGCACTGTCAACAGACAACACTTCTCTAATGACTTCCAAGCCACAGGGCTTTAGAGAGTAAGAACGAGAAGACGAGGTTTTTGAAGCTGGTCCAGCTCTCATCTGTTTGAACTTTGCCATTTTCAGAGAGGAGGCTGGGACTATGAGGCTCACCAGCCAGGGCTCGCTCCAAATAGGCGACATGTGCAGAAACTGATGAAACTGACCTGTGCCGAAACGGATAGACTTGAAAAGAGAGAATGATTGTATGAAAGAGAGAATTTAACAGCGCTTTTTTGGTTATTTTGCAGAACTAAAGTCTGTTCACTGGACAACAAACTGCCTGAAAGGAGTTCTTTTTTTTAAAGAAATAGCCCAATACTGTAGCAAACATTGGGAAATTCTTCAAACTTTTCGACACTTTTGTCTAATGGCAAATGCTTAAATTCCTAAAGTGACAGAAATTCACTTTTTAAATAAAACTGTTAAATGGTATGTTAAACGCTTTAAAATGTTCATTGTCTGGGCCACAGAGTCCATGACTCATTTCCATATTCTCATTGTTTCTTTGTTTTTGTGATGTAACAAAAACCAGCGTATTTACATAAAAGCACCTACTCAGCCCACAGCTGTTTAGTTCACCCTTTCACTACCAAGTTATGAGGAGCATTTCAGTTCAGACTGTTTAATTCTTAGAATTAAAGAGAGGTTGGCAAATGGTCATATAAAAATTAATTACTGTTTGTTCAGCTGTTACAGAAATGTACACAAACACCATAAGTAGATTGCAGAGGAGAAAACTTCTCTGCAAAAAAAAACTATAAAAATGCAGGACATGGGCCCTTCAGCTAACTGGTTGAAGCTTGATTATCTACTCAAGCTTAGTTGATTACCAAAAGCATGGTTAGTATCGAGGTTACGTTTAAGATTAGAACAAGTATTAGTGTTAGAGTTTGGTTTAGGGTTTGGGCAGTGGCTAAGCTTGAGTTGTAGGGTTAGAAATACACTATCGGTTGGTTCGCACATACAGAATGATGCACAACAAATGGATAGTGTTAATCCTTTTCTGGAAAATGACCAGTTACCTTGACAAGGATTGAGCCTTGTCCTTGAATACACAGCTTCTTTAACTGATTCTCCATTGATTCTCCACTCTCCATGCGCAGGCTTAACTCCGTTTTGGAAACCAACCCTAAATGTCCAAATGTTTATGACACTTGTTCATCTGTGTCTTTAGAAATAAAGGATATTATTACTTTATGACTGTAACAGCCTCCACTCTTCTGGGAAGGCTTTACCCTAGATATTGGAACATTGATGTGAGTATTTGATTACATTCTGCCCCAAGAGAGTCAGTGAAGTCAGGCACTGATCACAAACACCATTCCAACCCATCCCAAAGGTAGTGAAACATGCTCCGTTTTTTTTTTATATCCCCTGTAAATGCAATCGCACATGTGTGTGCTTGTGGCAGGAATCGTAAAAAAGGAGCTATATTCACAGCATATGGTGTCAAACTTTTTGACCTATTTAGTTCAATATTAGTTCAAGCAAGATGAGAATCTGAAAAGAATCCACTGTAGACCATCAAAACAAAGCCTTACCAAACTGGAATGGCAAAGGTGAAAATATAAAAAGTGGACAATAGCATAAAATTCACAAAATGCGGTTTACAATTTACATACCTCTATAAATACTAAAGAACCAGAGAGGGCTAATATACTAAATAACTGGAGCTAGACTGGATATCAGACATTGGTAGAACTGGCAGCACTGGCAGAGTAATTACACTGGGGCCTGTATCACAGAGGGTCATAGAATGGGTGACCAGATCCTCTAGTGTCTTTGGTCGAGCAGCATGTTTTGTTGCTCTAAGTGAAAATAAGTACATATTCTGTACAGATACAGAGAACACATTTCTTACTAATTGGCCAACTGTGTGACCATAAGGTATGTATACACTATATGGAAAAAAGTTTTGGGACACCTGACCATTACACCAGCAGGAACTCTCAAATACATGGACTTTGATATGGAGTTGGAACCCCTTTCCCCTATAACAGCTTCCACTTTTCTTAGAAGGCGTTCTTTTTTATTTCGATTTGATGGAGCTTGCTTTATGCACTGGGGTACAGTCATGCTGGAATACAAAAGGTTCTTCCTCAAACTGTGTCCAAAAAGTTGGAAACATGGCGTTGTCCAAAATATCTCGGTATGCTGAAGGATTAAGTCTGCCCTTCACTGGAACTAAGGGACATAGCCCAAACATTGAAAAACATCACAATAAGTTTATCCATATAGTGTATTTGTGTTTGTGTGTGTGTGTGTGTGTTGTACTCAAATAAGACACTGTAGAGGATGGGTCCTTATTTTCATAAGTCAACAAAACATGTAATTTGACCGAGAGTGCTGAACCCTTTTCCCAAGCGTAGTATCCTCCAGCCCAGCTAAACCCAGCACACATTCCTATGAGCACGCACAGCCATGTCGAGTTGATCATCTCCATTTTTTAATACAGGTGATATGAAACAAATGCAACAACCCTGTTTACACTCAGCTTCCTTGGAGGGAGGGAAGGAGGGGTGGGGAGTATGGTGGCTAACATGATCCTAGCAGTAACTGTTAGGAGAGAGTTACATACTGTACACAATGCAGGTCACTGAATATATTATGCAACAAGAAAAAGAAGGGGAGAAACAGGTGGGCGAGTGGCGAGGAGCAGCCGCCAAACAGATGTAAGGGGAGAAATAATTGTCAAACGTCACATGCACCACAACCCCGAGGAAGGCAGACGTACACCATGGATAAGGATGAGGTTTTTTTTTTTCTTTCTTTCCTCGTGTTTGAAACCTGCCACAGTGATGGTATAGATACGGAACATATGAAATCAGAAACAGGGGAGTCTATTGATATCGATTTCACTGTTCTTTAAAAGCCTTGTTATGATGGTTACTGGGGATGACCAAATATAAGCAGTAAAGCCATTAAATGCAGAATCTTTTGAACCTTCGCCTTCCCTTAGACCACATTACCCCTTAAAATCCCCTTATAACTCTGAATTTGATTCATTTTTTATATACTTCTTATTATTTACAGGGATGTACACAAAATACATTTAAAAAGAGGGTCTTTTTTGTTACTTTTCAAAGAAAATGTCACCAGTTCACAGGATTTTTTTTTTTTGAATCAAGTCTTTTCTTGTACATTCAAGCCATGAGCCATTCAAAAAAAAAGATTAAAAATGGGGGAAAAAATACTGTGCTAAAAACACAAAAGAATGGTGTCCAAAAGAGGGAGCGTGTCCTGTTTGTGCTAGAGTACAGGATTGTTGTGTGGGTCAGCACTGGTGCAGCAGCAATGTTTATTGTCCTTCTTTTTTCATGTGTCCATAACCCAGTCCACTACAAAAAACCTTTGAGAGTTTGTCTCCAAGAAACCTTCCTTGAAGGCTCAGTTCCTTTCCTCATTTCAGGCCTCTCATTGACTGACAGATGAAGAAAACAACAACCCAAACAAAAAAGACGAGGTGTGTGAGGCGAGGGGATAGATGTTATGCGGTGCTTCTTGTTCTTTTTCTGATATTAGATGTCTTGTTCACTTTTTATCATTAGGCTTTTTTCCATGTTTTCATATGAAACAAACAAACAAAAAAAGGTACATACAATAAGAGAGAACATAGCCCCCCCGCCCCCCCAGTGAGGATGCCGATGTCCATCTGAAAGACGGATACAAAGTGGGTCTGTTCACAATCTGTTCAGGTGCGCGTGTTGTGTTTGAAAGAGTGTGTGTGCTTGGTCGGAGCAGACGCATGAGTGTTTCCCCTTCTTCTTTTTGAACCCCCTCCCCCCTTTTGCGAGGAGAGCTCACGTCAATTTGGCGGTCACTGTGAGGACGAGTGGGAGCCACGTCAAACCGAACATGTGCAAACCGGGGGCTCCATCTATGAAAAAAAAACAACAAAATTAATACTTAATTGCAAAGGTCCGAAGGAATTTATGATGATACACTTCCTTGGATCTTGCAATTATGGCAGGATTCCACTTTCACAAGCAACCCCGCAGTACATTGAGCAAATGGTTTTCCATTACAATTAAAGCCATAATACCTGAGCTGCTACATGTCAGTTTGGTAAGGCTCAGTTTTTTGACTGGTTGAAATGTTGTCATTACAACATGGAAAGAAGTATTTTTTCCTGTTTGTGCAAAAAAAAACCCCAACAACGATGAAACAAAATACCAACTGGGAAATCAACAAAGTACAAGCACTACTGTGTGTTTGGGCTGAAGATAAATGGTTTACCAGCACGGTGGGAAACGCGAAGGTGGACCAGGACATCACAAACAAGTTAACTGGTTTAGAAAGTCATTGCATGGCTAAACAATGCTGAGAAGAAATGTAAAAATCTCAAACAAGACTTTAAATAATAAAACACCACAATAAGAAAAACGTTTTGCTGGTAAGACTCAGTGGACGCGATTTTGGTACGATCACTGGGGACAGAATTGCAATGCTGATGCATCAGAATCATCATTACACGGCTAAGATGACTGAAAATCGAAGTGCATTGTGAGTTCCGTGCCATCGCAGTACAGTTTAGGCACAGCATGGTTCCTGTATGTCTATGGAAAAGTGCCTTTAGCATGTTAAGCTGTCCAATAGAGAAGTAGCTTCACGGCCCATCATCTGTCTCAGAAGAAGCATATGCCAGCCTTTACCCACCCAGCTTGTCAGCATCGTGAGATAGGGGGTGACCTAGATAGTGGGTGAGAACTGGCCATGACTAAATAAAGGAGGTCAATTGGGAGTTGCATAGAAGAGCTAACTAAAAATACTAAAAATCATTCAATCAGAATATGAACTGCAGTTGGAAAAATTCATTTGTAGCCAAATTAGCAACGTATCTGCCCTTTCCAGTTCAGAGCATTTTCCCAATGCAGCCATTGGACTCCTATCACTAGGGTTGATCACATAACAGAACAAAAGCAGTTTGTTTTGCTCCACAGAGAGACCTCTGAGCAAGAGTACATGGAAAGCGCTGCTCTTTCTACATGGATGCACTGAAGCACTAACGGAGAGGACAAGCAGACAATGACCAAGCAGCTTTGTAGATCCGCAGATATTGCATTATAATTGCCTAATGCACTGTAAAGGGCTTTTGACTGAGCCGTAAACTAATGCCAAGTGACTTTGAGTGCATTACACAATTTCCAATAAATGTGAAAAAGACGATTCCCGACACAAGCATTTTACGCAGTGTTTTGTCAAAGAGGCCTCGAATGCCTGAAATAGTTACTCATAGGGTCTATTTCCAGGGAAAGCTGGTGTCCAATCAAACTGCAACAGCAAGGTCTTAAACATGAGAACTATTATTCATTTATTCTTTGCATTAACACTTTACTGAGGGTGCCATTCAAAAGGCTATGTAACACCGACATAAACCCTTTTATGACTTTTATAACTGACATAGACCTACATTAAGCTATAGAAAGCCTTATTCTAGCAAGCAGCAACTGTCATAAAGGCAGTGATGTCATTTCAAGATAACAAGTGTAGGTATAAAGTAGCCATTAAGAATGTCTGACTACAGTACAGTGTTACAGAATATTCTGTTGTTTTTTCAACCTTGCACACATATCTGTATCGTCAGATTCTCTGTAATTAGAAAAGAATTCAACTTGAATCTCACTTATGATTGAGGCCACTGGATATTTGCTGGATTGTGGTAATTATGTGACAATTGCTCAGTCACTTTTAGAAGACATTTTCTGATGTGTGCGTCATTTAGCTATTAGTAAGGGTTAATCAATGGAATATTTTTTTTTTGTTTATTAAAATTGAATTCTGTTAATATTGTCATTGGGTATCGGCCCTCAGTGGTCATCTATTTTTATGTGTTTATGTTATGTTGCTATAACATAAACACATACAAATATGCACTCACCATAAACATTCCCTAGCTGCCCAGTGGCCCAGTTATAAATAAGTTTCAAATCAACAGCTTTTCTCTTCTTTTGAAAGCACAAAAACAGGCATTAATGTCCATGGCAACTGCACACTGCAGATGCAGATGCATCAGATAATGATTACTTTGAAAAGTGCTGGACTATATAATTATATTTGGTGTTCTTGTGATAATTAAACAACAAAACAAAACAAATAAATAAATAAAATGAAAATGATCTGAGCATATGGTGATCATCGTCATTGCCGCTACTCGAAGAATGCTGAACAAGTTCATGTTTTATGACAAACAGAGCCTAATTAGCCCTGTTTAACTGTATTTAGTGCAGTGTGTGTAAAACTTTATCAAAGTAATTTGTTTTTTTCATAGATTTTAAATGCAGCTCTAACGGCTCCTTTCTGTCTGTTCCAGCTTAGCCGAAAGATATACATATTGTCACATATCATGAGTCATGCAGTATTATAGTAGATATTTGCCATATCTCCTATCCCCTGGACCCCAGATGTGAGTAAATAGTGTTGCTGGTTGTTTCTGAGCTGAACGGTCTAAAAATGATTCAGTTGAAGTGTCAGGAGACGTTCACGTGCGTGCACACACCCACTGACCTCCTGGGGCCTTGTTCTACAAGCCATTTGACTTGCATACGAGTGGCCTAGAGACTGAATACTCGCCTTGACCTCATTCTGTCCCTTCATGCGCGCACCTGCTCACTGCCGCATTTACATATTCAAATTTACATCCGTAGGTACTGGGGAGCGGCGGGAGGAGGTTACAGTAAAGAGAGTGAATGGGTGAGAGAGAACAAGAGAGAGGCAGAATGAAAACAGAGAAAGAGAGAGAGAGAAAAGGAAAGAGAAAGAAAAGAAAGAGAGAGGAAGAGACATAAAAATGGAAAACAATCTAAACATAGAGGTGTTACTGATCATTTCACTTGTTAAGACAGTTCTTTCCCTACATATACTGTATACAGCTGCTGTTGCAAGAATTTTAGAATGTGAGACTATTGAATGAATAATAATAATAATAATAATAATAATAATAATAATAATAATAAAACTTCTTTATCTTCTACTTTCGTCTGCTCCTGATTAGGGCTCACCACAGCGGATCAGTAATAATTCATAATAATTAAATACTAATAATTGATAATAATTTAAACAGTCTTGTTTTATTTGCGCCAATATGATAAACCCATCAGAACATTTCACGCACAGCATCACCAAAACAAATTCGCGCACAAAGAGTTTTTACCACTGGCCAAGTAATGAATACAGTTTTATGGCTTTTAGTACCTATTCAAGATTAGCACTGATAGGACTTAAATGAACTAGCAAGGTAATTGGCCAAATAAGACACTTTAATGTAGCAGTAAATGATCAACAAAAAAGACAAAAAGTTTTCCTGCCGTCTCATGCTGATAAAAAAACGAACTATAACAGTTATCCGTTCTGTACGTTCCAATTTGGGCCAGATCTTGTGCAGTGGACAAAGGAATGGAGTTTAGGCTTTAAAGCCTGAGATTCGCTAAAGTCCAGTTCAAATGAATCTTATTTGAATGGAAAAAACAGACAGAACCCACTGCATCCTCATCTAAAGGTTTTCATTCAGTTCCTAAAGCAAATCTGCAGGAATATGCACTTTTAGAAGTCCAAGGTAATCACGGTCCTTTACCTCTGCTATACATTTTATTTATGATTAGTTACATACAATTACAATAAGTTCTATAATTCATTGTTTTACCATTACTGCTTTTTACAGTTTTTACTTTATTAACAGGTTATGGCATTTGTCTGTCTGCTTTAACAAAAACTAATTTGAAAAGCTAAAAAAGTCTTTAGGCATTTTTTTCCTTTAGGCAAAGACTTCATTTAACCTCATTTTCAAATCAGGATAAAAGATCCTGTCTTCTACTTACAAACACAATATGTGGTGTGAATGGAAAGGTTCAAAACTTTCAACCTTATCTACGGTTGTTGAGCTACAAGAAACAATTCGTTCTTCAAAATTCATTGTTAATTAAAATGCATATGTAAGAGGGAACTATTTAAACAACAGCATCAAACAGTGGAAATACCTGGAGGATAAGATCTAGTGGAGAGCTGAATGTGTCAGATTTCGTTTGGTTCTTGAGAAAGGGAGCTAGCAGACAGTGGGAAAAAAAATCCCACTATGACGATACAGCGCTGTCCTCCACCAGAGCGATACGTGACCACATTGTGCTTCAGCGTAATTTCAATCCATGAGCTACCCCAGTGTTATTAACAGGCTTATAGACTTCTTTCCCATTGCCCGAATGGCGTTCATGCGTGCGCGGCTCCTTCCTCGCGGAGCCGGCAAAATATTACCGGGCCGAAAAATCCAATTTTGAATTCATATAGTGAGTTGAGGGGGAGCATATGCTACAGCAATGTCTCGCAGGTGGCTCTCTTGTCATGTCAAATATGTCAAAGATCCTCCTCAAACAGAAGAGGAGGAGAAAATAACAACAAAAAACTTTTTTTCCCCTGCACACTGTCCCCGAACCCCATCTCAGTCAACAGTTCCCAAGGTGTCCATACTTACTGTTTTGATTCTGCGTGTTTTTCATCATGCTTGGGTTTTCTGCAGAACAGGAAGGAAGAGACAGAGAGAGAGAGAGAGTGAGACAATATGTTATACTTTAGTATACCACAGAGCTGTCATGTGCTGGTGGGCCGTTATATAACAATATTACACTGTGGTGCTAACAAATGTGAGGAAAGAGCAAGAAAGTTTTCCTCTTTGGCCATGGACCAGAAAAACTATGTGGTTAAGTGAAAGTGAATGGTAAAGCGTCCGCAAGTTGCATGACATGTCACGAGTGAATGGTGACTGTCAGGCCTTCATTTCAGGTCGTAAATGTCACTCATATAAAAACAAATGAAAAAACATATGTTCATGTGCACGGTTCTGCAAGAGCAGCAGTACATGTGTGTAGACACATCCTGCACGTCTGTATGCGTGTATATACATGTCCTGTGCATCCATACATCTGTATAGGCATGTTCTATGGATTAGTGGCCCGTAGAGCTTCATCCACTAGATGACAGTTAACAGCTAAATGCCAAAAGATTGTCCGAGCAGCAGAAGATGAAAACTGTGTTTTGAACAACTAGCTAAATTGACATGGTGTAGTTTTTATTCGTGGAGGGATGGCTAACCCTGACCTTCACCATAACAGAAATCATTGCAAGGACATTGTGTTATTTCTAGAAACCATATTGAGCTTTTTTGGAATGAGAATGTTTGTGTAGAAATGCTAAGCTATAGGTTAACCCTCTGAATCACAGGAAATATAGTATTTCTCATCTCATTATGGCCCAATAATCCACATGACATGTAGAAATGAACATAGTGGACACACTTTCATTTTCTCCAATCAATAACAAGTTATGTGATTCACTCTGTACATGCTCAGATTAGTCCTTATTGCACATGTACAGAAGTAGCACCCTGTGGCAGACATAGCCAATTTTAGAACAAAAAAAAAATATTTGAAGCAAGAAAGTATGTTTTTGTACATTATTTATTTTTGTGATGGCATTGCCTGCTTCGTAGTTAAACTCATCAAACTTAAATGTCTATTGTGTGTCTATGTAAATATATTTCATGCAAGTTACCATGCTAATGTTTTACATATTAGCTGTAATTACGGTAAGCAAGTTCATGGCTACAAGAGTCTGTGTTAGTTTTATCAACCATGGAAATGTTACAACATGGGGTCACAGGTACATTTTACTTGTATTACAGCATGCCTAGGTCTTGGAAGAGAAAGACAGAAAGGGGCTCATAGGTCTCTATTACATGTGCAGTGAATGCTATTGGCACCGCAGTCCCTCCAATGTTCCCATGCATACATTATGCAGACCACTTTACAAGAGATATATCAGTTTTAGTGTTTTGTCAGAATCCTTATTACATTATGTCACATTTCACCCCAGGCTGTGTTACTTACCCAGACTTCAGAGTGACTTGTAACACTGTTTGTGTTGTAGAGATAACAGCTACACCATTTAATAGCAGACATTTGTAACCAGTTTGTATCACAGTTTGACCACACTAGCTTAAAGGAGCTCCAAGATACAGACAGAAATATAAAAAATGTTACAACCATCCCTGGTGTCCTCTACTTCTGCACTTGCAAAATCATGCATTTGTACACGATTCAATTTGTACCTTCTATTCCATACATGTACTTGCTGTAGTTGTAGTGCAAACTACAGATTTTCTCTGCACTTTCCCTTTATTCAGTACCCTTTGCCCTCTGATCGTACCTGCACTCACAACATTACCCAAGAATCTTCTTTCACATCATTAACCTCTGCACTTTTTTTTCAGAAGACACCTATTACTAAGGCCAAAGCTATGAGCTCTTCCTTTTTCTAGATAGTAATCTTCGTTCATTATTACAGCTACGGATAGGCTGCCATAATGATAGGCTGAACACGGAGACCCACTTTCAGTATGAAGCCAATAGCCCTCACCGTTCCAAGGATGGGAAAAGACCAAGGCTGCTCCATCAGCTTCAGACTCGGACACAGACTGATAGCCTACAATCCACAGGGGGGCAGAGGGAGCCATGGGGTGCGGCGGGCTGTTAAATGGACATTAATTTTTTTTTTTGCCCAATCTGTCCCTTCAGACTGCACCTTCCCTAAAGTGCTACGTCCCACCAAATGGCCTCGCCACACAACCCCCTCCTCCCTATCACTTGGCGCGCCCAGCGATTTGTAAATTTTCAGGAGATCTTAATGAGGAGATGGTAGCAAAGCAATTTGTCAAGTGATGGACTGCCTGTCTTCTCTTCCATTACGGCTGTGGTGCAGCAGGGGGTGGGTTGAAGGCAGACTATTTTTCCCTCCAACTCTCTCTGAATGAAGCTTCAACGCTTTAGTAATGGCTTTGTGTGCCTTTTTTAAAACTAGGAATCTGTTTTGCATGCCATTTTTAGAAATAGCGACGGTGTTGTGGGTGTTTGCATGTGCTGCAAATTGTTCAGGGAAGAAAGGAAGAGCAAAATTAGACGATACAAACAGAGAATATACACTACTGTATCTGTGCACTGTGTGTGGGGGGGTAGCTTGACGATGAAGCGAATGGCCATGACTGTCTTTGAGATAAAAGATAGAACGTCTTTCATCTCCTAAGGAACTTCTTTGATTAACTCTGCTGCTGAACTACAGGCAGATAACTGACCCCAAGCTCCAAGGGAAAATTGGTCTGGGCCAGCAAGACCTGTAGATGCAAGAGAGTCAGGGAACAATCTGGTTGATCCTAAATATATCTTACAGTGGTTGGTGCAGAATAGTGAGTAATACAGCTGCCTTCATGCAGCAGATTGAGATTTGATTTCTTGCCCAGGCGAACACACCACACTACACCAAAAAGAGACCTAAGGAAAGACCCCTTACCCTACAATGGCCCACATGTGTACCATGATTAAAACTGGAGCTGGAGAAAAGCGTCTGCTGAAATTTTTAAGCATTAATACACACACGAAGAAGTGCCATACTGTGAGATATGGCCTGTGGCTGGGACTTGTCGATCCAAGTCAAGATGGAATCTAAAGAGGTCTGAGTCCAATACAAGGCTGAGAGAGACAGAGTTAAAACTGGGACATAAAAAAAAGAATCATCTTCATGAATTTTTGTGTGAAGTGCAAAAGAACTTTGAAATATATCTCCACTTTAACATGCTGTATTTGCTTTATTATGATCAAAGGCAACTGAAGTGTATCAGCACTGTAGGATCAATTACAGGAATATTTATAGTTATATTTACTTTGAGCAGAGCCATTTCACTTGATTCACTTCACTTGTCTGGGATGAAAATGATGAGCATAGATGCACCACATACAGAGCATGCAGTGATGAGTTTTGGCAGCCATATGATTGGACACCGGGCAGCCAATGTCAATGTCTGTTCTAGATGGATTTTGAAGTAATTAAAGCAATGCTCATTTTCAGAACCAGCTTGCTTAATGAGTGATATTGTCAACTTCTGCAGCAACTTGTGTGTGTGCGTGAAGGATGGGGGGGGGGGGGAATGGGGGTTCATTTTGTTGACGGTTTTGGGGGCTTTCTTTTTGTTGGTTGATTTTTCAGATTTTTCTTTTTGCTATGTCACTAAAAGACTTTGCTGCGGTTGGCCACCCCTGAGAAAACCTCCTTGGCAGAATATATATATAATATATATAAATTCATACCCACTAAACGGTCTCGTTCTCCCTTCTACTGTCTGGCAAATGGTATCGTAGTTTCCGTTCTGGTTTCTGCACAGCTGTGCAACAGTTTTACACCACAGGCCATCAGCGCTGTGAATGCACATAAATGTCTAGTACCTTGTTGACAGCACAATTCAGTGAACTACCTCACTTATACTATTTACCGTTTATACTGTTTAAAATGGTTCTACTTTTTATATTGTTTACACTCATACTACAGACTGGACTCTCAATCAGCACCTGCATTTTACTGTTACCCTATGTATATATGGTGCAATTTTCATTCTGGTAAACTAAGATTCACATCCCACTCACATTACTGTTAATCCACTACATTGTCTTTTTATTGTCTATTTATTGTAGTTATTTCTGTAATCCCTGTTCAATGCTGTAAATGCCTACTGTGCAGTAATTGTTCTTACAGTGCAATACTCATCACTCCAGAAGGTTTATGTAATGTCTACCATGTAGAAATGTTGTCTCATCTCACCACGTATGTGTGCACAGCTGCTGAGGACTGTAAAGTACCTTGAACCTTGTACCTTGATAAACACTACTAGTCAGAAGTTTGGACACACCTTCTCATTCAATGATTTCCTTTGTTTTTATTGTTGGCTACATTGTAGGTTAATATTAAAAACATCGCCAATTGCTCTGATCACAGTTTTGCATTTTTTCAATCAGAGTCATGAGGTATCAACCTGGAATGGTGTTTAATTAACAGGTTTTTTTTTTGTTGAGTTAATTAGTGGAATTTCTTGCCTTTTGGGACCACCAGTTGTTATGGTAGGGTTGGTACACAATTAGTAATCCTATTAGACTACAGTTCTACTCCACACTTAATTAAGTAAAAAAAAAGAAGCAATTATTCCATGTGTTCCTTCATCATTTTGTTTGTTTTCAATATTAATCTGCAATAAAAATGTTGAAAATAATAAAAACAAAGATAAAACATTGAATGAGAAGGCGTGTCCAAAATGTTGACTGGTAGTGTATATCTGTATGAAGGTAATAACATATTCTCTGTATGCAGCCTGATACAGAGAACAGCACTAAGAATAACTATGAACTCCAACTCTTTATATTAAAATTCTATAAACTATGCATGTATAGTCGCTTTGAAAATGATAAAATGATATTTCTTCAATGATCAATGGGTATGCAACGGATCAGTGAGGTTTTTTTGAAGATATATTCAGGCTCCATGGGAAACACATGTTTTATTAATGGAACTAATCTCAGTCATGAAAAATATATCTTAAACTAAGAGAAAAAGTGCCGTCTATCCTTAAATAATGCCACTATACATTGAAAAGAAGATGAAATTAGAGAAAACTACAGCAGGAAAGTGAATCTGATAATGTGGTCCCATTTAAAAAAGTATAATCACTGATTGTTACTTTTGTTTAAAATAGCCTTTATTGTGATGTATTAGTTTCATCAAGCACTGTATTGTGAAAGTTGTAGTGTGATGATTTGCTACGAGGATTTGGCAGGCGTGGGTGCAGATATAATCATTAGACATTGTTGTAATAGGACTAAATTGCTCATTTTTAGGGTATCATGGGTGTTTTATAAGGGGTCCTGGGTATATGTTACAAGTTTAGTGATCAGAATGGAAAGAGGAAGACTAACATACACTGCTGGGCCTCACTTGCAAACCACTCTCCTAGGCTTTGGACCATCAAATGCGTGTATGTGGAGATGAAACTCACCGAAGACGATGAGGCGCGTGTGTGTGTCGGTTGAGCCAAGAGGATTCTGGGCCGTGCAGCGGTACATGGAGCCGTTGAGGTCTGCAGGAACTCGCTCCAAAACAAGTTCCTTCCCTTCTCTCTCTGTACTCCCGTCCAGCAGTCTACCACCTACTCGCGTCCAGGTGAAGAGAGGCTCAGGGAACACCTCGTTCTGTAGGAAAGTGTGTGTGTGTGTGTATGTGAATGTGAAAGATGTAGGGCAAGGAGTCAGAAAAGGATAAAAGACCATGCTTCAGTCTACAGCCAAATGTTTTTCTGCATGCTCAGATAAAAAAAAGCGTCTTGAGGGATGGAGCCATCCCATAATATCAATAATACAAAGCTGTCTTTCACCACTTTGGTAACTTAATAGCATGAATAAATTATTTGTTTAATACTGTTTTTTTTCCCTCTAGTTAGCTTTGACGTATTTCAGTTAGCACAGCATCCTCCCCAAACCCTTTACTGAAGTTTTACTTAAGAATTCAATCACTAATCGAGACATTTCCCTGCAGAGGAAACCAGACGGAGTCTGTTTATTGTAACTCCGCGGCTTCACTGAGCCCTCCGTCTCGTGCACTCTCAGGTACTATTTACTATGTTTACATGCACACTTCAATAATACCCTACAGCCTGCTGTAAGACCTTTGTTGCGTGTCACACCGCTCAAGATGCTGCATATTAAACCTGAAAAACAATTCTGTGGCAGAGAGATATAACAGGTAATATTATTTGCTCCAAGTCGGATTACATGTTTGGGATGTTGAAGAGAGATCTAGCTGTGCTTAAAGTTGCTCTGCAACCAAAAAATAGCTTGACATAAAGCTGCAATCACACCAAATACAAACAAAATTGGCCTGGTGAATCAAAGCCCACTCACTTGAATGGGAAATACAAAAAACATGAAAAAAGCTATTCGTCTGGGTAAACTGGAGTCACAGACAAAATTGAAAGAGCTTCATGACTTGACTTTGACATTAACACCAATGGCTTGGAAGTCCATTGTGTCTGTTATGGTCATCCATATACCATGGATTTAAGTCACGTTCTGTTTGGATGTATTGCTCAAATATTATTGTTTGACTGTTCTTATAATTTTTAAATGGTGTCATTATTAGGTTGCAGTGTGAACTAGTCATGGTTCTAAAAAGAACAATAACAAAGACATACGCAGCACTCGTGAACAGTTGTAGACTCTCTCGTGAACACTTAGAACTCTCCTCTGGTTCTCACACTGTCCTGAAACTGGAGTGATTCCTCATATTGTAAGTCACTATAGATTAAAGCATCGGCCAAATTAATGTAATGTAACGTAATTGAAGACCCTAAAGTCAGTTTATGGTTTTGTTTATAAGTTGTAAGTATATGTGTAATAGAGACGGATGAGGTTGAGCTTTTGTGGAGCAGTCGCTGTTTCTGTGCTAAAGTGTGTGGTAATAAGAGCCAGTAAGCGTTGCTTGTACTCAAGCATCACCTCAGATACTTCTGAGGTATAACACCTCACTGACTCCCACTGCCACTGTCTTCCATATTTGTATTCTCTAAGTGACTCAAGCCGATGCAGAAATGTGGCAAATGTCAGAGTTACATAAATGCCACATGAATTCCAATATGGTTAGATGGTAAAATATCTGCCTTATATCTGATTTAGGGCCACATATGAAAGTGGGCCACTTTTGTTTGTGCAATAATAATAATGGTAAATTAGTGTCACACTACTAAATAACATGCGGTCATGAAACAGCCTCTTTTACTGTTAGCATCATTTCTTTGCTATTCAGTGTAGAAATGCCACTATTTGTTTAGGAGACCAACTTTAGGACTCAGGACTTGATTTGAGACTGGTCTGTTTTGAGTTGAGACTCCTCTTGAGACTTGCATGAATTGATTTAGAACTTGACTCAGACCACACTGTTCCCACATCTGTGTATATTTCTGACACTGGCCTGTGCAAATATTATTTGGATTTCCTCAAATAAAGCTCTTTTGCACATGCATCCTGCCTCACCTCAATCATTATAACACTGACTACATCTTAAGCTGATTTAAATGTAGTCCAGGCCAACAGGGGACACAGTGTTCAAATATAGACCGATCCACTGAATCTCACGTGGAGTTTTTGAAATATTTTCCATCACTTTCTGTAACAACATGCATGATGACAGCTTTATGATGCTTAAACAAACATTAGTAAAAAACGAGTCTCTTTTTGTGTAAAGCAATCAAACAAAAGCTATGTGGCAGACCTTCGCATCAACTGCATTGCTACATAATTTTGCTTTAGAAAGCCTGGCGGTTTTTTGTTTAAATAATTTTTTAAATAGAATGAAAATCTAACAGGACCATCATTAACAAGTCATCGCTGCAACTCGGAAAATGTTCTAGTTCAGTCCAGTTTTATAGACTCAAGCTATTGTGTGCATGTAAATATAGATACAGAGCAAAAACAGAAGGGTTTTAGTAGCAAGCAAAGGGTCCCATGAAAGGATTGGGGGGTTATTCAAAGGTCACAACAACAAGGCAGTTCACTGTGGCAAAGAATATTCAGCTTTATTCTGTGCCGTTCACAAGGGAAATTTGTAAAGCATTGTCTGTATCTGGAAACCCGCTAACAAAACCGTGAAAGAAAGGTGTTTTTAAGCACATTGTGTGCAAGTGTATGTGTTCATCACTGCTCTGTTCACTTTAGAAAACATCCACAATACCTTTCTTTTTTTCTAACTGAGCACCACCAACCTCTGAGATCTATCATGAAGGTACAATTACAATTTGTAACCTACCTGTTGCACCACATTAGTTAGACGCCCTCTACCCCACTCCACACTATTTCTGTTCTAATGCCTAATCTTAACCTAATGACTTCATCTTCTGGGTGGTGGACTTGTGGGAATGTGTGTGGAGTTGGTACGAGTATATAAGGTGCAGTCATGTTTCTGGGGTAGGGCTGCTAAGCCTAACTCAAGCACTGGGGACCCTACTGTCAAGCACAGTTGGGAGATTCACCTGTTTAAACACACACATCTGCCAGATTACATAGGTGTGTTCCAGCAATACCCATCTTTAGTGTCTGAGTAAGGGGACTACCAAACTACACAGGCCCTCTAGGACCAGAGTGGAGAACCCCATGCTCAGAGTTCATGTGATCAGAAGGGACTGAACACAAATGGATAACTGATCACAAGCAAAGTGGAGCTACAAGGTTTTTCTGATAAAGTGGCCAGCCCCTGTATAGCATGTACATCTGTTGTAGTACATCTGTGCTGTTAAGGCCATTATGAAGTAAGTTATCCTTGCTTTAGGGCCCTGACACACCATGGTTACTGTGGGTCCAGTGACAGATAATTGTGGTCGACTCTCATCTCTGCTACTTAGTCCGACTGAGGTGAATCACAATCATTTTCTCACCATTTGGACATTTGTAAATTAGGGGAGAAACGAAAAAGAGCAAAGAAAGCAGCTGACCAGGCTGACCAACATCTCTAATGCACACTGTTCATTATAACAAAAAATGGCGTACAACTGAATCTTTTAGATGGTAAAAATGTGAGATTATTATACGTTTGATTACTGGTGATTTTTGCAGGCGACGTAGTTCCCAAACACCATCATCTCGGGCGTTGGCATGGCAACAACCAAGCTGACAAATCTACTGTGTGCAAACAACTGCACTTTGTTGCCCACCGCTCTGTTGTGAATGCCGCTAGCATCTCCTAAAGCAATCAAACTGGATTATCGAGGTTAAAGCTCACATAAAGTTCAGCTACAGAATGTGGCTGTAAAACTAATTTGTTTTTCAAAAATGGAGAGAAAATTACCCAGCTTTACTGTTTGCTCAGTTTGTGCTGAGCAAAATCTCGCTGTACTATTTCAATTCGCTCCTTTTCAAATTTGCCAATTTGATTGTTTATGCTGAATGCAGTGAAAGTCCAAAAAAATGTCTTCACATCTGGTATGTATACTTTTAATTGTGTCTGAATATTTTACTCTGCGTGTTTTTATTGCGTGTGTCACAGTCTGTAAAAGGACAAACACAGAAGGTAGTATAATATCTTTACATTTCTGATTTAACTGTGATATTTAAATAATCCAAAAAGACATATTTCTTAACAAAAAATAACAAACTTAATGCTAGGCTAAGGGCAGTTCACTTTCTTTCTGACACACTGGTCTTAGCTTGCAAGATATATATTTAATTAACTGACACTTACTGTGGTTTTACTTTACTGTTTTCCAGGCAGATCCTTCTACAGAATAATTCCCTTTCTCTGGCTATCAGTTGTGCTTGAGAGCAAATTTAACAGAAAAAGCTAAGCTTGGTGTGTCTGGGCCCTTTAAGCATGGGGTGCATGATGCAACTTTTGGACATTTAACAGATATTCCTTAAGCAGCCTTTATATCTTCAATTACATTCTTATAAAATATTTACAACCATAATAGACTGAAAAAGATAATTGAATGTAGAAATGCCTGAAAAAGAACAAGCTGCTTGTGTTGCATTGTGAAAAGCAACTAGCCAGTATCTTCCGTCTAACACAATAGACTTGTCTGGTCTGGCCCTATGACCTTTGAAAATGACCAATATAAGAGCTACATGTCATTGGGCTTCCACATTCACACCAGGACAACGCTGACATGAGTCTTGCTGGTGGCATTAGGTCAGATAAAAAAAGAAAATGAAAAAAAAAAACATGTCGGAAAGGCTTGATGGAAACCTTTCTGTCACATATCCCCTTTGGTTCTTACGTAGAAGGAATTAAGAGATTAAAATAAGTGAAATGAATCTCATATCCAAAAGAGTAATCAGGACATGTCAATGGGACTCGATGAGTAGGGATGCACCAATATGAACATTCTGGGCCGATACTAATTACCAGTAACTGACAATTGACCTATCAATGAACATGCCCTTCCTCAGCAAAGGATTGTAGAGACTGAAATTGGGGAAACTGAAGATTCCCAAATCAATTTTATGGATTTAAGTTTAGAGATAATTCAACATAGGCTGACTGGAAGGACAACATGTTTTCCATTACATCATGTAATCTGATGCATGCATACAAAAAAATAGCATTGCAATGTAATAATAGTATATACATTTTTTGATTCAAATATAGTTTGATTCAAAACTGTAATACATTTTTTGTTCTATACTGATTGTCCAATCTCACAGTTAGTGCCATAAGATCAATCAATTTCATCTTGTAGTCACTACCGATGCCATTAACTCTTTATTTTTTACTTTTAAACTATAAAGTTCATGCTATTATGCAATTATGAAATGTAGTGAGTGTAAGTGAGGTTTATCCTCAGATTATAGGTCACTTTAATTTGACCATAACTATGGATGCACAAAGGTTTTTTAAGATGGTAAGGCATTTTTTTAAACAGAATGTAGATGATGGACAATAATGTAATGCAAACTTGCTGTCTTTTATATAACAGAACTCGCTGGTTAAAGTGTTGAGACAAATATAAATATAAAATACAAATATAAGTGACTCAACAAACCCCTGAAGCAAAATCTATGCAAATAAGAGTAATGAATATATTTAACATACGTTAGCTTAAAAACATTATTAGGTGACTTTGGGACACCGAACTGGCCTCTGGACAACATTTTCATTTTGGTCATTATAAGCAGTTTTGTTTTAGCAACACACCCCCAAGGTGGTCAACAAAAAGGGCGATTTTGCTAGCAGTGATTAAATCACACATTAACAAACAGTGAATGATTACTGCAGACTTTTAAAATATTTTCTAATTTCTATTATTTTGAGGTTCGCTTATGTTAAGGTTCAGTTACTTTACTTCTCTTAATTACTTTAACTTATTTTGGTAATCATGTATTTTTTATTTTCAGTGGTAAATGAATGTAGTGTTTGGAGGTGAGCCCATGGACTAGTGTAGCAGAGGCATTCTGGTCTGAAGGAGGAATCTGACCTTCAGTGTTCTTTTCCATTTCAGAAAAGAATGGAAATATTCACCCAAATTACTGGTTGTAACTATCAGCTGTAATTCCAAGGCCCAACCAAATACATTTTCCCATAATATATCAGCCACCATAATATTGTGCACCCCTATCATCCTGGTCAGTTTTTTAACCAAAAGATCAGCCAAGTGGGATACAGATTTGTTTTTTTTTTTATCCCAGTATGAATTAGCAGGGAGAGAAAATATTACATATCAGTGATCTTATCTACACTTGAAACCCAGGACCATGATCCAGAAGAGGATAAAGGAGAATGCTTTGACATAAATTTCCATTCCGTTTGCAAAGTGCAAATCCAGTGGTGCTTATTTTGGCCGAATGTTCCAGTCAAGCCTGTTTATAGTGACCACTCTGGCAGTTATTTAAAGGATCACTTCAAAATATACACATACACAGTCATTGTTTGATAAGACGAGTGGAATGTACACCGTGAATCTGTCAGATCTACAGCCTGAGCCCCAGCCAGTCGGCTGCTGCTGGAGAGCAGCTCTTCAGTCGTAATAATAAAGCAACGACAATAAATAATAGTCTAATAAAACCGAATTGCCTCATCATTCGCAGACTCACAGCTGTGTAAATCTGCAAAGACGATTTAAAGGCGATGGTGTGTCAGTCTCCTAAACTCTTTCCACTTGAACGGCCTGAACAGGATCAACCTCAAAGATACTTTTATTTTTTTGTTTTTTTTGGGGGTGGGGGAAGAGATTTTTTTGTGTTGACAGACACTGACAGTCATACCAAGACAAATCTCTGAGCTGACAGAGCAATGGAGATGATAGTCTTACAGAAAAGCGCTAACGGCTAGCTCTGCATACTCACATACATGCCCTTGCGCTTACCCAAAAGCAGACAGCGTAATTCCAGGCGTAAAGAATTACACCTGAAAGCTGAGCAGATGGTTGGTTTGGTTGCTTGATCAGATGTTGTACTGCCTTGTGGCTAGCATAACAAACAGCGAGGAAACATAAGAAGTGGCGCTAAATTACTATTCTGCTTGCTACACAAAAAAGACTGAGAAATTACTTGCACTCTTATTACATGTCACTCAAAACACCCCAAAGACTGACTGAGATTTCACTGAAATATGTTTGGTTGAATCGTACACTATATGGACAAATGTACTGGGACACATTTTGGACAACACCACTTCAAACTTTGTGGACACAGTTCAGGGAAGAACCTTTTCTATTCCAGCATGACTGTGCCCCAGGCTCATAAAGGCATGGTTGAATGAATTCGATGTGGAAGAACTTGACTGGCTCACACAGAGCCCTTACCTCAACCCCATCCAACACTTGTGGGCTGAACTGGAATTGAGATTGTGAGGCCATCTTGTCCAACATCAGTGTCTGACCTCATAAATGCTTTTCAGAATGAATGGTCATAAATCCCACAGAAACACTCCAAAATCCTGTCCACTCCATATTATTGTCTATGTATTTGAATACAATGTCATTAAAGTCCTTACTGGTGTAACAGTCAGGCATCCCAATACTTTTGTCCATATAGTGTATGATTTACCCATGATAAACAAAATGATAAACAAGTATGTGACATTATTGCCGGCATATCCTAGCCCTGGAGATCTGCTAACTACACACTTGACTCAAATCTCCATATTCTCCCCTTGATATTTTGGTGTGTGAAATTACGGTTGGAGCTAAACTTTTCAGGATGGTAGATCACCATGATGGGAGATCATGGATATGTTGACCAATTAATTAATAATACTGTCCTTGGTCAACAATACTTCTGCAAGTATATTTATTCATACATTAAATGATCCATTAATATTTACTAGTAAATTCTATTTAATACTGTAGATATTTATCCAAATTAAAGTTTGGCTAATGTAGCCAGTAACTTGTTCCACATAATATTCATTTGTGCCTGTTGTGTAATGCACTAGCTTCCTAATAAAGTTAGGAAGAAAACGAGCAAAGATGATCCTAAAATCAAAAATGTGAACAGAAATAGAAACAGAAATCAGTCCTTTTTGTTGCCTAATTATATCTAGCTGGCATAAGAAGGGCTAAGAGGCTTGAGATCTGACTGAAACCCATGGTATATTGTCCTTTCCGTAAGAATGGGCACTATAGCAGCAAGGTGTTACAGACTTAACTGCACACGAAAGGTCGTGGCTCCTTGTATCCAAGACTGAACGTGGTCCCGGTTTCGTCAAACCCCCTGCACTTACCCCTGGAGATCCTACCTGGAATCCTTGGACGGTGATGCGCACCGTATCCCCTACCTTTGCCCTGGTTGGGGTCATCAGGAGCTTGGGGCCTTTTGGAGCCGCTGTGGAGAAAAGAAGAGAAAGAGCAGATCATCATCCTTGCTCTGTCAAGCTTAAAGTTGGACAACAGCCATTTCAACCAAAAAGTATTATCAATTAAGGTCACGGTCTTGGACATTGAAGTCATTGTTTGGGACCCTGGGGATTCCTACTTGCTTTCATCTGAGAAGCTGAAGAGGATTTATTCCCAGAGAGAGAGACAAGGAACTAAATTGGGTAGATACTCATTACTGGTGGAGGAACAGAGCGTGTGAGGCAGTGTGTGGAGGTAGTGAGATAAGAGACACTCCGAGAACTAATTCCCTTGTCTTGTACGGACGGAAGCCCCCAGATGGGTTTAATTTGGTCCCTGAGAGAGGCTGGGTGTGGAGAGAAAGGCGAGGCCACAAAAAAAAGAGGAGAGTCATATTGTGACCTTCTGAGACACCAAGTGATTTCTCCTGTGTACACAGAAGGGAGATAAGTCTCAGGTTCTGTCTGTGTCATGAAAGCGAGCTTCGGCAGAAAACTCCCAGCAGCCTCATGGTCATGGGAATTTATGGGAAAGGAGATTGAATGTTATTGAGGGTTTCAGTTGGTGCTGCTTTCACTGGTTCTGCATCGTTTGCCATGATCGCCAATTTCTATTGTCCACCATATTGAGCCTAGCAAAAAATGAGCTTTGCGGACCATATGCCAGTGTTCCTGCACAAGCTGAGCTTGGCAAATAGGGATTGGTTGTGAAACTATGCAAAAAATGTGTGTCTCCTGTTGCTGTCTATTTTTTTCCTAATCCTGGCTGCTAGTCACAGTGGAGATAATCCAACTGTTGGAAACAACATCTAATCACTCCTTCAGTCATCAATCAAGTCACATTCGTGTCCGGCGAAGCTAATGAGGCATCTTCCGGTTTTAGTCAGTTTAACGATTATGCCCTGCCGCTGCCTAATGGATTATGATTTCCATCCTCACATCTGTAATGGCTCCTGAGAATGTGGCTTTCACACATAAATGAAATCATGGGCAAGACACCACACGAAAATGTGAAGAAACCCTTTTAGAAGGTCCTTTTTTCATTACAGAAATTAGTTGCGATATTAGGAGCAGACAGAGTGGTGAGAGAGATTTGGAGAGGCGATACACGGGAGAGATTAAGAGCTTGTCGAGACATGAATCACAAGTCGATGGCTCCATTGATTTTTTCCTAAGAAAACTGTTGAGAAACACAGGCGGGGGCATTGATATGGATGCCGCTTCTGATGGAAGGAATGGGCACTCCGAAACTGACCCTGGCTTCTGGCTTTTTTTCCACATCAAGTGGTTGAATTAAGGGATCAATAACCTGGATCGTCTTTCTGGAGCTTCTGTGTTGAAGGTGAGAACAAGTCACTGGCCTTTGATATTTACTCACTCGCCGCATTTAGTCCACAGCCCTGCCAGCTCAGACCATCTGCAGCCATACATCACAGCATGGCTTGCACCTATGGGGGTATTTCTGAATGCTGGTTGTGACAGAAAGTGTCATGGAGAAGCTGACTTGCTGAGGATGGAGATGATGCGACACTCAGGAATGGCCCAGGCTGCCATCCAGCAGGAACAGTTGGCAGCTCACGTCATCACCTTTGATTACGACAACACATTCTGCCATGGATCTGCCACCGAACGAGAGGAGGAGGGGCGAGTGGAGCGTCACAGCCCAAGGTTAATGACAGGCAGCGCACACTAACATATAAAGATTGGAAACACCATTCAAAAGTCTGGAATCTGTTCTCTCTCTCTCTCTTTCTCTCTCACTATGTGTATA
>JBBJLR010000139.1:11702456-11723775 GCA_037577145.1 Brachypetersius gabonensis | reverse complement strand
CTAAATATGACTTGCTGGTTGAATAAAATCAACTTTAAGTGAAAATTTGCCTGGGGTATGAATAATTTCGAGGCTCATTGTATATACACACATCCGCAAAAAAACTATGAAACCACAGCAAAAATGTTGTATAGGTGCAAGTACGCTGCTAATGCTAAATGCTAATGCTAACACTTTTTTAAGAAATAAAGTTTTTTGATTCTATTTATATACATTTACATTTTCTTTAAGGTTAATGCACTGAACTGAGTTTAATACTGAGGAAATGAGCTAGTTAATGTTTGATGTCCATCGCTGTCCATCACTTGAATATAAACAAACATTTACATTATTGGAGAGTAGTCAACTGGTCACCTTGTTTAGGTATGTACCTAATGTGAGCTATGGCATTTACCTATATTACAGTACCTTAGTGCAGCCTTCCACAGTCCACTCAGATTTGGTAGAAAAAAACGATATATCTGACACTAATTTAGCCAACAATTGCTGGATACAAGACTACAGGGAGTAAAATTTGTAAATGCCTCATTATTTTTAGTCTCCAAATGATGACATAATTCGTTCAGCATCAAAGCATAATTCGACAAGACCTGTGACTCAGAGGCTCTGAGTCTATAGTACTGAGCAGTAGTTGCTCATTTTCAACTGTAGTTTGTGGGTGGTATTCTTGGTTTTCTCGGTCAGAGAGCCAGTGTCTGCTTTATTTGTACATGGCCCAGCCTTGGGCTCTCCTTTTGAACAACACTGTTTGTAAAAAACCTATCCATTATAGATGAATTCTATGTGAACAGAAACAAGAAATGTTTACATTGGCATTTTACCAGACTAATCACTAAACTGGACCCAAAGATGGGTGTTTTATTTTTGATGTTTTATTTTTGCAAATAATTATCACAGCTTCAAAGGGCCCATATCCCACACATTTGTTGCATGTTATGTTTTTCCCTGCGGTTCACTTATGACGTGTGTGGACTTCTGTATCAAAAAGAGAGTTAATTAATTTCACACGACTATGTTCCAGCCTCTCGTCATTCCTAAGAATACAACATGCCGTCACAGTACATTTCAGAGTGATACATGTTTTGTTGCTGTGCCTTTATGATTATATCTATTCTGATTGGCTACCCTAAATTGTGCCGCATTCAAAATGCTGTCTGGTCTGTTTTTCTTGACAAAAGCTCTAACATGGAAATGAATAAAATAAAAAAGCAATCCAGAGGAATTTGAGAATTTATAAACATATGTCTGCAAGAAAAATATGTTTAAAGGTAAGATATTTATGAGGTGTGTTACATCGTGTTGACACTAACTAAAGTCATAGACCTGTTGAAGGGTTGGGCCTCACATCAAAAGTTCAGCCCCTGTTAATGACACAGCCATCCGTGGCTGGGAGCCTAAAAGAGCAAAACTGACTTTGCTATATCTATGTGGGTAGAAAGCCTCCACCCTTGGCTCTGTAACCCAGCCAGCATCCAGGTCGTCTACATAGTCGCCTGCTAGCTGTAGTATCAGAGCTGGTAAAAAGAGCTCTCCTCCAGGCACGTGGTAGCCTTCATGTTGCCAGTGTTATTGGAGGTGTGTGATTGGGTCCAACATTATATGGACAAAAGTATTAGGATGCCTGACTATTGAACCAACAGGGACTTTAATGACATTGCATTAAAATACATTGCCTGTAATATGGAGTTGTTTTCCCTTTGCTGCTAGAACAGCATTCACTTCTTGGAAGGCTTTCCACAAGATTTCGGAGTGTTTCGGAGGTCAGGCACTGATGTTGGACGAAAAGGCCTGGCTCTCAAACTCCGTTCTAGTTCATCCCGAAGTTATTTGATTGGGTTGAGATCAGGGAGCCAGACAAATTCTTCTACCCCAAACTCATCCAGCCATGTCTTTATGGAGCTTGCTTTGTGCACTGGAGCACAATCATGCAGGAATAGAAAAGGTTCTTCCCCAAACTGTGTCCACAAAGTTGGAAGCAAGGCATTGCAAAGAATGTCTTAAGCATTAAGATTGTCCATCATTAGAAGCAAGGAGCCTAGTTCAAACCCTGAAAAACAGGTGTGTCCCAAAACATTTGTACATATAGTGAAGTTTGAGGGAGGATTGGATACATCTTTAATTAGGTCTGTTATGAAGAACTAGGGAAAGAATTAGTTAAGAATTATATAATGTAAATACTATATAATGTGTTAGTTCTATTAAACTTAAGTGATGCAGCAAAAAGTACAGGAAAATATGAATAAAAACTATCACTTCAGTTTGAGTGCCAAAGATCATTGGCTAATACTACATGGAATTGCTTCATAGCAGTGGGTGGAACTCATTCAGTTCAGTGTTAGGGCTCTGATGAGTTATTTGCTTCATTAAGAATCTTCATTTTTTTTGCTATTATGTTAATGCCAACTTAAGATATTCATGCATTCCTTAAAAAGGGTTATGTAAGGCTTTAGAATAGGATATGATGTCCTTTCATAGTATCGGAAAAACCAAAAAGGTTTAGTTAAATGTCTATATATACAGTTGCTGTTTTTTTTTTTTAGAATTTTTTGCAGCTTGCTAAAAATGATTTGCACTGATTCCAAACTTCTGAATGCTTAATTATACCCACACGTAGACTCTGCAATCACACGCAAACACACACTCCCCCACACAAACACCCATCTTAGCTGAACATCTGCGTCCTTATTATCACTCTTCAGATGGAGGACCGCGTGTGTAGGCAGAGATCATCACTCTGTTCAGACCGAGAGATTAGAACTGATATTTTTTCCGCTGAATCAGAAACACCTTGCCTCCATGCAAAATCCTCCGTGCTGAGCCAGAGTTTAATTACGGAAAGGCACCGGCTGGATGGGCTGCGTGTTTCGGATTTGACTGACAGCCAGCCGGCCCAGGGCTTTAAGCCCAGTCACGGCGCTCTGAGGTGGGGACTGCACCGCCTCCATAGACCAAACGCATCCATTTACAGCAGTGAACAGGCCATGGAGCGTGAACATTCGGCAAGTGTTCTACAACACCAGGCCATTTCAGGGCTGTCTCCAGCTCGAGTGGAAATAATAAAAACGATGCAAGATTTATTACTCACGAGTATGGCCGTGCCTTGCTGTTTCATTTCCTGAGCAAACACGCACGAGTGAATCACAAGTACTGATGTCAGTGCCCATATAACCGGAATGACTTAAAAGAGTCAGGGAACGAAAGTGTTTTACAAATGATGCATAACAACTGGCTATAACACTTGCTTTTGTTTAATTTTACTACTCACACACAAATCTGAAATAACATGATTATGACATAAATGGAAAAAATTACATTCAATTTAAACTACAGGTTTCATTGTGGTAAAAAAGCTTTTACATACCACAAAAAAATTACATTCCGATTTTACCTACAGTATTTAATAAGGAATGTGCAGCCTATATACAACTATTAATAGTGTCCGTGTCATATTGTAATACGGGAAAATGACATGCATAAGTAATGCAGAAATACATGTAAACACATACATATATTCACTGAAATTCAGTACGTTTAATTATGTACTGTTCAGGTGGGATTCATTTTGCATGGAGAGGTGGATTAATGCTATTTTACTACAATATCTTTGCAATGCCTGCAAGTAAAAAACAAATAATGGTAGATTTTATATTAGGTAAAAAATCACAGGCAGAATCTTCATGCATGATATCCATAACACTTGATATGGTGGAAAAGTATAATTTAAATAAGATTATCAATTCTCTATGCCAGCTTCTAATGTGAAACCTGTACTATCCGAATAGACCTTTGGGGTGCAGTAGGCTTGTACATGGCTGGTACAAGGGTGGGGTTTGTACAGCCTGAACCACGAAACAGTGAATGTGCCAAGCAATGGGCTTTCATTAAAATGTGTTACCTATATTTGAGAACTTCAGTCTTTAAGGATCAACCATAACAAACCTATGCAAACATAAGCTGGACAGACATTCAGTGCCAACCTGCCTGCTATCTAATTAATTTTATGAATGTTTCTATACTAAAGACCTTTACTTTGCTATGTATATGTTTTGCCTGTTGTACACAAAATAAATACACAATGCGCTCTTCCATGTTGGTCGCAGTATCTCTTACAATTTTAATGCAGTAAAACTGACTTGATAGTCTATGAAAAGATGATAATAAAGCTGTGTTCAGCAGTCCAAACATTGTCCACAAGGGGAAAGTGACAGTGTTTGTCATTTTTGTGTGTATCACTGAAAGGAAGGAACCCACATCAGTAGAAGTTCATGAACGCATGCGTGTGTGTTCATGTACATGAAAATCAACCACATAAACTATTGTTGACAGTAATCACCAGACTTTATGATTACTAATAAAACTGATAGAGAGAACTGTAGATTAATTTTTTCAACTTGATTTTTTTTTCTGCTTACGTTTTTAAGTTTGATTGAGATAACTTTGCATCCTACCTGAAAAACAAGACACCATTTTTCCTTTTTTCTGTTCACGGTTTATACAATTTGCAGCTGTGTGTGTGTGTGTGTGTGTAAGATGCACTATTGCAGTGCGAGCTGTGTAAAAAATAAAAAAATGCCTCTATATGTGTTGTAAGTGCAATAGTGTTTGTATAGCAGCTATTCTATATTTGCTGATGGGATGAAAAAGAGCTCACACATGCATATACTATGCTCTTAATATTACTATTTTAATTGTTGCAGTTGTAAGAGTTGTTTAACATTTCCAAAGTATAATACATTATTAATATGTATTATTTACATTTTATCCAAACATGTTTTGTTTGGAATTTTGAATCAAGTGCGGTCAATAGTGTATAAACCAAGAGTGACATGAACATTTTACAGACTCCCTGCCACAAATTACAAAAGCAATAACCAGAAAAAAAACCCAGTCTCCTATTTTTTTCCATGGCTGTATGTTAAAGGATGTGTGTTTTGTGTAGACAGTCCTATACATCCTGTGTGTTTTTTGTCACAGCAGTAATCTACATGTCTACCTTCAGAGTGAAAAATATGTTCTCTCCCAGATTCTAACACACATCATAATGCAACATTACCGTCAGTGTGTTTAACTCACGTCAAGTTTCCAGGTGCTTTCAATTTTGATCCAATTAAATTTAAGAAATGCACATTTGTTGCATATTTTCAAGGCAAAAACACACTAAAGCAGAGCTCTCCAGCCGTCTCCTTAAAGAACACAGCTACTGTAAAATTAATGGCTTGAATTGCTGTGCTGAAAAAGCCTTGTAAAAATATGAAAGCTTCTGACAGTTAGTGAGTCCTTGTTTCTAGGCCTACACTCCTCTGAGAACATTTTTCTCCAGCCTACATTGTGTAGGAGCACGCCTTCTACTGTGGCTCCGGATCCATAGCTTGGCCCTCTTGGGGCAGACTTGAATCAGTGTGGCCTTGTTTCACTAAGGGTGACATTTTCATGTGTTATTTTGAATTACACTCAGTGGGAACTGTGGGAATTTGTGTAGTAGAGAACATCAGGAGGCCAAAGAAACCAAAATTCTGGAGCTCAATGAGAGGGGTTAACAGAAGAAGCAGCTAATATGTCACCCAGCAGGGGACTTTACTGTGCCATTTTCCACAAGCTAAGCTCTTTTGGAGATACTGAAGGGGAGACTGAACTGTCTTGAACACACATCTTCCATTTCTGAGTTTTCATTTCATGTTTTTATGCTATAAATGCTATAATTTTAAAACATAATAGGATGTAATTGGCAAAAGCGATTACACAGTATTTTAAATACAATACTTACTTATGATTACACATGTCAAAAAAAAAATTTTAATCATCAGAAACCACAACACACTTTTCTAAATCAGTTTTTCGTGTTGATTTCAGTTCGATTTTTCAGTCGCATCAACTTTTTGAACTATGAGTACCACTGTTTCTTCAAAAACTCTCAGCATATGATTATTCTATGCTAATTATACCAACTATCATGCAATATATAACTAGCTTCATCCCAAAAACTGTACATGTGGGAAACTTAACATCAGCACGAAAAACACAACAAAACTCACATGAACTTATCTCTGATGATTGTGACCTGTTGACCTGCGTTATTATTCATGCTTAATAGGTATGAGGTGTAATTTTTGTTATTTAGCTTACACTATCATTACATACCATTCTAAAACTTATAAAAGTGCTGGGTTTCTGTTGTCCTTGAACTAGTGTAAACAGGCTAGATTCTAGGAGCCAAGATTCTCTAAACGTATCACTATTTCCATACACACAATGGCAACGTGCACCTATTACTTACTAAACGATGAGAGAGAAGTAGTCTAGCTGTTTGGTAACAACAGCACAAGAGTCCCGTTATCAGAGTTAGCTAGCTAGCTGATTTTAAATCACCCTGTGAGTTTAAAGAGAATGTCTTTTAATAAGTGGAGACTGTAGTTAAAAAAAACTACACTTCCACACTTCGTCTACTTGAATCAGACCAAAGTGAGCATTAGAAAATAACAAAACAACATAACAAAAAAGTTATTTTATTTTTCAAAGTTGTTTTAAAGTAATTTTGGAACAATATAAAAGGGAGCTATAACGTAAATAAATAAAATGATTGTATAGCAATTATTAGCAATTATGAATGTCAATGATATGGAAGAATATATCATAAGATTTTTAGCCATATTGCCTCTTCCTACACTACTTAACTACACTACTTAACTACACAGTCAGGTATGAAATACTGGAGAAATCTGTTTATACTTAAAGATAGAGAACAACCTTGTCTCTACCTTTGGAACATTTGTACAAAGACAAGGCACCACTGTGAGGGTCTGTGAGAATCCATGTCCTCCTATTCCGCCTGACCAGCAATGAAATGCACAGAGGGAACAAGAGGATGTTTTTAGTTTCGTAAATAACAGAAAGGAATGCAACAGAGAAGGCGGGGGGCCTGTAGGTAAACTGCATGAATCTGGCTCCTTGCCTGTCCCTCCTTTGCTTGCTCTTTACTATTCCCATGTCTCTAAGTGAGAGAAATATCTGTTTAGCTTGTCCTGCATCTCATCACCAGGGCTGATTGAGGGAGGGCTGTGAGTTCATTTGGCCTTTGAAGTGATAATGGAATCTGCTGGAGGCCATCTTTGTTTTAGCATTAAAAGTGCAAAAAAATTCAGCTGCCTAGCATTTCAGGCTCAGATTTCAATGGAAAATAAGGCTGACTGGTATCCTATTCATTAACTGAAGTATGCTGCCTTCCCTCCTCAGCTGCTTACAGAAAAAGGAAACATTTGAAATGCAAGTGGGGGAAGCTAGCATAGTTTCTTCCGTTGCATCTTGCTTAGCCAGAAGCTCATTTTCTTATAAAAATCATTGGGCAGCATGAACCAGTGACTAAAGCAATGGCCACCATGTGGTTCAGTTCTCACACGACTTCCCTAATTCAGGTTGACTTCTTCAATAATGGGTGTAGGTTAACTCAATCTAGCGCATAGACAGTGCAATGAATTAGCCTGTCAGTCACAGCAAGATGCTGCATTCCATGTTAGGGCTTGCAATCTGCTAGGCTGTAACGCAATTAAGCAACAAATGGAAATCAGAGTTGTTCTAAACGCATCTGTCAGGCGGCGATGTAAAGAGATGCAGAGATGATAGGATAAGGGACGTAGAGGACAGGCAGAAGAGAGAAATAGAGTCATATGCAATATTTCTCTCTTACTTATTTGGGAGTAAGTTGTTTTAGATAGATCTTGACAAATACAAGAGAAACTGCAGAGTTGAGAGGTCATTGTATTCACTGAATCAGCTTCAGTGAGTCAAACTTTCCAAATAAAGCTAATCTGCGCATTGGTGGATCCCAGTAAACACCAAGTCAGGGTTAAAAGGGTGATTGCATTAGTGGAACACCATTTTGTCTTTTGTAGATTTCTTTTCAATTTTGCAAACATTTTTTTTTTTACATTTTGTCTACATTGAACCCAAGAAAAATGCATTCGGAAATGTATTACAATATCTCATGAATGATACTGCTTTACTGAAAATTGCTTTTTTCAGCACTGAATTAGCAAAGACGTGGCTAATTAGCACCCATGCTAATAAGGACATGCTAGTAATTTCCCTCAAATTATAATTTTAAAGGAAAATTTTTACATTTAGTCTATAATATGGGAAACAGGGTTGTACTTTGAAAGTGGCCACAATTTTGTTCACAATTTTAAAAAGGTCACGCAATATTGTTCAAAAGTCAAATGATTTCATTTTCCACTGAATATGAGACTCTTGCTCTCTTTGATAATATCATTCTACTACTTTGTTTCTCTATCATGTATTAGTAGCAAAGGATTAAACTTACATCAACAAAGACTATTATTACAACCTAAAACTTGCAAAGATGTTGAGCTGCCTGTACAAACAAAGCTGACATCTTCAGTGACTGAAATGGGATGTAAATCAAATGCAATGATGTATATGTAGTGATTCATCTTTGAATTTGTGTACCATTCTTGTTTCTGGAAAACTCATGAAAAAGGATGATTAAAGTAAAATGTAAAATGCAGTCATGGATAAATGCAAGCATAGTGAGATTTAAAGATTTTAACGAATAAATCTCATGTGCTATGGTGGTGGGGTGGGACTGGCCCCAAAAACATTCACATACATTGTTGTGACACTTTACCTTATTTTTACCAATTACATACATTTATAAATGTAATACAAATGGCACTCCAATCATGAAATTCCCCTGAAGCTGTATGTTGGTATTTAGCATGTTAAGAGAACATGCACCTAACATGAACCCAAATAAAGTCAACTATCATAAAAACATTTGTTTATACTGAGCTTTTCATTCAGTAGAAGTTTGGTTAGCCATCCAGAAACGAATGAGTTCGGATTTACGGGTACTTTCAGTCATTGAGACGACTACGAAATGCAATGTACTTAAAATGTGCTTAACCCTACCTTAATTTATCTGAAAATACACCATTAAGTGGCCATTAATTTGTCAAACCAATCACTCAATTTGACCTTAAAATTAGATTCAAGGCATGAGTGTGAAACCCATTACTCTTAAATTTAAGGCCTGAATTCAATAGATTCTGTTATTTAAGGGGCAATTTCCTTCATTTCCTATTTGGTAAATTAAAATCAAAATTAAGTTAATAAAAGGGGTAAAATTAAGGTGTTTGGTTTCACAGCGGGAGTCATTGAAAAAAACTTTAATTCTCATTTTTCTTACCTTTTCAGTTTTAAGTCAATATTGAAGGACAACCATCTTCAAATGCTATTCATATTAGCCATATTCATTTTAGTCATATTATGTTGGACAGTGCAAATTCAGTTCAGCTTGCCTAAATTAAAAGTGGTCAGATTCTATAACACTGTGCAGATTCTCCCTTGTGTAGATTGCATCGTGCATGCTGTCTAGACAGCATCAATAAATCAGTTTTATAGGAAGGAACCTGTCACAGGATTTAATCTTGGTCCCTTTTAGTTTAAAACCAGCATGAATAGAAAACTAGCTCAAACGGCTATATCCCACCCAGGGTACCATCAGTTATTCATGGCCTCTTTAACTAGACCAGTCTTAAACCACTACTGAAAGATAGCAAGCACAATACAAAATGTAAAAGTTCCTAAATGGTTCTAGGTTTTGATGCACTGTACTTAAAAATGCCTGGTAAAGGGATGCTAAAACGAAGGCTCTTAAACATGTTTATTTACCAAAAGGGTTCTTTTAAGAACAATTGAATGTAAAGTGCTGTAAGGAACCAAAAGTGGTTCTTCTATGGCAATATTTATTTTGAAGAGTGTATCCTACTCACCAAGAGTAACCTCGGTCTGCATTGGCATGGAAAGGGCCGGGTGTTTGACCTCACAGCTGAAAAGGGCATCGTTGTCCAGCTGGGGGTTTAGGGTCCAGGTGAGCTTGGCCTGGACCAGAACGGATCCATCACTCTGGGGGATGTGTGTGTTGCTGAAGAAGTAGAGTGGGTCAGTGCTCTGCACCCAGCGGGGGAACTCTCGGCTCACCACCGTCTCTGGGATGGTTTCCGTGGCGGGGCTGGGCTCATAGCGTGGCTGCCTGGCCGTGTAGCTTCGTCTCGGACTCTCTGTGTAGAGGCGTCCCGGCCGACCATCAGGCCCAAGCAGAGAGAGGGACTTCTGCAGCTTGGTGTCATCCAGATCCCGGCTGATGAGGGGTCTAGCCCCGCGAACGCCGGCAGATCCTCCGCCCTCATCTCCCACCGTGGGTGAAACATAGGAAATCACTTCTATCAACTCCCCATCCCGCTTAAAATATACCTGAGAGAAAGAGAGACAGAGAGACAGAAAAGAAAGAGTTAGCATAGCTGTTGCAATTTAGTGATTTTACTGCCATTCTAAATCTTCTTTCATGCAGCAGGGCTCCAAATCCAAATTTTTGCCAAAATTTGTCTTTTAATGGGAACATTTTTCCTCAACATTTAAGCTTATCATTAAAGTTAATGATTTAACCTGTAAAAGAGAATGGGGAAATTTCAAATGACTGGGAATGTGTTAGACTTATTATTATGGGTAATTTCCCTAGCTAGGCTGTCTATCATGAAACATAGGAATGATCTAAGTTTCCCCTGTCTCTTCAATGACTAAAATGGGTTGCAAATCAGTTGCAATGATGTCAAATATTAGTGACATATCTCTCAATTTATGTCTGGTAGCACTGTTTCTGGGTAGAGGAATTACCACCCCTGGATTTGAAGCCAGTGTCGTGGAATGTGCTATCCACATTGTTTTTGCCATGCGTCTTCCCTCATTTCTAATGTTTTCCAAATCTCCATGATATAAATAAATTATATATATATTGATGCAAATAACCTTGTGTATGTGGGATATTGGGAGCAGGGCATTTGGGACTGACAAATGTCTCTTACTATAAAAATATATTAATATATTATTCTTAAATATATTAATCTAAGGCAGACAGAAACCAGCACTTATTATAATGTATGACTTGAACTCAACAGTTAAACATTTAGGCACATTTAAAAGCTAAAACAAGTTTTTTCAGTTTATGCATGAAGTTAGCATGTACAGGTTGGTTGTTATTTTTCCGTTGTTGCTGCGAATAACCGACAATTGTGCACTAAAAATGGTAGAATATATATAGAGATTTGCTTGAATAATTTTCAATGAAAAAATCGACAAAATGCATCACTTGACAGTGAGTGTTTCAGTTTTTTCCTATGACTATATTTGATATGTGTATATTTGATCATGGGTAGCATTATCTGCTACCTTACTGAAATGTGTGTTCTTTCAAGCCACATGTGTCACGGTCCGGGCAGCTGCCACTAGGTGGAGCTGGATTATTTTCTATTTTGTTAATCAGGGGCTCTTATTTTGAAGCCCTGAGTACTCCGAGCCGGTAAAGGGGGATCAGCTGAGGAGTACTCAGGGTGACACGTGTGTAATGTTCATTGGTTGTCTGTGTTGGCTCTGTGTGGTATTTAAGTTCTGTTTTGTTTCACATTCTCTGTCGGGTCATTGTAAGTCATGTGTATTTTCATGCTTTTGTCTGTGCTTGCGTTTGCCACGTCCACGTTCCTGTATCGGCCGTCGTGCCAGGTTTCTGTTCTGTTTTGTTTTCTGTTTAAATTAAGTTTTCCAAGTCAAGACATGGCTGCTCCATGGACTTACTCTCCATCATGGGTTCACGGGGCAAACCGTGACAACATGCATGTTCACATGAATGGCAGACATGAGGTACTTACTCATGTCTTGAAGATGAATCACAGACGCAGGATGATTTCAGCAAAAAAAAAAACAAACAAACAAACAAACAACTATAGATGCAGTAGTGTCGCACAGTTACGCCCGTTCTGACTGGCATATCCAAATGCAAAAATCTGGGCCACTGCTAAGCTCCATCGAGCCAGCGCTGTCGTTTAAGCCATGGCTGAGACATGTGCCATTCTGCATACGGCGTTACTGTTCAGATAAAGCACACAGCTATTACACAGGCTTTCCCCGCAACGTTCCATTTAGGTATTAAGTGTCCCGAGTGGTAAATCATTTGACAGGGAATTAAGGACCCACTTCCACACAACCTCCAGATATTTGTATTACAATCAAAATGCAGAAACGCTGCCTTTGGCTCTGCTGTTTGTTCCGTAGCACTTTTTTCTTCCTTACATTTATTGCATTTTTTTACTCCTTTCAACTCTTACCATAAAAAAAATCCTATCTAATCCGCCTGTCCGTTTAGGGACCTATGGCCATTTTGAATTCAATTTGCACAAGATCAAAGTGTCATTACACGACACACCACATTTCCCTGGCGCTTTGCCTTTTTTCTGGCCTCTCAATCTTTCTATTTTTTGGCAAATGTGGAGTGGGGGTGGGCAGAGGGTGGGGGGTGGAGGATAGGAGGATTGCTTTGATTTAGAGGCACCTCCAGGGCCCATCCACTCGACTGGGTAAATAAGCATAATGGGAGTAAACAGGGGTGACATAAGAGCCTGGCCTTCAGACTATAGTCTAGTTAGCAAGTTCACAAGAGAGAGATACATGCAGACACACACATACACACATGTATATATACTCTATATGGACAAAAGCACTGCGATGCCTGATCATTACACCAACAAGGACTTTGCATCGCCACATTGCATTGAAGAGTTTAGTATGAAGTCGGTGCCCCTTTGCAGCTATAACAGCTTCCACTCTTCTTGGAAGACTTTCCAAAAGATATTGGAGTTTCTTTGAGAATTTGTGCCCATTCATTCTGTAGAGCATTTATGAGACCAGGCACTGTTGTTGGACGAGAAGGCCTGGCTCACAATCTCCATTTCGGTTCATTTCAAAGGTGTTGGATGGGGTTGAGGTCAGCAGTCAATTTTTTCCACACCAATCTCATCCAACCATGTCTTTATGGACACTGTCCACTGGAAGTAAGGGGCCTAGCTCAAACCCTGAAAAACAGGTGTGTCCCAATACTTTTGTCCATATAGTGTATATTTAAATCATACTTACTTATGTGCATTTTCCCTGACCTAGATTGTTAATATTTCCACAGATAATTCACCATTTACAATGCAATTAAGTCCAAGACTAAGCTTAACCCATGTCCTGGAAACCAGTCCAATGTTGTATTATTTGCAAATTGTTGGCAACTCATTAGTTACTAATATAAGGGATAGTGACGGCACTGTCCTGCTATTTGGCTGAATCTGTCTATAAATATAAGCCTTTATAAGTAGTGTGCGGCTTTATCGTCACACATACTTATATTCACCATGATGAATAGCCTTTGTCTGTCCTGTCTGTGTCTATTAGTCTGCTGCTTGGGCTCTCTCTTCTCTTTCTGCTTGTTTCTTATTTCTGTTCTAGAGGTGGTCATGGTCACAGTAGCGGTGCTTTTATCCGTTACTCATTATTAATATGTATATACATATATACACATATATTACTGACAGTGCTATTTGATGTATCTGCATTGATGTCATGTGTCACATTTATGGCATCTCACATGTATCACACATCACCTTCCTGTGTTCCAGCTCTAGTTTCATTAGTAAATTGAACTGAACTAAATACGGTCACTGTATTCTTCATTTGAAGCTCATTCTAAACCTTGTAAAAATACTGAATTGTTTTCAGTATTACATTGCTGAATACATTGTGCGCTTCAGTCATTGCATAGATTTTTTAAAATCCACTTCAGCACCTAATTTAATCTGATGAAGGACTGATGAGATAAAGCAGGTACTGAATGGTAACTGTAAATACAGCGCTCCTCAAGGAAAGGTTATGAAATGGTTAAACTAATATGTTCAAAAATATCATTTCATAATGTTGTGTTTATGTGTTCTTTGTATTTCAGGTAGTTCCTGTATTTATCACGAAAGCATTCTGTGATGTAAAGGATAGCTGCCATACTGAGAAAATGCACATAAAAAGTAGAGCTACATGGTTTCCCTTGAACAGTCAATGTCATGAACAGTGTAATGAACAGTTGTAGCTGTGGATAATCGAACAATCATGACAGCCCTACAGCAGTGTGTCACAATGTTCTGCTTTATATGCAGTGCTTTTTTTCGCTTAGGAGTTGTACGGCGCAGTATGAGCTGCACTAATTTAACAAAAGTTGCTTCATTATTTCCCCCACCACTCAGCCACACTCTCTTTGAGCTAAATGCTCAACACTAAACCAATTTTGTGAGAGCGAGCCAATCTCCACCAATGGCAGCCATCACAACTGGCTGCTGGGAACAGCAGGCATCAATGTGGAAATGTAACACCAGCCACTTACTGCATATGGACCAAAACGAGCACTGACCACAGCGGATCCTTTCAAATTGACATTAAGCCCCTAGCCACACTCCCTCCAATTCCCCAGAGGCGGCAGCAAGAAAAGCAGTAAGTAATGAATAAATAAACAAATAAATAAAGCCTTGTTCTCGCCCCAGACTTGTGTGGCTCTCAGAGTGGGTAGACTTTTTGGGTTGCACTGAATGCTCTCTACCAGCGTGGGGCACTGTAGATCCTTTGCTGTTGGCCTCGCAGAGTCTGAATAGGACCGGCCGTGTTGATGCTGCAAACAATTCACAGAACGTCTATTCATAGTGATGCAAATCACACAGATTACTATCACACAAGCAGCTTCCTTCCCTTCTATCTCCCATACACAGCAGGCACATACAGGAACTGGCAGTAACTGACTCATTTACGCATAAATATTTGTATGTGTGTATATAAATATATATTGCTTTCAAAACTTGTAGCACATAAGTGTTGATGCTGTCTATTCAAAACCCCCCTCCCATTTCTTATGACACATTCTCTCTTTTTGTACGCCAACATGAGCCTGGAACAATGGCTTTTCGGGTACACACTTGAAGCAGGATGTAATCCGTTCACGTGGAATGTACAGAGGAATGTGATTTTTCACATTCCATTGTGCGCTTTCACAGTTACAGATGCATGGCATCTTTGAATGGATGAAAGGCTGCATTAGGCAGGGGCTACTTAAGAGGCATGCGGGAGCGTACACAGTACGATCGGCCATTTAATTCGATTAATAATTTCTGCAGGACATCGCTCATTACTGGTAATGGGTCACTATGGTGCGCAAGCAGGAATCCGCTCGTTGTTCTTTTTTCCATGGTGCATAATCAATTGTCCAAACAAATCATAGCTTTAAATTAACTTCTTTCTAATGTGCTGCATTGATTGCCTAGTATCCATTATTGCACCCCCAATTACATTCCTTTTCAGGAACGACATGAGGAAGTAAATCTTGCTCCATGATTTGCTGCAGCATTGCTCTTCCTCCTGCACCCAGGCACGGTGCAATGATTACAAGATCAAGAAGAGTCTTCTTAGATCTCAGCTATTAATGCAGAAGCTGAGCTGTCACACTCCCCTGCCAGTGGCTTCATAGCAGAAATGAACCACTCGCATAGCAGTGGCCTGCTCAAGGCTGATGTCTTTGTTTACAGGGTGGTTATAGCAGGCAGAAGGGCCCACACTTCAACCTGAAGCTGACACAAACATTCAGCGACAGTCAACTGTTTTTGACGTGTCTACTCAGAAGAAGTGGAGAAATATGTTCCATGTTTTAGATGTGTATTAACAGTGTTTTAAAGCTTTGACAGTGTAGCCAAAACTTTAAAAGATTTAATTCTGTAGCAACCAAAGCTATCTTCTGTTTTACATTCTTCAGTGTAGCCCACCATCCAGGACTAGCCTTGATGAGCCCAGTACTCTGTACCAAAATGAAATCCTCTAGGCTTACCGTTGCCGAGTGTCTTGAAACCTTTTCTTCCACATTGCTTGCTGAGGTTCATCATTCACCACTTCCATGACAGTGTTACTGATACAAAGGACCATTCGCATCTATACTCCTTAATGCTTTTCTTCTTATTTAACCTAATGTAAGCTTTTACCTCACCGTAGGTTATATATTCTCGGTTATTCTCTTAAGCAGCTTCATGAGGATGCATTTTCAACAGGCTTGAAGATGCTCCACATATGCTTAGAGCTTAAAGCCTTCATATGGTCACAAGTTATCCTTCTGGGACCATCTTTACTAATTTTGGATGTAATTTGAAGATCTTAGCTGATCGGGTCAACAAAGATCCGGGTGCAAATTTTACATCTAGCTATAAAACCGTTTTTAGGTAACCAGTTTAACAATGCACACTAGAGGGAAAAACGTTTGTACTAGGCCCCTTGCTTCCAGTGAAGGGCAATCATAATGCTTTAGCATACCAAGACAGTTTGGACATCGCCATCCTTCCAGCTTTTTGGACACAGTTGGAGAAAAACCTTTTCTACTCCTGCATAACTGACCCGCACAGAGCCTTGACCTCAACCCCATTCAACACCTTTGGAATGAATTCAAAGATTCAAAGATTAAAATTTACAAAAGATTCACATTTACAATCATCTCTTTGCATCTTTGAATCTTTGAATTCATTCCAAAGGTGTTTGGTAGAGTTAAGGTCAGGGCTCTGTGCAGGTCAGTCAAGTTATTCTATGTTATTCCACATCAAGTTATTCCACAAACGGATCGAACCATGTCTTACTGTCAATTCTCATTTACAATAATCTCTTTGCATCTTTGAATCTTTGAATTCATTCCAAAGGTGTTTGATAGGGTTGAGGTCAGGGCTCAGTCAAATTCTTCCACAAACTCATCCAACCATGTCTTTATGGAACTTGCTTTGTGCATTGGAACAGAGATTGTGAGCCAGGCCTTCTCATCCAACATTAATGCTTAAGCTCTTAAATGCTCTACAGAATAAATGGACATAAATCCCCACAGAAACACTTCAAAATATTGTGCAAAGGGGGACCAGCTCCATGTTAAAGTCTATTTATTTGAATGCAACATCATTAAAGTTCCTTTTGGTGTAATGGTCAAGTGTCCCAATACTTCTGTTCCGCTAGTACTTGTAGATCTTTGTAGTGCAGGTGCACACCAAGCCATTTAGCCAATTTCTTTTTCTACTGTAAATATGTGAGTGTAATTGGTTTGTCAGTAGCTAAATTCACTCCAGTATAATATGCATATTTTGATATTTCAAAGAGTTAGTGATATACACTATTAAATAATTCACTGCACAGTGTGTGTTTCCTACTTACAAATAAACAAAGGACTTCATGCTTATTGGTCATATAAGAACAGAATGAATCATCAGTCATGACTAATTGACCATAATTAACATGAATGACAGTACAATTCATTTGCCTTACATCATTCTTCAGGTTCAAGATTGGTTCTGCTGGCTTTGGGCCAGATGAGAGATGTGAGAGGCCTCGCACTGCTGAGTTCCAAGGGTTAGAAATTACCCAGAAGGAGAACAGACTCCCTGTGAGGCCCCTGTCAGCACAACTCTGATTTCATAAAAGATAGATTTGCTGAACCTCTAATAATAAAGGAATGTAATATTACAATGCAGTTCCAAAACAAAGCATTATTGCAAGCACTAAAGGGGCAGATTATTACCTCATTAAAATATATTGGTTAACAGACTAAAGAGGATATGAAATTAAATCAGCAATCATTACAATCATATCAACTGAGTACCTACAAGCACAGATGCAGTGAAAAAAGTAACTCAACGTAAATGCAATATGTGCTCAAAATGCATCAAAATGTGACATTTAGTTTACTATGCAGCAGCCTATCAGACAGTGGTGCTTAGTCCTGCCCACCAACTGTGTGCTTGAGAGCTACAGGGTTTAAAAGGTGCAAGGTCAGAGCAAAACAGAAAATGAAAGTTCAGTGATGAAGAGATAGCGATGTTCATTCGCTAGGGGTATTTCAGTTCCAACATAGACAACAATGCTAGTAAAACAATGCTAATCTACACCTGCTTTTATAAGATGAAGGAAAATCAATGTACAACTTTAGCAAATCAAGATGAATCAACCATACATGCAATACCTCCACTGATGATTCAGCAATTCTCCTACTTTTTCTGCAACCTTCACACAAATGCATGTACACGAGTGACAGAAACACTTTTTGCGTTCCACTAAGCATGTGACCCATAAACTGCGTGGTTAAAACTCGTTAAAACCACAGCAGACCCTAGTTTCGATTATTTATGGACTGAACTAGAAGTAAAAGCTGAGCTAACAGTGTAACAACAGAACAAATGTTAAGGGTGGGGATGTGATTGAGGGTAGGGTTGAGAAGGAAGGAAGTTATGAATCTCAAACTACATATTTGGAAAGTCATGGTAGAAAACATTGAGAAACACTTTTCTCCTGCATGGTATTGTAACCTGATCTGTTATGCCACATGTGGCTTCAGGCAGACTATATAATTTATTTAATTTGCATTTCACAGTCTGTGAAATCTTTTCTCACAATTACAATGGCATGAATTGACAAGTAAGATATAGCCAGCAAAAGATCTGCATTCAACTTTTCAAACTGTCATTCTTACATATATTTTCACATGAATGCAATGATTTTAGGTTAGTGCAGCTTTGGTTGAAGTAATGAGTTTAAAAGTCTCTCTCAGAATTTCAATAAGAATCAATAAGAAACTTTTTTTTGTGATGTTTTTGTGATGAAGCTAGTTATATATTGGATGATAGTTGGTATAATTAGTATATAATAATCATATTCTAAACCTTTTTGAAGAAACAGTGGTAGCTGTCTGACACTGATCATTGTATGTATGCCACAGTATGCATCTATCTGACTTTGCACTGAAAATATTGAAACAGTTACTTGATTGGTGCCTGCGGTTGAATAAAAACCTCATTCAAGTCTATTGCAAATCAAATATTACTCATAATTCAAAAAGTTGATGTGACTGAAAAAAACTGAAAGCAGATCTGATTTCGAAAAGTATGTTGTGGTTTCTGATGATTAGAATATTTTTTTGTTGTTTTTTTGTTTTTTTGTTATCGGCATGCATTAAGCAAAGAAAACATTTAAGGAGATTACTGAAACTACTAAAATTGGGTTAAGATCTTTCCAACACATTATTAAAAACTGCAAGGATAGTGGAGAACCTTAAAACGTTTGGTGAAATCAAATCGTACAAAAACAGCTGTAGAACTCACTGCTATGTTTAATGGTGAAGGTAAGAGCATTTCCTAATGCACAAAGTGAAGGCAACTCAAGGGTTTGGGACTAAACAGCTGTGTAGCCTTCAGAAAATCAGTGAGGCTAATCGAAAAAAAAAAAAAAAAGGCTTCAATTTGCTAGGGAGCATAAAGATTGGACTCTGGAGCAATGGGAGAAGGTCATGTGGTCTGACGAATCAAGATGTGCCCTGTTCCAGAGTGATGGGCGCATCAGGGTAATGAGAGAGGCGGATGAAGTGATGCAGCCATCTTGCCTAGTGCCTACCGTACAAGCCTGTGGGCGCAGTGCTATGATCTGCGGTGGCTGCACTTGGTCAGGTCTTGGTTAAGCAGCGTTTTGTGCCTAAAGAATGAGGTCAGCTGACGACCTGAACATACTGACCAGGTTATTCCACCAGTGGATTTTTTCTTCACTGATGGCATGGGCATATTCCAAGATGACAATGCCACGATTAATCGGGCTCAAACCGTGAAAGAGTGGTTCAGGGAGCATGAGGCCTCATTTTCACACACTCATTTCCACCCCAGAGTCCAGACCTTAACTCCATTGAGAATCTTTGGGATGCGCTGAAGTCTTTGCACAGCAGTCCGACTCTTCCATCATTACTACAAGATCTTGGCAACAAATTAATCAAACTCGGGACGAAAATAAATGTGACATAGCAGATGTTTATCAAAACAATGCCACAGCGAACGCGTGCTGAAACCAAAGCTAAAGGCGGTCCAACAAAATATTCGTGTGTGACATTTTTTTGGCTCGTCAGTGTGTACAAGTAATATTCATTTGGGAAGACTACTGCACATGGTATGATGTTGCTCATTATGATAATGATTTAAACTCAACTGGACTGAAAGTCTGGATATGATCAATTGGTGACCATTTCTTTAAATTTAAATGCCTTTTTTAAGATTAGGATTCATTCAGCCAGGTATTTCTAATATTTTGACTGGACACTCTTAAAGTAAGGGTTGAATAAGGGTTTGCTGATACCACTATGATGCTACCTTGCTGAGAAACTCGTCCCGATTGAATTGAAGAGACTTTCTTTATCAGGTCTCTGCCGAAGCCTCCAATTGCATCTGCTCCCTCATTTCCCTCCCTGCTCAACACAAGCCCATGTACAAAAAGATATAGAGCTACAAACAAACAGAAGTGTAATTCCGCAATGCTTGCTGCTGCACAATGGCGAATGGAAACCAGCATGCTTCGTCCATGAATGGCCACAAATGAAAGCACCTGCATGTTGTGCGTTGCCAGTCGCCTGATTTTTTTTGAGCGGCTAGCTCATTTAGCTGCTTCACAATAGCCCCTGCTCCTCTGGTCGTCCGACCCCCCTTCCTACTCACCAGTGTTGTCACAATTCATCGCTGAAAGCAGAACAGTGCTGTCATTTCTATGGTGACGGTGCAGGAGCAAGGGACTGGAGGGCCTATGCTCACTTAATCACAGCCGTTATTAGCCCTCATTATTCGGCTCCCTCTTAATCAGCCGCAGCTTGTGCTAGGGACAACTTCAATGGCCTGATGTAAGCAACGCTGGCTTTTATGAGCACTTTCATGGGGGAAAAAAAGCCCACTGCAAAACCAGTGCAACGTATGGCCTCCGCACCACACAGAGGTTCTTTGCAAAGCTTATTATTATAAGAGCCTCTCTAGCAGCTAGGTGCTACTCAGTTGGAGAAAGTCAGTGTTTGGGAATGGGCATTTATTTATTCTCATTTTCTAATCATTTAGAAGACTGTTGTCCACAGTAACAATAGAATTTCAGCAGTATTGAGAGTGACAATCTGTAATTGAAAGTATCTGTATCGTATTAGGTGTAAAAATACAATGACCATTCACAGTCTTGAGAGTTGGCATGGCTTTTCATGATTAAATGGGACACCACATTTTGTTTTGAGATCACGATTCTCACTTCTCACAAATCTTCATCATATTGATCATGATTCTTCAAAGTAAAACTTCAAGCTCATGAGTAGGTCATGTTCAGCTAAAAAACATACAGCCAAAATTATTATTATTATTATTATAATTATTATTATAAACATACAGCCAAAATTATTATTATTATTAAGGTATTGTTTAATATGGTATGAAATCCAGAGGAAAGAGGAACCGACTTGACATGTGTTTTCAACTCAATCTACTATAGTCCATAGAGAGAGGTTTTCACTATGCACTCCTCTTTGACTGTATGTGTGTGTGTGTGTGTGTGTGTGTGTGTGTGTGTGTGTGTGTGTGTGTGTGTGTGTGTGTGTGTGTGT
>JBBJLR010000139.1:11680368-11700245 GCA_037577145.1 Brachypetersius gabonensis | reverse complement strand
TGTGTGTGTGTGTGTGTGTGTGTGTGTGTGTGTGTGTGTGTGTGTGTGTGTGTGTGTGTGTGTGTGTGGGTGTGTGTTAAAAGAACAGCAGGCACGTTGCCATGACAAAACTTTAAACACCCAGACGGCATTAGGATGACATTAGCATGAAAAACTTTTAAATATGCGTTTAATACTTAATTGGCACTACAAAAAAGCAGAGGCCTATATCTAATGTACAGCATGCTCTGCATCAATGAGCATAAAATATCAACAGCACCGACTAATGCAATGCTATTTACAGTGTGGCAGACTTGCGTCTAGCAGGCCTAGATTATACTGATATTTATAGTTTTACATACTGTACTATATTATACACTACACTGTATTCCTTTCTTATGATACCTTAGAGGCCCAACTCAGTTCTTTAAAATAAATATTAGCCTGACGTTCATGTTGTTTGAAACGCAAAGCCAGACAAAAAGTGGTGGGGGAGGATTGATTTGCTTGCTGTCAGATAGCACGACTTAACAAAAAGGGGCAGGAGAGAGAGCAATCCCGTATTATAAATTGGGTGCACTGCACTGTGTGTATATGATGTACTGCTCTGTGCCCCGAGCTACGCACAATGGCTGTCACAAATTGATTTCAAGAAGGTGGTGAAATTATGAAGCCATGGCATTGATTTTCTTTAAGCTGCCATTGAAAGATTCTCAAACAGGGACGAAAAGTGCGTAGGAAAAGAAAATGGTAGATAATTTAGAAATAAGCAATGACACTGACAAAGCTTAAATGAGATACTTCAAAAAAAAAAAGAATGGAAGGAAAAAGACTACTGCATTTGAAGTTGCAGGGATATGAAATTGGGTATGATGTCACGGCCCCGTAGCTCAGGCTTACCTTGAGACAACAAAGGAACAGTTCCTCAGATCTATTTGTTTGGAAAATATATAAATAACTGGGCGGGGGTGGGGGGCTGGTTAAGGCCACATATCATACATTTTTCTCCTATTTTCATTGTCTCCCTGAGATCCACTTATGACATAGGTTTATATACCAAAAACAGTCATAAATCTTATTTAAATGACTGTTTTCCACCTCTGTGAATACCTTAGAATTAAGCAGGTTGCTTTGTTGTTCAGCCTGTGAGATCCATATGTGGAGGGTGGAGGTAGCTCAGTGGGTAGGATACTTGCCTCTGGCTCTAGAGGTCATGGGTTCGAATCCTACCTTCAGCATATCACCACTGGGTCCCTGAGCAAGACCCTTAACCCTAAGTTGCTCCAGGGAGATTGTCCCCTGTAGTTAGAGCATGGAAGTCGCTTTGGATAAAAGCGTCTGCTAAAAAATGTCATATACAATAAGCTCTGTTCTGATTGGCTAGCCAGTTTTACTGACTGTACCTAAAAAAAAAAGTTCTTTAAGCGAATAGGCAGGGTTTTCCATGATATGAGACCTTAAATACTACAACTACAGCCATCAGTGTTCAATAGACAGGTTATTCCTCCACACCACCACTGCTTTCTTGCCTAAATACTAAGCCGCTATTTTTAAATGTTCCAAAGGCACTGCACCGGGTGGAAAATTCCAAATTACTTTAATGTTACCACTTCAAGTCTCCCCGGCTGCTGACTCGGGGACCAGAGCTGCAGATCAGTCTGAAGATAAAAGAAACGGCGCGGGCTGGAGACTCGGGAGACTGCCGCAGTGGGTGATCCGTCTCTGAACATTCTCCAGATCTGTTTACTAGGATTTGATTTAGTCATACAGTGGACTACTAGATGACTCTGGCTGCGTTTGTCAAAAAACCCTCCACGGAGCTGTTATAAGTTCCGAGTCAACAAACTATTTCCAAAAACGCATTAATTTCAGAGCAGTGTTTTGTGGAGCTTGTAAGGCCGTATTAGAGGCTTGTAGACGAGGCTTGCGGGCAGAGTTCCAAATTAGATGTAATATAATTTGGACTGGACTTGTTTTCCCTCATCTTGTTATACTGCTTTAGCAGGGGGAAAAAAGAAAAAAAGATCCTGAGCCACTGCAAAAATCCCTACTAATTCCTGCTATTCTCTCATGTTGACCACCCATGCTGGACTACCCACTATGCTCAACCTATAGTTTCAGCATTAAGAGTGACATCTAAGAGTTAGGTGAGGTAGTTTTACAGGCACTTGATAATGGACAATAGGACAATGCTACAACTCTGAAATGTAGATCTAGTTTCAGTATTAATCCTCCTTAAGTTTTTTCAGTGTCTTCTTCTTCTTCTACTTTTGGCTGCTCCCTTTTAGGGGTTGCCACAGCGGATCAATCGACTCAATTTCCTTCTTTCCTCTGCATCTTCCTCTCTCACCCCAACTGGCTGCATGTCCTCCCTCAACACATCCGTAAACCTCCTACTAGGCTTTCCTCTAGTCCTCTTCCCTGCAGCTCCATCCTCAGCATCTTTCTCCCAACACACTGTGAGTCTCTATTTCTCCCAATACACCCAGTCTCTCTCAGCATCCCTTTCCCAACACACTCAGAGTCTCTCCTCAGCGTCCCTTTCCCAATACACTCAGTCTCTCCTCAGCATTCCTTTCCCAACACACTCAGAGTCTCTCTCAGCATCCCTTTCCCAACACACTAAGTCTCTCCTCAGCATCCCTTTCCCAACACACTCAGAGTCTCTCCCAGCATCCCTTTCCCAACACACTCAGAGTCTCTCCCAGCATCCCTTTCCCAATACACTCAGAGTCTCTCCTCGGCATCCTCCTCCCAACACACTCAGTCTCTCCTCAGCATCCCTTTCCCAACACACTCAGTCTCTCCTCAGCATCCCTTTCCCAACACACTCAGAGTCTCTCCTCAGCATCCCTTTCCCAATACACTCAGTCTCTCCTCAGCATCCCTTTCCCAACACACTCAGAGTCTCTCCTCAGCATACCTTTCCCAATACACTCAGTCTCTCCTCAGCATCCTCCTCCCAACACACTCAGAGTCTCTACTTCTCCCAACACACTCAGAGTCTCTCTCAGCATCCCTTTCCCAACACACTCAGAGTCTCCCTCAGCATCCCTTTCCCAACACACTCAGTCTCTCCTCAGCACATGTCCAAACCAACGCAATCTCATCTCTTTATTTACAACTCAAGTGTACATTTCATTAATTCGTTATTTGTTTACGATAAATGTTAGCTATTTTGAGGGTTGTAGTATTTTAACACTGTTATTTTTAAAGTACAAAGAATATTTTCTCTCCCCAGGTGAAAGCTTTCTGTTGAGCCCAATCAAATGTCCTAGAGCACTTTGGGCACCAATGTCCATCCATCCCCTCACCTTCTACCCCTTTGTCCCACACTCGGGGTGGGGGGGTGGTTGGGTGGAGCCCATCCCAGCTGCTATGGGCGAAGGCGGGGTACACTCTGGACAGTCGCCAGCACGTCGCAGGGCGGGCACCAGTGTGTTAGACTAAAATGTGTTATAGTTAAAAAGCAAAAGCTACCTTTTGAACTCAGCAGAAGTACAGATGTACATTTCCCCAGCTTGCAAGCTTTTGTTAAAATAAAATAAAGTTCTGCCTGACAGTGATGAATTTTACAATGGCAACTAGATTCAGAACTAAAGGAAGAACAGCATAATAAAAAAACTTCCCAAGGTTTTCATCTTACTGAGTCTGGCATTAGCACCACTGGGAACTGTTTCTCTGTCATTTCTTTAATTGGACCAGTCAGTATGTTCTGTTTAGTTAGACCAGTTAGTGAAGTACAGTTGGTGATGACAGGTAAGTGGTGAAGAACAGAGCAAAGAAATGATAGACGAACCCCCAAAACAGCACAAGCTCTGCAGCATGAACAAATATGTTGCTATTGAGATATTGACTGAATCCTTGGAAAATTTAGTACATATACAGGTGAGCCGGCCAGGTTGAGCAGGGCATGAATGGACACTAAATTAGCATATCCTTGCTTGCTAATATAAAATGTATATTTATTTAAATGGTTATGCCATTCTTCTTCAATTTTAATAAACTCTGCTTGGTCACTAAAATGTCCACTTTTGTATATACTGTGCTTTGCCAAATTTGCCAAGCCCAAGACGTGCCAAGACTGTCAGCATTTTGTCCTTGCATCCTGAGAGTATTTCGTCACTGGGTATTTGCAAGCTAATTTCACATAGACGCTTCAATGCAGTGTCTTTTGCTTTTGCAGCGTCTAGCAGTGAAAGAAGATGTAGGACGTCATGGAGCGTTCTAAAAAAAATTGTGCATTTAGTGAACCGTGGAAATCTACCTTGGAGTTTGATGAAGGGTGCAAAGTGGGGACTGATGTGCAAAGTGGGGAGCTGCTTTGTGTCTGAATAAGCATCAGTGGTGTGTCTGCTAATGAGTGCAGAAATGTGGTAGAAACTCCCCAAGTGCTGGCCTTTCACTCCTGGAATAGAGTGGCCAGCTGAGCAAGGCATCAGGCAGGGTGGCGGAAATCATTTTCACCCCGTGCTCCTCTCGCGCTGGGCACTTAATTGCTGGAGATGGGAGCAGGATAGATCCGGAATACATTAGCATGTACCCATGGAGCGTGATTAATGGCCTGGCGGAGTTCAGCAGTCACTAGCCTGACGTTCGTAGAGTCCACAGCTTTCATTCTGAACCACTTGGGCTGCAGAAGGATTTGAAGGAGCAAGGCCTTGGAGGCTTTGAATTGTCAGCTGCACGGCCTTTATTACAATGTTCAGTACCATTATGAGCTACTATATACAGCTGGATGACACAGGAGAGCTAGAAGAAGTTAGTCCATGCAGGTTTACAAAGGTCAGTTAACACATGAAGGCTAAAAGCAGTGAAGCAGTGCTTTTTAAGGTCCATACCCTACATGCATCCTATTCTCGCAAGATCCACTTGTGATGTTTGTGGTTGAATGTAACTAAAATAATATCTAGATTTGTATGTGATCCGTTTCCAACCACTATTAGCTCCTTAGAATAAAACATGTTTTACTATTTTGTATATAGGTTGTATATAGGTTGTTTTTTTTTTGGGCCTGTAAGGCTACTACACAACTTCTGCTCCAATTGGGTGACCCAGGGTGTCTGTTTTGACAACATACGTTCATAATGCTGTTATATTTATGTTAATTTGTAAATATGAATATGCTTCACACTTCTGTCAAGCGTATTATTATTCTGATAAACAAATCAATAGAAAATGTTTAGATAGGGATGTGAATTCTGTTCTAAATCTGTGCACATTCGCCAAGAAACTATTGCAGTGCCTCCTAAATATCACATCCTTTTTTTAGGTAGGGATTTCCCAACCCTTGCCTTACGTGATTGTTTAAAATAGTCATACATAATAAATGTTATAATAAACAAATAATTGAAGCAAAAAGAATTGACAGATTAATTCCATACAAACAAAAATGTTTTACATAGACTACATGAAGGAGTGCATTTATCCTATCAAATGTAATCATTTAAAGCCTTGGGGTTTCTAGAGAAGAAAAAGACTGCAATGGCAGTGTTTGTCTGAAAAATCGACATAAATTGTTCTTGCAGACTAGATATAGATAGATAGATAGATAGATAGATAGATAGATAGATAGATAGATAGATAGATAGATTAAAAAAAAATCACTTTCTAGCAGCAGTACACTCACATAGCTGTACAGTTATAAATGAAAAGTCTAAGTTTTTAAAAAATAAGTTTTTATAAGTTTTTATAAGTTTCTAAAGTAATATAAAAAAATGAATAACAAGAAGAGAATACAGAATATGTTAAAAAGTGTAATAATACCAGCAGTCACACTTTTTCATTAATTATTTATTGATAAATATCCGTGGGATAATAGCAACACAGAGCAATGATAAATAATTGTGGGATGAGAGCAACAACAAATAATTATTGCGCAGGTTATTTTCCCAGTCATGTAGTCTACTGCACTGTCAGTAACGTTTGATTTTCCAGTTGATTAGACAAATTGCTCCGGATCCTCCCTGTCCTCCTCTGTCCTTCTATTACCCCTCCTTCCCCCCAGCAAGGAGTTGAACAGTTTAAAGGCGTCTGCGACAAATGACTTTTTAAGTCCGTTGGTTTTGGACTTAGGGAGAATCTCCTGAAGTCTATGACCAGTACCTTGGTCTTTGAGGTGTTCCTCACCAGACTCCTGTACTCCTCTTGGTCGTCCCTGGTACACCCCATGATGGCTGTATCATCCGCAAATACAGTCACATTCAGAGTCACATAGCAGTAGTCTGAGGAGCACAGGTGGTCTGTTGGTGAGGTAGTTTGTGATGCAGGCAACCAGGCAGGGGTCTACCCCATCCTGGAGAGATTTTCCTGAAGCAGACAGGGCCAGATTGTGTTTAAGGGAAGTGAAAAATCCAGGAACAGTGCCTTTTCCCTTGTTGACGTGTGAGTGGGCTCGGTGTAGGAGGTACAGAATAGCATCCTCCACTTCGACATCTGCCTGGTAGGCAAACTGTTAGGAGTGTTGGGCATGTTGTACTTGAGGCCTGAGGAAATTGAGAAGGAGCCGCTCCAGAGTCTTTATCAGATGTGATGTAAGTGCCACTGGTCGGAAGTCATTCAGCTCGCTGGGCCGGTTCTTTTTAGGGACCGGAACGATGCAGGATGTCTTTCAGAGAGCGGGGACTCTCCCCAGTCATTGACTGAGGATGAAGACACGTTGTAGTGTATTGGGATTGTAAGTAGACCAGGTTGCGGTCTGACTCCTGCGACAATCTACAAACTACTGAAAAGCAGCCAAAGTAAAGTCCAGTGTGACATGGTTAAAATCTTCAGATATGATTATGAAAAAAGCAGAGCACTGTATCTGGAGTCTTGTTATAACTGTGTGTATTTTCTTGCAGCCAGCGGCTGCGTCAGCCATCCGTGCTATGCAAACACACGCAGCGATCATGTGACTGAACTGGCCACAGGCTAACGGCTAGCAGCTCCAGGTCCGGACAGCATTAAGACGATTTAACAGAGACGTGCCCTGGGTTACGTCATCTATTGTTAATGTAGACAATGAGTCCCCCATATCTGCTTTTCCTGCAAGCTTGTGTCCCTGTCGGCTCTCAAAGATGCGAATCCGCGTAAGTCTATGTTAGCCTCCAGTGTTAGCTCAGCTAGCCATGTCTCCATGAACATAAACAAGCTGTACTCCCGGTAAATCTGCTGGTTGTTCAGAGCAGCCAGCCTGTCGATCTTATTTTGCAGTGAATTTACATTCCCCATAATGACTGTAGGCATTGAAGGTTTAAAATGCCTCTGGTGGATCCTTGTCCTTGCCTTCAGCCTTGCTCCAGCCCTGCAGCCCATGTATCTTCTCCTCAGCTCATCCGGCATTTGGTGTCGTACTCTAGTCTGTGCTTTTGTCTTCAGCGAATAAACAAAAGAACTGGTTCTTGGTGTAGTTTTTAAAAGTGCGGTATCCATGGATACATAAAAAGCACTCTATGTCCCCGTGGGAGATGTAGAAAGTAAAGACAAGAGGTGAAAAAGAAGTTGGAAAAAGCATGGCGGTACTGAACTACTAGAAAGGCTGCCGTCACTTCAGCACCATAAGAAAGGTTGTTAGTCAACTTAAATATATTTTATGAATAAGATTTTTAAATAGGTAAAATGCATTTTTGCAAATTAAGATCACATCAGTACTGTTTATTATAATTCCAATGATACTAGGTATAATATTAAATGTGTTTCTTTGTGTGTCTGTCCTGCAATGGACTAGTGACCCATTAAAGGTGCTTCTCCACCTTTCACCTTTTAGATGCTGGGATATACTTCAGCAACCCTTCATGACCCTAGTTAGAATAAGCAGCTTAGACAAAGAATGATGCACATCCTTATAATATAAGTGGAGGTTTGTTTGTGCTACCTCCTTGCAGTACCATCTTCGTCCACAGGTTAAAAACTCATGTTTTAGACAATACAGAAGCACACAGAAAGCTCCACTTTAGGTACAATAAGCTTAACATAGACTTACCGATGGGGCAGGTTTGCCTCCTTTGGCAGTGCAGACCAGTGTGAAGTTCTGGGCCTGGTAGCGGCTGAACGGCGCAGGCGTGTTCTCTGCTACCACAGAGATGTTGTTGGGTGGAGCTGAAACGAAGAAAATGAGCAGTCATGAGCGCATGGGGGAAAAAATGACGGAGAGATAAGACGCTGATCTGAAGCACATACTGTCACACAATTCAACACATAGCAGCATGGGGGCTATTAATAATGCTTTTTCACAGGCCGCCTTCAGACGGTTTGTGCCTCGGTCTGTCGATCAAGCATTCATTCATCAGCCCGTGCTCACACTCGCTTTTTCCTTTCCCCCAGCTTTGGTCTATGAAGCACGTGTTGAAATTGTGCATCTTTGATGCCGTTTCATGTGCAGAGGCACAGGGCAGGGGAAAATTTGGGCAGCTGAGGAATTCAGGGCATGTCAAGTGCAGCTCTGTTCCATCAAGAGCCGAGCTTCGCACGTGCTCAGAGCAAAAAATCATTATACTATATTTTGCGGAAAACCAGTAAAGCAAAGTGGAAAAAACTGTAACACTGAGGCCTGGAGATTAACATTTCGAAATCAGATAGTGCTGTCAATTTGTCATAGCATTAGTTCAATACAATTATCTAGCAGAATTAATGACAGTTAGTTACATAATAAATTATGGAATTTGATTTATATTGTGTATTTACAGGAATCCGGTCTGCATTTCTTTCAATATCTAACAATAACATATGAATAGTTCATAGAATTAGTATAGGATTACATAAAGTATAATCTTATACTATGTATATTTGCAGTATACATTGATGTGTTAGGCATCTGCCTTGTTGTTTGGTCACTCTACACTCTACATATGAGTTAATAATTTTATATTTAATGTTGTCTGATTCAAATATAAATGTTTTTTCATGACAATGGCCACAAACCTATGTTTGCTAGTACTACTAGAGCAAGTAGAATCTGATAATGCTTCTGGACCTACTCTCAGAGATGTTCCTGGAAGCATCTTAAAATACAGAGCAGATAATAATACTAATAATAGCAACACTTTTCCCTTCGGTAATTATTAGACAGCTCGGAAGCAGCCACAGGAACGAACAGTAATAATGTGTGAGTTGAACCTTAACCACCGTCGAATAAAAGATAAGGCAAATGGAAAAAATACACCCAAGTACGTATAACAATGTACTGCAGTGAATTTCCATGCAGTTATCCAAATAAACAGGTTCGGCGTAACTATAAGCAAACCCTCGATTCAAATTCCTTAAGATAATTTGATGTAGATGACTCTACAGCAAACTGACCAAGAATCTTTCTGGACCACTTATTAAGCCATTTTTAATGGTCAAACCACACAAGTACTGGAATGCTCTGGCATTAGCTGTTTTTCTTCTGAACCAAACAAAACGTTTACAACTGATCACAGTTGGAAGCCAATTAGCCTGACTGAGCATACAAATATTTTTTTCCTTTATTCCTCCCAGTCTTTTTATTAATGCTACCATATCTTTAACTCGGATGTTATAAGTTGCATTGATTAAATCCAGCTGGAAAGAAATTCATTTGTGTCTTCATTTCAGGCAGCAAAGAAACAAAAGTGAATATTCGAGTATTTTCTATACCTATTGTATATTAAAACAATGACCTCATAAAAGATGACAGGCTATTTAACACAATACATCATGCACAATTATGCTATGGCACAGAAAAAAATCAAATACTGGTTGTTAGTTCATCTCATTCTGCTTTGTGCAGCGTCATGCACCTTTCAAATGTCAGTCGGAGAAGGAAATAAACTAGTGTATAAGTGAAGCAGATTCAAACACCATGAAGCAAACTAGTGGAGTTTATCGACATAGTGGTCTACACAGTGCCTGATCTTTGTGAAAGTGAAAGTGAATGTGACCATTCTGTCACACCACAGCACACAGTGTGAACAGCACGAAATTCAACCTCTGCATTTAACTTAATCACCAAGTGAAGCAGAAGGCAGCCAGGAACACAGCCCCCGGGTAGCAATGTGTGGGGACGGTACCTTGCTCGGGGGTATCTCAGAGGTGCCTAGTGGTCTTGGGTCTTTCATGGGTCTTGTGTCAAAAAAAGAAGCAGTAAAGCATTGAGACAATATGCTGCTCCCATGAGTGCTGTTACCACTTTCTGCATTCAATTATGGTCTTGTGCAGCTGTTTTATATCATAAAACAGGACTGGCCACCCTGGCGAGTATGAGACAGAGCTTGTTAAAGATTCAGTGTGGAGGCTCGTGCATGTAATAACCATAGCCTTCAGCCTGTCACCGCATAAGAAAAAAAAAAAGAAACACGTCCCATATCAGCTCTAAGAGAAGTGGTGGAACAAGAGAAGACGAAATCTCTGCCAGCGGTTTCAGATACTTCCCACACAAGCCTACATCTGCCACCTCTTTAACGGTACCTCTTTTCTATTCACGACTATTCAAGTCTAGGTTCGTATCTTACTAAAAGTGATAATCCATCCATCCATCCATTATCTACCCCTTATTCCTGCATTCAGGGTCGGGGTAAAAGTGATAATCTGAAAGAAAAAGAAATTCACACCTTCCTGATGTGGTTGATCAGCCAAGACATGTTTGGTGCCAAAAGCTACCTTCTGTACTTCTTCACTGGAGCCCATGAGCATGTGACCATAACACCATACCAGCTTAACATCATGCCTTAAAGATTACACGCCAGCCCCAAACATTGCTAGGTATTTAAACTGTCTCTCACATGGACGATGCAAATGAGAGCTGGTGTAAAAATAACAAGCAAATAACAAATAACAAGGCTTTGATGACTACTCCTTAACCAAATCTTCCCTCCCCCCGGGTTTAGTAAGGCATGTTGATATTCTAAACTAATAACAAAAGGAAGGGTGCAGGATCTGGATTTCACCTATTAAACCTTTTTAAAAAGGTCTGTAACTAAATTAGCACTCAAAGTGTGGCTAGCAAATAGAGTGTTTCTTGTTAATTCATTAGATTTAGAACCACCCGGCTGAAAGCAGCTGTAATGGAGGGTTTGAAAGCTCTCCAGATAGAGCCACAGTAGCCAAGAGGGATGTGGTTAGTGTGTTCTGTTATTGTCTGCTTGTGGTGGCCTGTGCGATTATGCTACTGTACTGCTGTAGCACACTTTGGACTAAGGTCATCAGGGTATTTACAAATTATCCTTCACCCAAATGACCACAGTACCTATTAGAATGTAAAGGTAAAGGGGAGCATTTGGTAGATGTCCTAATCCAAAGTGACTTACAACCATTAGTTACAGGGACAGTCCCCCTGGAGCAACAGAGGGTTAAGTGTCTTGCTCAAGGGCAAATGGAAGAAAGTGGGGTTTCAACTTGCAACTTTTGAGGTAATCGGGTTCAGTGATTTACCCACTAGTCTTCTACCCCAGAATGTCTTACACCCACCATTTGTATCCAGGCATGAGGCCTGTATGTACCATTACTACAGTTGTCAACTTGAAGCTTGGATTTTATTTTGGTTAGAGATCAGTGCAGTCAGTATTTAATGTTATGATGCAAAATAACTTGAGGCAGGTAAGTGTACCTACACTGTACTGGAAAGCTTCTAATGCAGCTTTACCACATATCATCTGTATGCAGGGCTCATTGTGCTAAAAAGCCTGCTGACATACTTTCAATGGAACTATATTTAATCCATTTATTTGTCATTTAAAACCTCCTTAAAACCCAAGGCTCATGAAGGTATACTGATTTACAAAGCAAACAACTCCTTAGATGGCAGTTCACTTGGTTTATATTGATGGTTAAGGTGTCAGACATCACACTAAGCTTTTTTTGGTGTTCCTATATCACACAGAACCAAAGATATTGTCATTTTAAAATCATATAAGATATTTGAACCCGGCAGATAGTTTCTGCCCACAAGTGGGTGGGAAAAATCCACGGAGAGAGGCTGAACGGCGGAGTGCTGAGTGAAAGAGCAACAGACAGCAAGTGTGTAGGAGAATAAACATAAACAACCTACTGTTTTACACTGTTTACATTTGTATATTTGTTTACGAGTTCACTTAGCTCACACAGTGGCTTATATTAACCACTAACAAATAAAGAGTTGCTTTGCATTACATTTAAGGCTCTACATGGACTTGAGTACCAAACAAAAGAAGCACACTTCAGACATCAAACATGTCTTGGCTGACTGATTGCCTCTTGGGTAAAACGAAATTGTCCAAATGTGTTTTTCACCAAGTTAGTACTTTAAAAACATACGGAGGCAAAACAGTATGGCCCCGTCCCTTCATTAACTGCAGGAACAGGACAACAAAAGGGAAAATAGCTTCATCACATCTGCATTCAATGCTATTTTAAACCATTCTTAATTCATGCGTCGATGTGTCATCATAGGTGGTCACCGAATATTCCTTCGATTACATTATCACTTGAAAGACACTCTGAGAGAAATATGGCTGCCTGCTGCCTGAGCTGGCCCCGTTTAAGCTTCAGGAATGATGAAGGGATGAGAAACAGCGTGTGAAATCAGGGTACGGGGTTAAAACAGAACCCCGCAGAAGCAGCATCCATGAAATGTGATCGATAATACTTACAAGAGGGGGAGGGAGGGACTACTCTGTGAAAATGGTTGAGGATAAAATGTTTTTTTTTCCAAGTGCTGCATTTACATCTAAATCAGTCTGGCACTTTCTCACGGAACAGCAATTATTTGATTAAAAATGAGTAGTGGTGTATGGTGGAGGCGGTGTTTGATGGTCTGAGAGCTTTTGTTTCCTCTACACTTAATTGCGTATTGGTGGAGGACGTATGGAGGGAAATTAACTTTAGAACGCACTATTAACCGTCTAAGAGCGAGAGCATCTGCTCCCATTAGATATACTGTACAGTGTGATATGGCATTGCAGGCGCCACTTGTTTGGGCTGTAATGTGCATTTGCTCTTAGAAACACTATCACATGCAAGTGGTGCAATCCAGTAAATGAATTAATGCGGTCCTAAGATCACGATGTGGGATAATGAACAATGTCTTCATGAGTCATTCTCAGCAAGTTTGTGTTAGTTGTTAGTCAAGGCTAGTTAATATTGCATGCTTGTGTACAATATGCAATATGACTACACATACACTATATGAACAGAAGTGTTGTGACACCTGACCATTATACCAGCAGGAACTTTGACGACATTGCATTCAAATACCTAGACTTTAATCGGAATTGGTCCCTGCTTTGCAGCTAGGACAGTTTCCACTCTTCTTGGTAGGCTTTCCACAGTGTGGAAACACAGAGTGTTTCTGAGGGTGTTTGTGCCCATTCATTCTGTAGAGCATTTATGAGGTCAGGCACTGATGTTGGATGAGAAGGTCTGGCTCGCAATCTCCATTCCAGTTCATCCCAAAGATGTTTTTGATGGGTTTGATGTCAGGAATGTGCAGGCCAGACAAGTTCTTCCACCCCAAACTTATCCAACCATGTCTTTATGGAGATGGCTTTGTGCACTGGAGCACAAAAGGATTCTTCCCCAAACTGGGTCCACAAAGTTAGAAGCATGGTATTGTCCAAAATGTCTTGGTATGTTGAAGCATTAAAATAGCCTTTCACTAGCAGTAAGGGAGTGCTTGAATTCAATAATGAAGTTGGGTGTCCCAGTCCAAATAATATGTATGCAACAGTGTCAGACAGCATATTAAGAGCCACATGGTGAACGGACGAGCTTTTCTGACAAGCCACTTCAGAATACATCCTTGTAGCTTCACCCACTCGTGTAGCTTCACTTTCTTTGCGTACGGTTGCAGTTTGTGATACCTATCCTCTAGCCTTTTGTTAATGTCCAGTCTTTGACCACAGAGCTGCCCTTGGCTATAGTTTTGAGTGATGGACCACTCTCAATCTAGCAATTTCATTTATGTGTGTAAAAGTACGAGAAACGCTACTGTGAATTATGTACTCATTCCGTATCAGTGTCTGCTGGGTTCAAATATCTGTGTTTACAATATCTGGTTCTGTGATCAGAAACTGACCAATAATAAATAGGCAACAAAAATTATAACATAAATAACTTTTGCATAGGCCAAAATGTTATGCTTTGTTTGAAAGTTCTCCCAATTTGTTAAATAAACAGTAACTATAGAGCAAGGAAGTAAACATTCTTTACATGTTTTGTTGGTAATGGAAAATCAACAAAACATAGTTTTATAGAGGTGCACACAAACTTTTGCACACAACAGTATATCTTCAAGAAGAATTGTTCAAAGCAATACAGAAACAAATATTAAAAGTAATAAATACTGATGCACAGATTCTCACAACTTTGATGAGACTTTGTTCCGGACAGTAATAAACGTCTGACAACCTGATATCACACAGATATTAATTCCATTATGGTCTGAAAATTGATCTCTGTATCCTCTGTTCCTCCTGGAGTGTGTAAGGTGAAACCAATGTATTCTAGTGATAACAAATTTAGTCTTATTAAGAATATAATACTCCTGAGCATTCTATCGTCTGGAAGAAAAATTCAACGATTGTCATTATCTTCTCGGTTAATTTCCCCTGTCCCCACTGGAGCTCTAGTGCGTAACTTGATGGACCTCCTGATGGAGCTCTCAAAAAAGGACATATTGTTTTTTGTCATTTGGAGAAAGCAGTTTTCTTCTTGAATAAGTTGGGTTGTCTTTATTGCCAAAAATTGTCCATATTGTACAATATTTTTACCAGAGGGAAGTCATTCGGGACCTTCTAGGCTTTCAGAGGTCATTATGACATTTGACATCTTGAGCATTAACACAGGAAAGGGAAATTGGAAGTGAAATTGGGGTCAAGCAATCACATTTTGATTTACTATGAGCAAGAACAATTTCATAAAGTCTTTAGGAAGATCCAACACTGACTTGGAAGTTTCAAATGTCTGTGTTTAACCTATCACAGCTACTGTGCTCCAGTCTAAGCATACACTTATATACTAATAGAAAGCTCATGAAGATGCTTAATAAGCATTATAATAGAGGCAAATTAATTTCAACCTTCCAACATAACACTGACATTACATTTACAGCAGCTTTTATCCAAAGCGACTTCCATTCTCTAACTACAGGGGACAGTCTCCCTGGAGCAACTTGGGGTAAAGGGTCTTGCTCAGGGACCCAGTTGTGGTGCTGAAGGTAGGATTCGAACCTGTGACCTCTTGGTCCAGAGGCAAATATCCTACCCACTGAGCCACCACCACCCCCATGACATAACACAAACAAGACAAATGAAATGCATTAATATAACCATTACCATTAGAGGTTTAACAGCTGTCATCATGCTACATGTTACATGTAGTGTGCCATGACAATTTATGCCACTTTAGGTCCCAGTTTCAAACAATGGTAATATTGCAAGCCAGCTCATTACAACATATGACATCAGGCATGCCATGTTTCTGTCATGGCCATATCAGTGCTATGTAGCAGTGCTTGACAAATGGAAGGCCTGGGATGAACAGTCATGGTATATTAATGTTTTTTACACTTGAAGTACTTTGGTGGATGGATGAAAGAAGCATCAAACAGCAGCCTGGTGTTTCGGAATCGTTTAGTAAAAGAAAAAGAATGATCAAAGTGAATTAGCAGCAATGATGAAAGTGAATTAGCATTACACAGATGACATAATGCATGTTGGTGGCTATTAGCCTCTATTAATTTTTGGCCCTGTTTACAGATTTGATCAAGTTGGACAAGCTGCGTATGAAAGAAACCAGAGACGCGTTCCATAAAGCTGACAAGAAAACCTAAAACCCAAAGACATCCAAATAATCCTTTAAGAAGCAGAGAGTGGAAATATTGAATTGTTCAAAGGCTGAAGCTTCCATGTGTGGCACATAATAACCTTAGATAATCTTTTAACGAATTAAGACTGTTGGTAGATATGATAGCGTGAAAGCCTTCCTTTGCTGTTTCTTTTCCCTTTGCAAGGTTACCTGCGCCTTTTATCAGAGTCAGATTTTTTGAGGAAGGAAGCACACGAAGCGAGACAGACGCAAGGCTGTTGTGTCAGGTTACTGTTTGTGTTCTTCCAGTGTAACAGCACTCGCTCTTTGTGTACTTGCAGCATAAAAACATTGAGTTATAGTGTGTCAATGACCTGAATGAAACCTTTGCTATAATGCAATTAAGGATTTCTGACCGTGACTTAATTCCAGACAAAACACATTCTGCTCCATTTCGATCTCGCAAATTAACGCCATGCTCTCGGCGAGCAATTATCTCAGACAGGAGAGATACAAACAGTAATTTATTCTAGGTTGTGCCTTTCTGGGTACTGTCATTGCCTGACTTTCACCTATTTTCAATTTTCAATTTGTCATCACTTGATATTATTATATTATATGAAACATTGTTCATTCTAAACGGGAAAAACAACACAATCACTGTGATAAAGGGAGCTAAAAGATGGCCTTCGGTCACTGCCTCTTTTAGAACACTGTACTTGCCATTTTGGGTCAAAGTAAAAAAACAAACAATTGTGCAATTCATTAATGTGCATCAATGACATCAGTTTAATTGAGTACAGCTTTACTTGCATGCAATGTGTCCCCATTCAATGAGCACCCAACTCCTCCACCATGCTGGCATACAGTCCAACACCATCTTTCCATGCATAGCTTGGGTTAGTCATGGACAGCTTTCACTACGGATTCACTCTTAAATAGATCTCTTGGGGAAGTGGACCTCCATTGGCCTAGCAGGACACTAACATGCTGTGCCTGATACGCTAGTAGCAAAACCATATACAGTATACTACCATATTGCTGCCATGTCAGTGCCACTCCCTTGTTGAGAATGGTCCACCAACCAAATAAGTCACTATTATCACTATATAGATGTCTATAGAGCAGGGCTGAATTAGGACACAGGAACAAGGCTGTGTCTGATCCACTGCATGTAGCACATACTCACACACACACACACACACACACACACACACACACACACACACACACACACTCACACACAGACACACACTAACATAACATTGTCATTGACCCACCACTTGGACAACAGTTGCTCTAGGTCCTCTAGGAGTCCTTGCCTGTGATGAGCAGTGTAAAAGGGACTAACAAATACAGAAATACATAAACTACACTTAATTGTAATCTCTGTTATTGTAACTGTAATTGTGGGGCTGAGAAAGTGGACAATGAGTGCAGGTACAAAGTAGGTGGACCTAACAAAGTTGCTTAACAGGTATTTGTGGGCCAGTAATATGTTACTGGCCCACAAATACAGTCCTGTTTCCTCAATCCAGCTTTGCCAGAGAGTGGATATTAACTGTCTAATTGAGCTGCCAAAGCTGAAAAGAGCAACAGAATCCCTCTCTAGCTTCTTGCACTACACTAACATAAAGATGTAGCACTTTATACTTTCCACTGGTTCTCTCACTGTCCTGAAACTTGAATGTGTCCTTATATGGATAAAAGCGTCTGCCAAATGATTGAAGTAATGTAATGAAACTGCACATGAATGATGAGACACCATTCTCATTTAACTTGTCATTCATAGCTATGCACAAACAATTACAATGAATAATGTTTTGACAAAACAAAGCAAAAATTCAATCAAGCTCGTTGGTACAGTCTTGTAGAGCCCATTTTGAGAGACACACACAGAAGGGGAGAAAATCTATTTCTACATTTCTTATCGCTTGCACATTTAGCTCATCCTCACATTGCTTCACAGACTGCAGCACTTGCAAAGCAATCCAATAAAAGGTCTTTAGGCAGCTGGAGGGCTGTGACACAAAAAGGTTTTGTTGAAGGAAATTCCACTACAGCCCTCCTGCAGCATTTGGCCATATTAAACTGAAAAAAGAAAAACATTCATCTTGGATGCCCGCAAACACTGTAACACCTCTGCGACCAGTGTCAGCACAGGAGCCTGGCCTGGTTGGGTTTGAAAGCACTTTGTCCTCTTCGAAACGAGACTTCCTCTTGAGAGTCCACATCGCCAAGCAATTCATCCTAATAGGAGCTGCATTCTTCTTCCTCCTGCCCCATGCCCTAAAGGGACATTACTGCTGTCTCTTAAAAAATACCTGCGAATGAAATTTTACCCCCTTCTGACCACAGAGGAATGGCCTACACTTAAACAACAAGTTCCCCCAAGGCATAGCTCCCTTGGTATGGTAATTAAAAAAAGATTTAAATGACCCCTGAGACTCGTGGGACCCCATCTCCTTCACCCAGGTCTGTTGCTGAGCTCTCAAGGGCCCTCTGCGAAAGTGGAGGTCAAAGGGGTCAACCCTGACCACTTTTCAATGGAAAAGTAATTTACTGATAACTTTTTTCGTAATGAAATATTCAAATCACTCTAATTTTAATTATGAGCTGAGGCCTCCCCAGTCCTGTGACTAATCACTTTCAGATTTCAACGGGTCCTCTGACATTTAGCTCGTCCTGGCAGGGAAAAACAATGAACAAAAGTGAAAAGATTTCATCAAGCGATCGAGGTGTTTATCAACAGTTTATAATTGGATGAGAAAGAGAATAATGACAAATAATCAGATAAAACTGCTGATGCGATCCACTTAGAAATAACCTTTAATTCGATTAACTTGCTGCCACTTGTTCCGCTTTAAGGTAGCATAAATGTAAGCAGAAGATTTCAGTTGTCTGTCTGTCATGCGAGGGCTTTATTAGTGTGTGCTATTTCAGTGAAACCCACACATACGCAGTAAAATGTGCCTGATGAGTTTAATGTGCATAATATTTCCTGATGTAAACCTGCTTTGTAGGGCTTCAATCCATTTGACATGGAAGTCAAACATTAGGCCTTCATCCTATATATATATATATCTCATGTATTTTACACAGTGCCATTTTGAATTAGCTTAGGTGGCGGGCTTGTAAAATGCAGGTATTAAAACATCCCATTAGCACATTTACCAGAATTCATGACTGTTATATGAAAAGCATGCGCATTTGTTATCTGTTGATTTATTTCCTTTTATACAATTTGGAAATGCAAGCTGCCCTTTGCATTCTCTGAACATTTAATTTCAAATGGACAAATACGTGGGTTATCCATAAAGGGCAAGTTTTCACTCTAGCAAAGCTGGAGCTTTGCCATGAAGGGGTGTATTTTGTCTACAGCAATGTTTAGGTAAGTAGTATGTGTCAAAATAACATCTACATGAATGCCAGGACACAGGGTTTCCCAGCAGAACTTTGCCCAGAGCACGCTGCCGTCTTGCCTTCCTCCCATATAGTGCATGCTTGTGTCATCTTTCCCTAGGTAAGATATGATGTTGATGAAAACATGATAAATTATCCCTTGTGTTTTGGCATCTTTGATGTTCACGTGCCCAGCATAGACACTTTTAGTAGCGGACACTATGTGGGCAGTCTGAACAGTCAAACAACAAACTGCAATGCACCATGTGTCTGGACCACACTGTCTCATCAGTCGTCCCTCCTTGGAACTCTTTTGGTTGTACTAACGACTCTACACCAGGAACACCATTTTAGAGATGCTTCGACCTCTTTGTTTGTCCATTTTTCCTTCCCTGACTCTTCACTTGTTACCGACTATATCCTACCCCTCAGCAGGTGCCTTTGCAAACAAGACAATCAAAGTTATTCACTTCACCTATCATTGGGTTTAATGAAATGTCTAAAATATGTATGTAAGAACCAGTTAAGAAAATATTTTCCTTCCTATAAATGTAGTGTTTCTGCAATACTATATTTTCTTAGAATGGCAACAGCCTGCTCTCAGGCACTACGAAAAAAAAACAAGACTAAATTGGCTTTGAGCTGGCCAACAGATCAAAAAGCTCCAGGGGTCCTGCTCCTGTAACTCAGCATCAGATTTAAGCATCACACACACACACACACACACACACACACACACACACACACACACACACACACACACACACACACACACA
>JBBJLR010000139.1:11629249-11643413 GCA_037577145.1 Brachypetersius gabonensis | reverse complement strand
TGTGTGTGTGTGTGTGTGTGTGTGTGTGTGTGTGTGTGTGTGTGTGTGTGTGTGTGTGTGTGTGTGTGTGTGAACCATCAAGGAAAATGCAGTTTTGCTTAATGGGGTTCCTTTAAAGTTTGACACGCAATTTCAGAAAACTCGTTCTCGTTTTAATGGCCGCACATCTGCCTTTCTGTATTATAACTTCTAGCCATAATAAACCTGATCAGGTCCTGCTTAAGTAAGAGGCCAGTGGTTCCAGTGGTTTCTGGAGGAGACAAGGAAGCACATGGATTCAGAATAATGTGATCCACCACAAGGTGAGCTAATGATAAAGAGAGGATGGTCTTAACCTTGTACACCACATTATGCCCACACAGAAACGTGCTTGATAACATGGTGCATACATTGTCCTCAAGACCACCTTCCCAAGACCCTGGTGCTAGTGTCCATTTCGGCATGAGGTCTGTGCCCTACACAAATGAGAAGCATCACAAGCACACATTTCGCAGCCATCCATCACCCCAGTGGACCCAGCACCTCACCCTGTCTCCAGTTGTGTTTGTGTTTGCGTAAGGCATCATTAATAGCAGCCTTTTCCAAATGTTGTGCAACTAAAAATACACACTGTTTAATTAATGCTGGGCATCTGTACTGAGAGCACCCCCTCCATCTCTTTCTCTCTCTTTCTCTGTCTCTCTCTCACTCTCTCAGCCTCTCTGGAGAAGTCTGTGTATATAAATACCAGGTCCTGCTGTTTCTTGAAGGGTGTCTTCTCAATTACCTCATTGCTCCTTCCCACAAAGGTTAAAACGAAGGATTTCTGGCTTTACGTGACAAGCCACATAAACACGGCGCCGGATGTTCTTTGCTGTGACAAACTACAAGCTGCACTGCCTGTTTTTTACAGCCCAGTGATAAAACATTGGAGGTCAGTGGGACAACGCGCTCAAACATTTCCTAAAAAGGACAAATCGCTTGACAAAATGGAACTGCTTGCGAATACCAATCGACTACAGAGATAAACCGTCAGAAAAACTGTACCTTCTAGGGTACAAACGCATCCGGTGGGGCCATATACTGAAGGTAATTAGGGTCTTAAGTGCCTTTAGATAGGTAACGTAATTGTTACGACACTGTGTCTTCTATTTTTCCTTTTTAAAATAGTCATAGAAAAGTACAAATGAGCCCTTTTTACCATGGGATTATTTAAGGTACATACTTGGACCTTTTTAGGGGTACATTTATGCTGCTTAAAGAATTAACCAGAACTGGATGTTTTTTTCTGTAAAGCACACTCTAGAATTACTTTTTCCCCTCGGCAACAGAAGCTTAAAAATATTAAATAAATTAAAGTGAGGACAATTATTATGAGGAGAGAAAAAGTACTCAAATCATTTTTTTCTCAAAAACACATGTCAAAGTCTTCCTAGAGATTTTCCATTCCATTTTTCCTTTTAATGCCCAGTTGCGTTTTCCTGAACAAATGCAAAATGCAAGTTATTCAATAATATCTGCAATTTAATAACAGATAGTGAACAAATGAGGTGATTCTTGGCTATTGGTTATGATGTCTAATCTAAATATGGTTATGTAACATGCAGTTATGACACCAGAACGGAGTTATGTAATGTGTAAAGTTTGGGAGAAAAACACATCTCACACTTTTGAGTATGTCTTTGTTGGAAGACCTTGTCCAGCACCTGCTTTATTTTCTCTTGGTTTTTTTTGTTCATTGGTTCACATTTTCTCATCCAGCTGAGCAGGGAGATAGAGAGTTCAGCCTTCAAGCCTCAAACAAGCATGCTTCCGAGACTTAAAGCCAACACAGCTGAGACATCTGTCCAAATCTTTATCTTCCTGCTCTCCGTTCGATAAAGCTATAGCTGTGGAATGTACTCACATTGTTGCGTTATGTGTTAGATATGACACTGACATTTGTTTCATGTCACAGCATCACAGCAACATAGTCACACTTTATGCCGTAAAAAACTGCTACAGTCATGAACTGTTTAATCATTACAGTTACTGGCATTTAGACACAATATCAGTCCTGGCAACAAAGAATGGCATGACACATGCTACTAACTGACTTATGCATATACATGTAAAAACAATTGTTTAATCATTCTAAGTAAATCTGAAATTCAAATCAAATCATGAACTTGAATAATTACTGCATGAATCTCATGGATAACCATACTTGCTCAGACCATAGACAAACACACTAACCACACTAACCGTAGTGGTGGCCTAGTGGGTAGCACACTTGCCACCTGACCATAGGTTCAAATCCTGCCTTCAGTGTGCCAGCACTGGGTTCCCAACCCCCCAAAGTTGCTCCAGGGAGATTGAGAATGGAAGTCGCTTTGGATAAAAGCGTTTGCTTAATGCTGTAAATGTAACCATTATCCAGCCTATTGATGAGACACTTCCCAAGCACTGTCATTATGCATGCCCCATACCAGCTCTGCAAATCAGTTGTTAGTGTTTTCTGCCCATATTTCTTAATTTTTACATGATATCTTGTTACTGAGCTTGGTTGTGGAATGACTGAGTACATCACCAGAGATACTACAAAGTACTCTTACAAGTTGGCCAGAAGAAGCAATTTGGCCCCACTTTGAGCATGCATGTGACTTTTGCATGAGTCTCATTGAACTTGACAGTGGAATAAATAAAAGGAAATACATGGACTTCCTATCTTTTTCTGTGAATTTGATGTGCTTGTGGTATTTTTAGATAGTGGTGAATTTCTTTTCTCTGTATATAATTCTCCCATTTTATTTTATCCTGAACTCCTTTGTATAAAATTTTAATTAAACTTAGAGTAGCCTATTTCAATTGGAATACTGTCTGTTTACTTGGAACATGTCATATAATGCTGCTGACAGCTTCATCCACCTAGATCAGAAATAATCCAATTTTCTTAACCTAGAATGCTATACCATAAATGTACCACATTAATTAATTAATTAATTAATTAATTCATTCATTCATTCATTCATTATCTGTAACCGCTTAATCCTTACTAGGGTCACGAGTGCCCACAAATGTACCATTTAAATTATAAATGGTCTACAGTTCATAATAAAAGTAAAATAATGTAATTGTGTCTAGGTAACTCATTGTCAAACCTTCCAACAATTAAAAGAGGTGACATTTAGCAGTTTTTTGAGCTTTAACTCCATGTGCCAAACTCAAATCTAATATAATACAACTTCAGTTCATGAATTTTCATCATATTACATTACTTTTTTTTTACAATGAGATTCACTGCAGTATCCGTGATGACAGGTCTGACAAATGATTAATCTACTGCTGGTGCATCCTCAACATATTGTACAAAAAAAGGAGATAAGAGGCATGTCACACTTCAATGCCTTCCAGATGTTTCCCACTAGAGGGGGTGACATCACCAGATGCAGGTCACATACTTTTAATTCAGATTCTTTGCTTATTTTGATTATAGTTTTATAAAATTAATCTATGATAAAAGGAATTTGTGATGGAATATGCAATATTGGGACAGACAAAAAATATATATGTATTATTACTGAAATTATATACTATAAAGACAATAGATATTCTGTGTGGTCGACTTTACAACTGTTTATAGAGTAAGCAAAAAAAAAAAAAAGAGTCACAGAAAGGCATAGAAGTGGGCGTCATCTGGCCACATCCCACACTGATGACCGCTTCATTGTGAAAAGTGCCCTGTGGGACCAGATGATGAATGCCACTCAACTCCAGGCACATGAAATGGAGGTGAGATGCACCTAAGTGTCACGTCAGACCATTATGAAACCATTCACATCAGCATGGTCTGCGTGCTAGACAACCTGCAACGGTACCTGACCACACCACCAGGCACAGGGAGCATTTATGCTGGCTTTTATGTTGGATGAGGGACCAGTGGGCTTCAGTGCTGTTCTCTGCTGAAAGTCGATTCACGCTAAGCAGTAACGATGGCTGCCGACGGTGTTGGAGACGCTAAGGAGAGCGCTATGCATCAGCCACTATTGTCACCAGACGAGCCTTTGGTGGTAATGGTGTTACAGTGTGGGCAGGTGTGTCTAGTCAATCCAGAACAAGCACATACCACCTGAATAACGTCATTAATCCAGTCATTGGGCCCCTGAATGAACAACAAAGGCCTCATTTTATTTAATGGACGACAATGCTCCAGCTCATGAAGGTCGCATCATTGGGGAATGGCTGCTAGAAACCGGGGTACCTCGAATGGAGTGGCCTGCACTTTCTCCAGACCCGAATCCCATAGAAAACCTATGGGATCATCTGAGTCGCTGTATAGAGGCTCGTAACTCTGTACCCATAGAACGTCAATGACCTGAGAGCCGCCCTTAAAGAAGAGTGGGATGCCATGCCTCAGCAGCCAATAAGTCGACTTGTAAACAGACGTCGTTGTCAAGCTGTAATTGATGCTCAAGGGCACATGACACGTTATTGAGACATTGACATTTTTGTTGTGGTTTACTCACCAGTGTTGTTGGCTTTTGTTTCAATAAATGAGATGAGGAAATCACCATTGCATGCTTCTAATTAAACGCACTACTTTCATGATATAATATCACTTTAGTATAAACATTTTACATAAATATGCTTAATATTTTGTGAATAGTGTATGTATATATGTTTTGCTTGTAAAGTTGTACATAATACATTTTGAACCCATCAATATATATATACACACACACACACACACACACACACACACACACACACACACACGCACACACACCATTGAACCAAGGTTTTCAAAGGTTAAAGCAATATTGTAGATAAAGTAACTATTAATTTTCAGTATTGATCTCATGCCCTATTGTTTATTCATCATCATACGCAGTTAACATAATATTAGAGATGCATCTAAGCAGCTTTTTTCCACTGGGTTACATCACTAAAGAAAAATGATTAGGCCAGTTAATTGACCCGGGCTTGGGTTTTCACTAAAAACCTTCTGGGCCTCACTGAAAAGTCAACATCAGTATGACTTGTGCGTCAGCGTGATTGAGAATAGATGAATCACAATCAGATCTGAACTCTATCCCATGACTAAAGAAATCAAGCTACAAGCCTTTGCTCTTCAAGGTCTGTCTGGCCTAGAGTCATTTGATTGAATAAGTTAGCAATGCAGCTTTAAGTGCATCTCAAGAGATTTTCACTTTGTTGCCCACTGCTGCCTCTGCCTCTAGATGTCTGGATGATGTCTAAGCATTTAGCATTTAGCCTCATCTACAGTATGGCCTTGTCTGGTATGCTAAAATACAGCTCCCCGTATACCAGCTGGGCCATGTTAAACAGGGCAGTCTAGCTGATTTCTTCATGAGGGCTTCTGTGAAGAGTTTCTACTCTGTTTTGAGATAAACAAAATGAAAACCCTACTCGAGAGACTGAAATATAGCACATCGTCACTGTACAAACAAAACCATTTATCCACTGTTGTCTTTATTTTATTAAATAATTTGAGTTGTTATTGTTTTTTGTGAAAAAATCTATTGGAATTCTTTACATAAACTCAACCACATATGTTCAGTTTATAGGTTTATGCTTTTTCCTGTAAATTTATTATTTTGGTCATGCAGTGTTACTGTACTAAATAAAAAACATTATAGAACCTCAAACTTCATTGGATTTACCCTGAAATGGGAGGTGTGGGCAGATGATGAGTGAAAAAAAAAATTGCTGAGGAACAGTTCGTCATGTGGCTGGGATATCAGAAATTTTGGGGGGCTGGGAGGGTGGGAATGTGTGGAAATCACACAATCATTTGTAGACAAGAAAAACTAGCCTCAACAAAAAGGGCACAGTAGCCAAAGACCCTTCAAAGAACATTTACATTATGCTGAGGTTCTTGACACTCATTATATTAATTGAAAGGTTCTTGAGGGAACGTGAGATCTATAATGTGTAAATTATATGTGAAGAACTCTTCCTGGCAGCTTCGCTTTTCAGAGTCAGACTTTTACTAGCATTTAACAGCACCGTTACATAAATAATTAAAGAGTACATATTATTAATTACATAAAATTGTTTTATACAGTACATTACATTCAACAAAAAAATATAACATTGAACCAAGGTTCTCAAGGGTTAGAGCAAAGCTGCACATAAAGTCACTCTATTAATTAAATACAATTTAAATGGAAATTTCAATATTGATTGCATGCACTAATGTTTATTCGTCATCAAACGCAGCTGACGTAAAATCAAGATGCATCCAAGCAGCTTTTGCCCACAGGGTTAGATCACTAAAGCAAATGATTAACCCAATTAATTGAAACTTTCATGGATGAACCAAAATAAATGCCTCACAATTACTTAATAAAATTGCTTTACAATAGCTTGCATTAGAAGTAAAGAAAGCTGCATTCTCCTGTAAAGGTAAAACTTTGAACAATGACATATTACTATCATTACTTGGGAAAAAGGCAATACCAGGAACAGGCAATGTGGGAACAAAGTCCTAAAAAGAATGAGAGATTATTCTCTCCGGTATACAAAAGTAAATAAAAGCTCCATTCTAAAAATAAAAGTGAATAAGATCAATAACAGATTATGTGTCTGCTTAATATCTTTTCATTCTGTACTGTAACTGCGGAGACAATGTGACTGAAATACGCAGAGCTTCTGTCCTCTTATTAAAAAACCTTGATAATGACATATGGATTATCAAAATGACTTGGACTGCGTGTTTTCATCATTTTCACTCTTTTGTGAAGTTCATTTTTAATTCCCCAATGCGGTTTTAATTCATCACTATCTGGGTTTGTGTCAGAGTCATTATTAACTTTGGAGTTTCAATCAACTTAACACTTTAAGACCACCAGTTTATTAGCTGTATTAGGTTTTAAGCATATTTTTTTTCTGTATAGACTAAGCACAATTGCATGCAGTGATGTGCCCATGATGAAAGGTTTTGCTGGTTAATCTACTGAAAGAACTAGAATCCACTGCACCCACTGGCCACATCATTAGAAATAAATGGAGCTCCATTTTACTACTGTAGAATTACACACAGTAGCTGGTTTGTTGGTGTTAGCTATCTTATCCCTTAATTCAAATAATGCCTGTTCTACTTAAGTTGTATATTTTTAAATGTATATAACTTTGTGATTGGTTGATTAAGGGCTGAGTATTGATCTGTAATAAATGAGGAGAGATAGAGGATGGTTGAGTCCCCTTTAAAATGTGTGTCGCAGAGAGAGTCTAAGGAGGCCAGAAACTTCGACAAAAAGTTGGAAAAAAAACCCAAAAGAAACAAACTTGGAGCAAAACACACAGCAGGCTTATGAATGGACTTCAATAGACTAAAGCTCAGATTATATAAAATCAGTGGAGTGATTTTTCCTATAAAACACCAAAAATCTGGGTGTCTCCAAACACTGGTTTTATAACAACCACACAATCACAGTTTTTGTTCAGTTTTTTTGTTCAGGTAATGCTACAGCACCACACACACACTCCAATGATCATAATTAGATCAGTGTGATTATGGACAGAATCAGACCAATTATTGATAGTTTGGCTAACACCAACATTTCTCCTTAAGTATGTCCCAGTACATTGCTCCATCCATGTTACCTTTAACAACGTGCCATGCCTTAATACAGATTGTAGAGAAGCAGACTCAAATTATGATGCTCCTACCTGCATACTTCACCGTCTGTCTCGTGTTCTTGTGTCATTTAATGAGTATTTAAAATTTTTACTTTGTGTCAGTTACCGCTACACTTCGACCTCAAAGGATCCATTTGCAATTCTACACAACAGTTTTGCAGTCTTCAGGTTGCGTGTACACTAACTGTCCACTTTATGTGAAGTGTCAACCTTGTACTTCCTCTCAGTGGCCACTTCATGGGCAACCTTACAGGTCCACTATTCTTTATCCAAACAGGACAAGCTGAATTATTGCTAGAGGTCGTGTCAGTACAAAGTACACAACGGTATAGAATATTTTCCATTTAAGTGTTGTTTACTAATGCTGTCCCTGAGAACTTTAGTAAGCTCTTCACCTTCCCCACAATTGCAAACTGTGCTTGAAATCTTCCCATCCGATGGAACGTCTTTATCTAAACACAAAGCGTAATTTATTTGTATAATACAAAGTATCCAGTACTGTGTAAAAGTCTTGGCCACCTCTCATTTCTTCATATTTTCCTTCCAAAGAGTCAAACTTTCTTGTATTTGTTCAAATATAGGCTTGAGGACCTGTTCTCTAGGCTTCCTTCCTGAAAGATTTTCAAAGTTATAAATTCTCAGTTTCAGTCCGGTCCTTGTTCCTGACCTGTTACCTGTTTGTTTGTTTGTTAAGATTCACAGTGACCTACATATAAGCCAATTCAGCAAAACAAAGTCATCTAACTTAAGGCCTGAACCAGTGAAGAAAGAGGTGTAGACGATTCCAGGTGATCAGGTGGTGATCAGTATACTGATGGTGCTGAATGTTGACTGGTTGGAACCCCTTTATCCAGGCTCCTTCTATCTTTAGGCACAGTCAGTTTTAATGTTTATTTCAGCCTTTACATCTATGTCTACAGCATATGTTGCCTGTTTTACTAATACATTTTATAAGTACAAATCCCAAAGATTTAATGTGTAAATTTGACAAGGATATATGCAATGGAAGTATACTGAGTAAAAAAAGCCTGAATTGTACACGGAAATATAAGGCAGCCTGTAACGTGACCACTGAATGGAAGTACAAAGTCAGCATTTGGTGGGCAGTCAGTGTATCCATAACTATATGGAGATGAAAAAAAAAGAATGCATTGTGGCTCCTGGCGTCAAACTGCCATGGAGAGGAAAGCAAGGTAAAATCAATATTAAAAATACTGTAATTGAAAATAATTGTAATAACTGTAACTCTTTTACAAACAGTAATGAACAGGAATCAGTACGTTTGCAGTAGTTGTCGTGTGGGATGCCTCCAGCCCACGGGCACTGGGTAGATAAAGTGTGGGATGTATCCAGTGGGTAGAAGTGGGTTAAGAATCTGCCGTTGTGGGCTCCAATGCTACAGTTACTTCTGCCAGACCCCAAAGGGAAGTTTTGGTTGCATTTCGTTAGGAATTTTTTTATTGAACTTGAACTCAAGGTTGATCTAGTCAAGAGCACACATATGTATACTATTTTAATTGTTTGGTTTTCCTGGCACTGTAGGTAGAATGGTCACTGTGATGCTGCTGTAATACAACAGACCCTCAGTGACACAACAGTAAACACATCAAACCCACATAGAAAATACAGTGGAAGGAAGCAACATTTCCAGGGGCTCTGTGCAGCACACATAATGAGGCCTATGTTTACTGAAGCACACAGCACAAATGACCAAGACAAAGACTACATTTAGACCTTTTACACAAGAAGCTCTGAAGCCCTACATAACCATGTTAACTTTGATTCAAAGCTCAAGAATAATACTGCAAATATGTAGGATAAGGCAATATTTACATTCTTATATTAGTACTGTAAGAATAGTATAGATTTGCAATAACTGTGCAAATTATATGTTCTTTTTAACAGAATAAGAAGAAGAGCAAGAAGAGGACGATGAAGACAAAGACAAAGAAGTCAGTTCTGGTATTCTGGGCCCCTGACCAATCAGCTGTGGTTTAAGCTCCGGTGTTACAGATGCAGGGTCAATCAGCTCTGGTCTTACATGGTCATGTTCAAACATTTCTAGTGTTACATGGTTATAGATAATCGGCTCTGGTGCTACATGGTCATAGTCAACCAGCTCTGGTGTTTCATCATCACAGTCAATAAGCTCTGCTGTTACACCATCACAGTCAATAAGCTCTGGTATTACATGGTTGTGCTCTATATTATAGGCTCCTGACCAATCAACACTGGTGTTATGGGCCTATGACCAATCAGCATTGCTGTCATAGGTCCCTGGTCTATAAGGATACAACAGCATGTGCAGCCCAAATGGTGACATTTCAGGCCAGGTTGCATCAATTTGTCATCACTGCCACCTCAGTCTTGTCAGTTTACTTGCCAAATTATTATGCTTTTGGCAAATTTACCCTTATGGTTCTTTTCGTTGTGTTTTGCAACAGTTTCAATTGCGGGAGCAGTTTTAAACTAAGAAAGCATCTTTGTATTTTATTTACCCGTTTCACCACTTGATACTAGTGTGTGGGAGAGGATGTTTGTGTGTGTGCGCTTTCCACTTTTTGGCTCTGAAGCCGAAACAATACCCCACCCTGCTAATCTAAATTCTTAAACATGTTGGCATCCTTGCTACACGCTTGACAAAACACACAAGCAGACCATTGGGAAAGTTGGAGTTCAAGACGAAGGCATGCAGAAGTTCAGGATTAGGGTGAAGGACAAGAGCAAAGGCACAAAGAACTTGAATACTTTGGCCTTCAAAGAATGAAAAATTGAATAATTGGCAGGGATTCATTTAAATGATAATTCTTATTATAGAGCCCTTTAAAATATTAAAACATTCTCAATACACAGCTTCCTATTAATTAACTTTTTCACTCATTTTCATTCTCTCATTCACCACGTTCCCCCTCCCACGCCACCTCCTCCTCTCTACCCGGTGAACTTGGAACACTAATAGGTTATGAATAATTCTGTTTCAGTTTAGATGGCAATTAGCCACAATGCTACAGGCTATTCTTCATCCTCAGGATGTGAGTGGGGATTTAAGAGCCAGCTGAGCACAAGTGCACAAACCCATGGCTTTAACACAAACACACACACACACACACACACACTTTTCTCATACCTGCTGAATGATCAGAAGATGCATTGAATGAACGCGCATTCAGTGATAAAGTGGTTTACAAGAATGAATGAAAAATACAACACCCCCAATCTCCCTATTATTCATTCATGCTGGGGTGGCCCCTTACCCATCGGCAGTTAAGACTCCACAGCGTGCTTCCCAGAAAACCCAACATAAGGCAAGGCAAGAAAACCTTGAAACACTGTCAACAATTAATTTAGAGCTCATTTCTGTTTGTCTTTATTAGACTGCAGTATCCTCTCTGAATCATAATTCGTCTCTATTTATTTAGGTAACGCACCATTAAGATTCACAGCGTCCTTTGTAAAGAGGAGCAGTAAATTAGTAACTAAGCAAACAAACACAATTACAGCAGAAAACTCAAGTTTACAGTCCAGAGCAGTCTAGCATCATGAAATATTCTATTTAAATTAGATCATTATTTATACAATTTGCAAGATTAGCATAGTTGTGCATTTTGTTGTGTTGTGGAGTCAGTTTGCATTCTGCATCCTCATTTAGTCTTTAATTCTGACCTTTTGCGAACGTATAGCATGTTTTTTTGGCTTCAACCATCTAAGCCTCAATTATCGAAGCTCCAACCATCTTACCGTCTAACGTTCATCTCCCGGAGGCTCAAAGTCCATTTGAGTTTACTGGCTTCACTGCAAAAAGACACTTGATCATCTGTTAATTGCCAAATATAGTGGGTGTATTGGAGTAAGACATCTACCAAAACGTGTTGGAACACAGTCTAATGCCTCTGGTCTAAGCTTTTATTCAATTTTGAGAAGATTAGAGCGTTTAACAATTAGTGCTCCAAACATGTTGAGCTGTCCAGTGATGCTGGCTTCGTGACAGTTTGAAAAGATGTGGTGGTGCTTCATGTGTCTTTGCAAAACCATGTGCTAGCTTAGGATATCTAGCTAGGGCACGGAATTGTCTGTGACTTAATTGGGTCATATGCAAAATTTTGTGCACCTCTGGTCAAATTTTGTGTTTCACATGAAAGAATGGTCAAAATGGTCATATTAGCCTCCAAAAAACATTTACATGCTGTGAAATTTGCCAAAAGTGGAGTTACTAAGTTCTGACCTTGTTCTAACTTTCATAAAGTGCTTCTTTATTGTTTTTTACCCCAAAATGGTACAAAATCAAACTAATACACTAGCATGTTTCATTATAAGTTATCATGAGTTACAGTATATCTGCATTTTCTGAGGATGTCATGATATGGTCAGTATGTTAAGAACCCTGTCCAAATACAAATGCAAGTCCAATTACAGTAATAGAGTGTAATAAGAGTGTAATGTCCTGTTTAATTTTTATATAATGCACTGTGTGAAGTGCTAAATAAAAATCCAGTTTTTGAGAACATTTTTAAAATCTGGCACCACTGGCCACTTGTCAGATGCCTGGAAGTGGCAGTCTTAAAAAAGGGGAGGACATTTTTTCCGATGATGTCTGTAGTTCTTTGAGCCTGGCCTTTAACTCATATGAAAAGGGAAGGGAATGTGTCATTCAGTGGCTAATGCATATGGTCAGGGTCTTCTGAACTGAAACAGAAGTGTCACCATAAATGAGTGTGAAGCTCAGCAATGAAATAATACAATGCCAGTTTGATACTTTAATGAGCCATTTCTAAATTTATAGTATAGTAAAGAAGCTCATAACGAAGATCCATTTGTGTAAAATTACATCTTGCAGTCTTTAGTTGAGGACACAGTACCATTCTTTTTACAAATAACCCTGAGCTGGTGCCCTGCAGCAATGCTGATTATAGACAAGAAAGTCTGCGACGTATCATTAATTCATCTTCAGCTGTCGTTTTGGAGTTATAATCAAAGTTCATAATAACTGCTATCACATCAAACTCTGAAGCAGAGATACATAAATAGCTCCACATCCACCTTTCCTATCTCTTGGTGTGCTATAAATATTGCTGCCATTCAGGAAACTGTTGCTGCATCCAAACATAGATCATATACTTGAGAGATGTTACATTTTCAGCTAATTTGGATTTGGTGCTCTGAGGTCCTGAAGTCGTTTGAAAACAACTGAGGTGACTAATGAGCATGCCATTGTATAATAACAGTGCAAGCAGCATGATTAGATATAATTATTAAATAAACAAAGAAAGAAAATAATTGGCAAAGGCAGGTAATGACTTAGTAATCTACAAATAATATAGATTTTTGACAAACAGGGTTTCCTAAACCAGTTATTCAGCGAAAAGACAAAAATACGTATTTATCAGGAGGCAGAATCATATTTAATTACTTTCTTTGTTGCCTGAAATAAAGCAGGTTTTTTAGAGGTTTAAAAGGCCCTTTCCAAAGAATTCCCAGAGGGTTGTGTCATTTATGATCACTCCTGTTATTATAGCATCTACAAGCAAAAAAATGTCTGGGTTTTTCTATGAAGTATACCTGATTAGGGCAAAGGCGGTTAAACAGGTTTTTATCGGGAGCTGATGGATGGTAAGTGAAATTCCTTAATTACTTAAAACACTTGCTATATGACCAAAAGTATTGGGACACACTTGTTTTTTGCGTCCGGGCTAGGCCCCTTACTTCCAGTGAAGGCTAGTCTTAATACTTCAGCATAACTTAATGTATTTTGCTGAGGAGAGACTGAGTGTGTTGGGAGGAGGATGTTAAGGAGAGACTCTGAGTGTGTAGGGAGGAGAATGCTGAAGAGAGACTGAGTGTGTTAGGAGGAGGAGGCTGAGGATGGAGCTGCAGGAAAGAGGAGAAGAGGTTTATGGATGTGCAGCAAAGAGGAGAAGAGGTTTATGGATGTGGTAAGGGAGGACATGCAGGCAGTTGGTGTGAGAGGAAAATGCAGAGGAGAGAAAAAATGGAGATGATTGAGGAGCAGCCAAAAGTAGAAGAAGAAGAAGAAGAAGAAGAAGAAGAAGAAGAAGAAGAAGAAGAAGAAGAAGAAGAAGTTGATGCTGAATTGAATTTGACGCTGCCCATTTTCTCTGGGGCAATGACAGTAGAGTGGTGAGCTGCATAATCACCACATGGATTAAGAGAACCATGAAGGCCACTTTGAAAACAAGGAACAAGAAAAACAGCTCATTCTTTTCTCCATGAGATGCTAAAAGTGTGCAAGTGATTGTGTGTGTGTGTGTGTGTGTGTGTGTGTGTGTGTGTGCTCACGTTCGTGTTTGTGTGTTTGAGTGTGTTTGTGTTTGCATGTGTATTTGTGTTTGTGTGTGTGAGAGATAGAGAGAGAGCGAGAGAGGCAGAGAGAGAGAATTTTCCCCACAATTCCCTGCAGTATGGTGCAAACACTGATGATGAGAGGAAGTCAAAGTGAAGACACCAATACTCAATGCACACACACACACACACACACACACACACACACACACACACACACACACACACACACACACACACACAC
>JBBJLR010000139.1:11577498-11604804 GCA_037577145.1 Brachypetersius gabonensis | reverse complement strand
ATTATTATTATTATTATTATTATTATTATTATTATTATTATTATTATTATTATTATTATTATTATTATTATTATAAGATTGAAGGAGAGCAAGAGTGAGGGAGAGAGAAAAATGTGTTTGCGTGTGTGTCATAGCTCCATCGTAACTGTCCAGGGAACAGAGAGATATGTGTGTGTGTGTGTGTGTGTGTGTGTGTGTGTGAGTAGCGTGGTCTCTGGTACGAAGTAGCGAGGGGATTTCAGGGTCTGTGATCAAGCAGCTCGGCCTAATGAAGCGGCACGGTCACATGACCACATAAGGGGTGCAAACAGGCCACAGAGGCAACAGCCTTTATCTCTCTCTCTCTCTCTCTCTCTCTCTCTCTTTTTTTTTTCCTCTCCCCTTTTGTCTCTCTTTCCTCCACAACCCCCTCTCCTCCTCTCCCCATGTTACTCTTGCTACCTCAAATCACGGCTCATTATTCTGCCGCTCTGCGTAGCGCACATCACTGCGAGAGCAAAGGGAGGCTGTCAGAAGAACAGAAACGAAGAAAGCTATTGTTTCCGCACCCGGGGAATAGAAAGCAGACTCTGCTAAAAGCCCCAGCATGAAAGAGTCAAAATCCACAAAAAGAAGGGATGGTGGAGACAAAAAAAAGCAGTGAACCCTCAGACGAGGGACATTATTCTTTAACTGTTACATGCTGTCAGGCTCCTGCTGGCCTAAATTTAGCATGCGCAGTCACTGCTTATCCTCATGTGGTGTACATGTATGTGAGATGGCAGAATGGGCTACATTGTAGGGCTAAAATGATCTCTTTTTTGGCCGAAATTTGACATGGATGAGATTTGTTTTCTTGACAGATTATAGTTGTGGGTGTGTGTTAAAGTAAAGTAAACTGGCCCTTACGCCACAGGCCAACACACAGTGTGAACTGTTGTAAAATTCTTCCTCTGCATTTAACCCATTCACCAAGTGAAGCAGTGGGCAGCCAGCAACACAATGCCCAGAGAACAGTGTGCGGGCGGTAATTTGCTCAAGGGTACTTCAGTGCTGACCCTGACAGTCCTGGAATTCGAACCCACAACATTCCAATCGCAGGGACATCCCCCAGGCCACCAGTGTATATGGCCCCATCCATACCTGATATTACCATTTAACCTGTGGAAGAATAGTGTGTGCATTGACTACATCAGTCTCTCAACATCTGTGGTCAGAGAAAAATGTGCTGCAAGTCCATGTTCATGCACAGGCTGGTAAAAGACTGCACAGACCACTAATAGATTAATGCAACTAAGAGAGAATCAAATGAGTGAGGAGCTAAAGGCAGGAGATGCATGTGGCCACATAATACTTGTGTGAAGGCAGTATACAGACAGCAAAAAAAAAGAAAAAAAGACAGCTGAGACCACTGTGAGGATGGGACACTACATTCAGACAACAAATGTAATTTACCCATGGCAGCCCAAATTAAATTCAAGTCACTAACTCTTACCTACAGAGTGACATCTGGGTCTGCACCCAGCAACCTTAATCCTATCATTTACGCTTATGTTCCTACTCGCTCCCTCCACTCCTCCAAGGAACATCGTCTGGCTCTGCCATCCCTACACACAAGGTAAACCCAATCCAGCCTCTCATTCGTGGTTCTCTTCTGGTGTTATGACCTGCCTAAGCCAATCAGAGCACCAGAACCCCTCAATATCTTCAAAAACCTCCTGAAGACGCATCTGTTCAGAGACCGTCTCCTGTCCTGACACTATTTATCTTCTTTCACTACTCCCTACAGGATTTTAGCACATAAAACTCTCCTCTGGTATTCACACTGTCCTGAAACTCGAGTGCTTCCTAAAATTCACTGCCAAATGCATCTGCCAAATGAATGCAATGTAATATAATGGTCATATGCAGCCCTAATATTCCTGGTGCAGTGTAACACACTGGAGTTACACTGTCCGATTATTATCAGATGATCAAAGAGGTATGTTATGACAGGGGTGAAACAATGCAGATCATGTCATTATGAATGCCACGGCTACATATAAATCTAAAACATTATTTGATGATACAATGTGGCTGTGGTGATGGCAGAAAGGTCAATCCTGAGCAAAATATGACAATCAAGCTTGTAATATGAGCAAAGCTCACTGAATGTGACGGTTGTGTTCCAACAAATCAGATCTGTGTCACATTTAGGCAAGAGCTGGATCTGAACTGTAATTGGAATGTAGCTATGCTGACATTTCTCCATTCACGATGAGTGAAGAAAGCCTCTGAATGCCATCCTCGGCAAAAAAAGGCACATGAGCAGGCATTGTGGCAGGCTGTAGCATAGCTACGACAATGAGTAGAAGTAAAGCACCAAGAACATTTCCCCGGAGGAATCGAACTAACGAACTGTCCCTCGCCAGGCTCGCAGCGATAATGAAAAGGCAGCCGGAGTGTCCCTCACAGACACTAAATAAATCACTCCCACTATTACAGCAAAGCACTCCGCCACCCCACAGGGAGCCAGGCCATGCATTATTTACCAACTGAAACTGCAATATCAACCCCTTTCATTCTGGCCTGGATGCTTTTCAGCCACATTGTGCTGCACTCGGCCAACTGAAGTCAGGCAAGAAAGGAGAGAGAGATACTGAGAGAGGGTGGAAGAGAAAAAGAGAGGTGAAACATAAAAAAGAAGAGAAGAGAAGAGAAGAGAAGAGAAGAGAAGAGAAGAGAAGAGAAGAAAAATAATGAGAGTAACTGAAAGAAAAAGACACATTTACAATAGAGAAAATGGTGGAGAAAAAGAGAGAGAAAAGACACGTGACAAAGAGAGAAGAGAAGAGAAGAGAAGAGAAGAGAAGAGAAGAGAAGAGGGTGTTTAAGGTGGAGATAGAAATAAACAAAAGAAAGAAAGACAAGAAGCAATCTGATGAAGATGAAATGAAAGACAGATATGTAAAGAAAGAGAAGGAAGAAAGAGGGTAAGAAGAAGAAGAAGAAGAAGAAAAAGAAGAAGAAGAAGAAGAAGAAAGAGTGAGTAACAGTTATGCCCATAATAACGTAACTTTCTCAGAAACACAGAAAGTCAAGAAAACCCTGAATCTGCTCTACATTTCTTTGAGTGTAAAATAATTTTCATCCAAGAAACCCTGTGTACCTTCAGTCTAATTTTGAAAGGATGAACAACTATGTGGGGCTTTTCTACCAGTCACTTAATGGCGCATTAGAAACATCAGGAAAAAGTTAAGATTCTTCTTTCAAAGCTACAGAGATCGCTCATTTATTTCAGCACCATGGACAGAGACATCCAGCCGGCTACACTTACCACTAACCTTAACTTCAACCCAAGGCTAAACGTAAACTTACCATTACCCTTAACTTCAATCTAAAACGAATGGTGTAGACACTCAAGCTCCACCACAGAGTTTGCTTACAATTTGATCATATGTAGATAATCTGCAGGGGACTCAAACAAAAGCCACCATGAAGAAAACTGAAAAGTAAAAACATACACTTTCCACAGAATTTCTCTGCTTGTGTCAATGAGATAGAAGTAATAGGCAGTTGAATAAAATGTGAGAAGTGTTCAAGGTGTCAGCACCATGAGAGTTAACTTCAGAAAAGAGCTCAACAGAGATATTGTATGTGCAAAGAAATGAAAAAAAAAGCTGCATGAAAAAGGACAAACTGCTTCTCAGAATTTGTGCTATACATCACACACTTTTCCGGTTGAGTAGGTTTAATGTGGGTTTGTGAGATCCAATAGTAATGATGTGGAGGCGGAAGTGAGATGGGAGGAAATAGATGGCAAAAGTCATGCTTTGTTTGCTGTGCATGAGATATACAGCTGTATCCAAGGACAGAAAACACTTTGTCTCGCAATGAAGATGTTCAAGAGACGGAATCAACTTGACCCAGAGGTTGCAGACTGCTGGAGCTTCTGAAGATGAATTTGGACTGTTTCGCTCAGCAGCAGCAGCTTGAGAAGTTCTCTACATGTAGAAAGTGATGACATTCGCAAGGAACCATCTCAACGTAACATTACTCATCCGCTTATAATGAAAATGGTTCATTTAGATCATTTGACACAGACTTTAAACAGAGGTAAAGTAAAGTGGTTTTATTCATAGCAGTGTGTGGAGACACACTTTTCAATTACAGGGCAAATCCCTAACCACCGGTCCACCACCACCCTCACTATTATATTAAAATAAGACTGGAAATATATTAAACACAACAGCTGTTTTTGTATTGATAAGGATGTGCTCATAGAAAGATAAGCAATGTAATTTTGCAAGCTGTCCTAAACTTTACAAGAGAAGGTGAAAACAGCCTTTATGTGCAATGAAAGCCGATGTAATTTTAGACCATTTATAATTATCCATTCATCATGGAAACCTCACACAATGTAAAAAGTCCTAAAATTCTACATTTTGTTTTCTATAAGCTGCTCCAAAAGAAAAAAAAAATGCCAAAAAGAGCCCATCTCTAACTTTTACAAGAGAATATGAACACTGTGTTCACGTGCAATATAAGCTAAGGTGATTTTTTTTCTAAAGAAATTTAGATAATGTCTAATTATTCATTCATCATGAAAGTCTCATGGTGGGTGCTGTGTTCAAATGAGTGAAAATGGAAAAAAAGGAGGTACATGGTTCAATTTAGACACAATGTCTGAATTGTCACAACAGGTCTGGTTATCTCTCTCCTGCATAATTTAAGGTTTATGTTGAGAAAACGTGTTCATTCCACCTTGGAATTCATGTCACAATTGATTAACGATGGTGAAGATCTTTTAACATCAAGTTTTACGATGCAGTTCAGCACCTGCTGGGCTGGCATGCACATGCAAGCATTTTTTCTTCTGTTTTCATTACTCACAGATATGTGAGACCAGACTCAAGTGGGAATGCGTGTCAGACCTTAAGTCACTTCCATTAACCAAAGTAAAGGGCTTTGGCTTCGCGATAAGTTTCCACAATCTTGCACACAGGTCAGTTACATCATGGATTCTCACGAAGAATGAGGAGAGAAATGAGGGGAGTTTTTTTTCTTTTTCTTTTAATCATGTTGCTGCCTCTCCACAGTCGCTCGCTCACTTGCAGATCAAAAGGTGAGAACAAAAAAAAATAAAATAAGGCATCATAAAGGCATGAAAGAGAGCAGAAATAGAATTAAAATCCCCCATTGCTAGCAACTTAATCCCCCCCCCCAAAAAAAACCCCACACTTAAAAGAGTGAAGTCAACTCACTTGTGAGAAGTCAACCCACTGTGGCGCATGACTTGAGTAGAACGCACCTTTGAAGATCAGGCCGAACCTGTTTGTTTGCAGTGTTCCTCTACCTCAAGGGCACTGACTCCATTAGCTAGACTGGTGGGGAAATTTAAACCCGACAGATGGCGCGGAGGATGCATCTGGATGTTAAAATGAAAATCTCATAGTGTCTGATGTGCTCAAGTATCATCTGCTGTGGAAATAATGGGCTGAAGCAGAATTGCCACTGCAACAAATGACCCTTTCATTATTCATTATAAGTGTTTTTTCTTTTTTTGTTTTTGGGTGATTTTTTGTGAGATTGGACAAACTGAACACAATGTCATTCAAGTATTACATTAGAGTTTAATATTTCCATTTTTGGTGTAATCTGTTTTTCAGCTGTCTCTCATTGGGGCAGCCGGTGTCTGGTGGATAGGTAGGGGCCCCTGCTATTAGAAGGTTATGGGTTTGAATCCCAGGACTGCCAGTGGTACCACAGAGGTACCCTTGAGCAAGTTATCATCCCCATACACTGCTCCCCAGGCGCATTGTTCTTGGCTGCCCGCTGCTTCAGTTAAACGCAGTTTCACACTGTTCACACTGTGTGCGGTTTTGACATGTGGCTATAAGGGCCACTTCCCTTATTTCATTGTTGTTGTTTGCAGCATGCAAACTCAATCGAATCTAACTTGTTGTGTGTCAGTAAACGTAGCAGTCTAATTAGTCCCATTTAGGTGGTGTTGGTGCTACAGTTGGAAGTCTCTAAGGTGAGAGAGGACTCTTGCTAACTCTCTACAAAACCAGTCACGAGGGAAGAATGAAAATAAGTTATTGTCCACCTTCCACTTGCATTGTTAAGCATGTAGTGTCACTGCTAGACTGAGAGTAATGCCAGGTGTCTGCCTACTCTCAGAGAGTCTGGTTCATTTTGTGGCTCACAAGATCTGCTTATTCTGACAAGGCCAGTAAACAGACAGATGAAATAACAAATTACAGCTTGTTGATTTTGTGCAACCTGTATTTTTAAATGAGATTACAGCATGTAATGTTTGGAGTCTTCCTGAACTCCCCTCACTCTACACCTAAAAACACAGCTTTTACACCACCTCTTGTTAGACATTTGATCCTGATGAACTGGACATCCCCCAAACTTTCTACATGAAATGAAGTAGCTTGAAAAGACTGAAGGGTTTATTTAATAAAATCTCTAGAAATATGTTTAAAAAGATTGCACTTCCATTTTTTATTACATTTTTTTAAAAACATTTTTGTATGCAAAAGTCACACCAGGTTCTGTTAATTAAATAAGCGAAAATAAGTACGTACCATCTGTAGACAGCAAATGTTAATTTAAAGTTACAGTTTATTTGCTTACAATATTATGAAGGAAAAAAAACAGAAAAAGTTATGTAATTTTATATTCAACTCAGTAAACACATATAAATTGTACAGTAAAATTGGCAGAAAAATAAACATATTTGCTCCCTGTGGAGATTACATCTTCAGTTTTGCTTTATACCAAATGACTTGGCACACAAAAGGATATTTGTAAGTTGCATCTGTGCCTCATACATCATATTCTAGCTGTATAAAATCAAATTTGTGGCCCAGGGAGTAAAACAAAAAGAAACGAAGCTGACAGTCACCAGCATTGTAACACGAGCAATCATTGTCATGTCCCAAATGCATATTATACTCAATCTCTTCACTTGGAAACGCATGAGAGGGCCAAGTTGTTGTTTTGTCACGGTAACAAGTGGGCTTTAGGGTTTTTGGGCCACACAATGCATTGCTTTCTGCCAGGTTAGGGGCGCCAAAAGGCCTGTTTGGAGTAACATCAAAGAACAATCGCTTCCTAAAGCCTTGGTTCTCGAAGTGGAATCTGAGGGTTATTGCTAGGTCTAATTTATTATTATTTTAATTATACATGGTGAGAGACTTCCTCAATACAATCCATCTAAAAGAAAGATTTTAGATTGTTTTCATGTTTGTTTTCGGGTGTGTGTGTGTGGTTTTTTTTTATGTTATCCTATAATCTTAATAAATTATGCTAAACACCAGTGGTGAGCTGTATAGAAAAATTCACAATATTTCAGAACATATATACAGCACCACAGACAATTCTTTAATAAATTGGGGACAGCGGGTGTATATGGAAGTATTCTCCTTGCTTGAATAAAAGATTAATGCCTACCTTTCTGTTTTTATCAATATCAATCCACTGACAAGTTCCTAAAGAGGAGGCTCTTGCGATGAACACCGACCAAAGAACCTATCTGGACACATTTATTTTTAAAAGTGTAATGTCACACTTCCATCCGTTCGTCATCATCCTTTCACTGCATTCCAGCTTGTATTCATCAGACACATGCTCAAAGTGGTGGCCGGATAGAGGATGGAAAACTGCCTCCCATCCAGGATACTTTAACACCCTTTAAAGAGGTGTAAAGAAGTCCCTTTGACAGATTTATCTGATACTGTGAATTTCCGCTGATGTTTATGTATCTCTGCCTTTTATTGGAGGATGTGAATGGGGTAATTGAATCAGCAAATGGTGAGCTTCTGAAAATCCACTGGGGGCTAAAATCCTTTCCTGTACACCTGGGGACAAGGACTGAGGGGCTTTAAATCAAAATGATATGCTTACCCTTCTGGATTGAGGCAGTATATTAAGGCACTTTGCATGTAAAATGGAGCATAAAGGATGCAGGGTGGAAATAAACAGTTAAAGAATGCAAAGTCTGGCAGAATGTAGAATTTATAGGCAATGTTTCCAAAGCCTCCTCCACCCCAACCCCCTACCACGACAGCAGTAAACAGATCTTAAGAACATATTTGAGAAAAACAACTTCAACAGCATTAAAGTGTTTCAACATCCACCCGATACCTCTGATGCAAAGTTATCCTGTTGACTGTTCACGGTTAAAGCAGTTTGATCAGAGGCAACCACAGCAGCATCACGCTGGTCTGGGATCTAAAACTCATCCCCAGTGTACCATCATGTCCACAGCTGGCTGCTGGCTGATCTACGGTCTCGGCCTTCGCAGCAGCCAAGATAACAGCACACAACTTCCATTCCTTTTTTTTAGTAATTACAGAAACTCGGACACTGAAGTTCTCGGCAGGGGAAGATCTCCTCCAGTCTTGTCTGCGGTCAGCATGGCCTTCCCTAAAAGGCCACTCACTCAAATGGACATGATCAAAAGCTACACGGACGGCCCCGTCTCATGAAATCAGATGAAACGCGAATCCGTTTTCCATTTCCACATCGCTGCTTAAACCTCTAGGCTGCTGAGAGACTGACCTGGTGTTTGGTTTCAAGTATGTAAAAGAACTAGAGTTAACCTGGAAAGAGGAATATCACTGCAGAAAAGTAGGGGTGGGTAGACTGTGAATTTTCTGATTTCTTTACATCTACATCAAATCCACCAAGCTAAATTTTACACTTTTAAAATTTGGCTTCTACATCCACAGAAAGAGACAAAATTAAAAGAACAAAAGTATTGGGACGCCTGACCGTTACACCAGCAGGGACTTTAATAACATTGCATTCAAATATATATACTTTATTATGGAATTGGTCCTCCTTTACAGCTATAACAGCTTCCAGTCTTCTTGGAAGGCTTTCCACAAGATTTTGGAGCTTCTGTGGAAATTTTCACCCATTCAGTCTGTAGATGATTGATGAGGTTGGACGAGAAGGCCAGAATCTTCATTCCAGTTGATCCCAAAGGTGTTGGATTGGGTTGAGATTGAGGCTCTGCATGGGCCAGTCATGTTCTTCCACACCACACTCATCCAACCATGTCTTCATGGTCCTTGCTTTATGCACTGGGGCATAGTCATGCCAGAATAGAATATTTTCTTCCACAAAACTGGAAGCACGGTGTCCAAAATGTCTTGGTAGGCTGAACCATTAAGATTGTCATTCAATGGAATTAAGAAGCATAGCCCAAACCCTGAAAAACAGGTGTGTCCCAATACTTTTTTCCATATAGTGTATGTGGCTAATAAGCAGTCAAGATTTCTTCATTAGTGTGATGTAACTACTGTAGCACACTGGGTATAATAGTAATGGATAATGGATGAAATTAGTCCAATTCTCCACTACAGAAAACAAATAACAGCAAATGCTGGTTTAAGGCTAGAACGCCCCTTTAAATTACAGGCAACAAAGGCAAACGCTGAATTCATAATGGATCTGTCATTAACTCATTCTTCTTAAAAATAAGCGTTCCAGAAATTATTCTTTACACAGCGCCATTTAAGAACCATTTAATTAGTTCTCTAAAGGACCATTCGATTGATGGTTCTCAAGTGGCCAACCATTTTTCAAGATAAGGTGCGAGTGCTACGAACCTTTCCTATCTTAAAAATACTCTTTGAAAGAACTGGTAAAGCATTTTTACATTATGCTAAGGTTTCATTAAGAAAAAACATTTATTTATTGTTCTTCCATGACATGGTTCAAGGACATGGAACTTTTTGAAGAGTGAATAACTACTCACTACATTCTGTTTGCTATAATGTGGACTGCAGATGTGGAAATGTATATGTCCAGAGTATACATTTCCACATCTGGAAATAATCTTTTCTATTCCAGCATGACGGTGACCCAGTGCACAAAGCAAGATCCATAAAGACATGGTTTGAAAGACATAAAGACATAAAGACATTGAGGAAAGCCTTCCAAGAAAAGTGAAAACTGTTATAACTGCAAAGGGAATACCAACTCCATATTAAAATCTATACATTTGAATGTCATTCATGTCCCTGTTGATGGAATGGTCAGGCATCCCAGCACTTCTGTCCACCCTACATTGCTATTAAAAAAAATGCAGCTATTAGTGATATGAAATCCAGCCCACTACATGCAGGGCTGTGCACACAGCAATAAATCGATTGTAACAATAATAAATAGATTTTTGATCTTGTTTTAATAGTGCATATTGGTTTCAGTTTGGGAACTCCTACAGAAAACTGACTAGCATTATGAAACGACTGCAGCTCTTTCATCTGCGGATCAGGAATTGTTGTCGTTGTAATTCTTATCTTAAAAGAAAACATCAAAGGCATTTTTTGAACTTTTTGGTTTCTGTGTGTAATAGCAGTTGTCTTATAACCTTGGGAGTCTAGCAGAGCTCTTCATATCAAGAGGAGGGAGACAAGCTGCTTGTTAGGAGCTAAGCAGAGGGCGGCTGGGTGCCTAAGAAGGGGCAAAACACTTTTTCATGTAAGGCGAATTTCATGTGAAAAGCCTGAGTGCAAGAAAATAAGCATTTTGCATTCTGATGGGTTTGTTCCCATGGATTTAATTATGTTGGCTTTTAATCTGCCTGGTTGAATAAGCGAGTTGAGCCCTTATGAAGCCCTTACAAGTTGTCAGGCATTGTGGCAAGGCAGGCACACAGATTCCTAGGTTATTTTTAGCAAGGCTTCTGAAGTCACTGAGTGGGATGAAACCTCTGGATCTAACCCACAGTTTCCATGTTAGCTAAACAAGCATGAAAATCTATCTGGTTTCCAAAAAAAACAAGAACAAGAGTGAGCAAGAGAGAAAGAGGCAAAAGCAAGACAAAAAAAACAGTCATTTATTTAAGCAACACTATATAACAGCAGGATATGGAACAGGCCTCTGAGGATGCTGGGTAATTCAGCATGCGTGGCACACAGTAAGCATTTTTGTCAACAATTAAGGCCATGCCCAAAAAAAGAAAAAGAATTAAATAAAGCCGGGTGAGTTAATAATCTGGATGTGTCTGGTGGAAAGGAGTGGGATGAAAATGCGAGCGGAAGGATTTCATTTTCTCCGACGCCACTTGGCTCCTGCTAGCTCAGTCATTAGCTGGGTGAGGAAAACGGTTTAACCAAACCATAGATAATCCGGCCAGCATGCAGACCCACACCAGGCAGTCTGGAGTCACAGCTTCAGCCACGCAATTATGACGAAGGCTATGGATGAAAGGGACTTTTCTGGACGTTGGTAGAAATTCCAGGAAAGGGCTACCTTTGAACACTAAAAAGCATGGGCGAGATGAAAGCGTCCGGCTTGCTCTCATTAGAGCCGACTGGCAGTGCAATTCTTCGCCTTGAAACAGATTGAAGTGCTTTTGGGGCGGCTTTGTTCGAGGGTTAAATTCAACCGTAAACTTAAGTGCCTGAGACGATGATTAATCATGATAATCTGATCTGTTTCAATCAAATATTGGTAGGTAAATGTCCATCAGTACAGAGCACTTTAGATCTACGAACTAATCGAACATCAAATGTGATGTTGCCTGATTCACATCATGCTTTTCCAACAGGACCTTAGAACCTTCCTGCGTTTACAGATAATGTGGCCAGTTACCATGGGATAAGCATTTGGACTTACTTCCAGGCTCATGAAAAGGCATTTATTTGATGAATACATGTCTAGCCCAACCAAAACTGGAAAATAATGTTCTGGTGCTTCTGTTTGTCCTACCCACAGCTTTCTACGTCTAGGTAAAATTCACCATATGGTCAAATGTCTCTTAATCATTGGATTCAGGTGTTTCAATCATACCCACATCCACAGGTGTATAAAATCAAGCATACCAAGACATTTTGGACAACACCATGCATCTGACTTTGTGGACACAGTGTTTGGGTAAGATCCATTTCTATTCCAGCAATAGTGCACAACATAAGGTCCATAAAGACGTGGTTGGATGAGTTCAGTGTGAACTTGACTGGCCCACACTAAGCCCTAACCTCGACCCCATCCAACACCTTTGGGATGAACTGGATTGGAGATTGCAAGCCAGACCATCTTGTCCAACATCAGTGCCTGATGTTATAAATGCTATAGAGAATGCAATAAAGTCCCTGTAGGTGTAACGGTCAGGCATCCCAATTCTTTTGTCCATATAGCTTGTGTATAACACAGAGTACAATCGTAGCCTAAAATCCCAAACACAGATTAATTGGATTGGTTTAAAGGCTGAAATACATATTGAGGAAAACTAATCTCTTAAATTCTGACTGAGTTAAGAAGTCTGTGCTGCATGTATTTTAGGGCTGTCCCTATCAATTTTAGTAAAAATTAATGATTATTATGACAATTAATAGGGTAATCAGAATCTTACTAAAGCCTGTAAAAAAACGTAAAAAAAAGATTTTTTTCTCTTTTACTCCATGATTTCTAAACCAAGCATAAAACTGTGTCTTCCAACTAACACCCAAAAACTTTCCTTCACCAACTCAGTGAAATGCTATAAATCTTTATTCTTATTTACTAGCATCAACAGACTGAAGACAGCATGAAGGAGCACCTTGCCTCGAGGGAAATGGAGTTTCGTTGGATTTGGCAAATCATTAACTCAATGTGCAATTAATGGCTTGTGTGAAGCAGGCTTGGGGAAAAAAAGTGCTTCAGGAGAGCAAGAATCAAACAAAATCAAGGCTAAAAGGAAAGCTTTCATCTTAACTGGGACACTTTTCAATTGTTTCATATTTATTTATATATTTATGAGGTCTGTCTTAATTAACTAAATGTTAGCAGCAGGAAACTTGGTGAAAATTCATTGTAATTTCTGAAAACCTTTATCAGCGCCTTATTACCCCCCTCCTCAGCAGACAACCACATCATCCACAAAAACAATCAACACAGATCATTAAGAATATGCTCCCATTAAAAGCACTTTAAGAGCCTCATTTGTTTCTCAAAAGGAGAAGCTCGCACACTAAGGATGAGACGCTGAACACATGAAAACATTTCCCAGGGGTCTCTCTCTCGAACTGACCTACAAATGAACAGAATGACACTCCTTTTGGTATCTTCATCCACTCCATTACAACATGGTGAATTAATGTGTTTGTTTTAAAAGAATATTCCCTTTTGTTTAGTTTGTCTACTGTGGAATTATGTCAAAACTTGCATGAATCCTGTTTCAGGGCACATGGCCATATTCCACATATGTACTCTAGTGTCTATCTACACTATGGACAATAGTATTGGGACATGCTTAATTATTGAATTCAGGATCCCTTTATTTCCAGTGAATGGCAATCTTAATGGTTCAGCATACCAAGACATTTTGGACAACTAAGTTCCCAACTTTCTGATCCCAGTTTGGGGAAGAACCTTTTCTATCCCAGCATAAGCTTAACATCCATTAAGACATGACTAGATGAGTTTGGTGTAGAACAGGGGTGTCAAACTCTGGTCCTGGAGGTCCAGCACAGTTTGATGGTTCTCCTCCTCAAACACATTCACTAAACCTGACAATTAACAGGCAAGGTGATCCAGGTGTTTCTTAGCACGGAAATCATGGCCCTCCAGGACTGGAGTTCGACACCCCTGGTGTAGAAGAACTTGACTGGCTCTTGAGCTTGACCTCATAAATGAGCTACAGAATGAATGTGCACAATATCCCACAAAAACTCTAAAATCTTGTGGAAAGACTTCCAAGAGGAGTGGAACCTGTTATAGCAACAGGAGAGGGACTAACTCCATAATAATAATAATAATAATATATATATATATATATAGAGAGAGAGAGAGAGAGAGAGAGGATGCAATATCATTAATATTGCAATACTTTTGTTTATTTAGTTTACATTAAAACAATTGCACAAAACTTGTTCTGAATATTAAAGGTTACATGGCATTCCAGAAATATATCGGATTCTCCCTATATCTGTTTATTTATATCTGTCTGATGACAGATCACAGTCATTTTTCCACTATGGATTGTGTGTTAGTACTGGTCAACTGGAGCAAATATTAACTTTTGAAAAAAAAATGAAAAAGACTCCCTTGCTGTATAAATTTGAGGAGCTCCATGGCAAATCTTGGTTAGAAATAAAATCTGTTTTTCTTGTATGCATGCAAGGTAAGGGTTCAAATAAAGATAAAAATGGATGCTGTTCTAACTAACCACCATCAGGACATTTTTTTAATCAATGGCCACACATACATTGTAAGTCCAAATGTCTGTTTCAACATTTCTCCTAAATCAAGAGTACTATTACAGCCTCTACTCTACTGGTAAGGCTTAACACTAAATGTTGTAACATTGCGGTGAGGATTTGAATGCATTCAACCACAAGAACATTAGTGAGATCAGGTATTGGTATTGGATGATTAGTTTTTGTACTCTAACTCATGTATTGGAGTATGCAGATATATTGGATGGAGCACCATCATTCCAGAGAATGCAGTTCTAGGGCTCAACGACACAAAGTCAAAGGGTTTGATACTCCTCTAGTCAACATTGGACACTGGACATGGTGACCTTGGGCTAATGTATTGGCTGCTCCAATTCTATTGGCAGTGCTTTTGTATGGAGATTTTACAATCTATCAGTTGAATGGCTGTATCAATAATGGGTGCAGATTAAATGAGATGTGCCACAGATATGCCCCGATAACTATAGTGATACAAATGATACAATAAGTTGTAAAATTTAAGGACCAATAATACATTACCTCAATTTGGTTTCAATCACTTTCCTGTGAAATAATCAATAACTCCAGCTTCAAATTCCAGTAAACAGAAGGAAAGTGACCAGTAAGACAAGGGGAGGACTCAAATAACATGAAATCCGAAGGACAGACAAGGAACAGACGCTGATAAAATGAGAGGCAGCTGGACGTTAGGCAATGACAAAAGGGAATGATTTACTGCAGTTAAATCTATATTTAATGATGTGTTTATCTTGAGTATTGATGTAATGAGATTTATTTTAATGAGAATTTTTTTTTTCACGGTTTGTTCACCGAGCAACACTCCTTTCGCATAGCACACCCAGGTTAAAAAATTAAATGAATTGTTCTGAGAAACAATTCAGTACCACAGTAGGTAGAACCACAGTGTTTCAGCCAGAACTTTTGTCCGACTTGCATTATTACGTCATCTAGACTCCAACTGGATCATTTAGGCTAAAGAATCATTGACTCCAGTGCTGTGGGCATTCTGATGGGCCACGTCACCAGATAAACTCTCAGAGTGACACACTGACAGCAACAGCGTGTTTCATCATCAGCCTGCAGCACCCCCTCTAGGCTCTCATCACCTTGCCGCCACAGACAACCATTCTGCACCAAACACACTCCATCTCACACCGCATGACCACACACACACTCCATACCACTCTTAAGTCAAAGAGCAGGTGAGCTGAGACTTGACAGACCATCCTGAGTGGGCGTGATCCTTCGTATTCGGCCATCTACAATTCCTGCAGCACAATCTGATGTAATCGGCCCATAATTGTCCCTCATTTAAATCCACTGGCCATTAGTTGCAGACATGACCTGTCCCTGTATTCACTCAGACTGCCCATTTTGAGCTAATGTGTATCATTGGAACCATTTAAGACCTACCTATGAAATTTGCAAGCTGAGAAATTTTGTTGAAACTGCTAATTCAGACCAATGCAACGCTCAGACGTCACAACACAAGAAACTGTCGATATCTCCCACCTGTGGTAATGGGAGTGCTAACACGAGTCTCTGTGGCTGATCGATTTGTAACCGAGCTAATGTAAGTAGAATCAGCAGGGAAGCAAAGGCCTAGCAGGCTTAAATTAGGCTAATTTACAATGATAACATATGGTTAAAGGGCTCTGTTTTGATAGTTGAAAGTGAGAGATCATGTCAGAGCTTTAAATATGTATTGTCTGTCCTGTCAAAACAAGTTTAGCTGAGTAAAAGGCAGGAAGAAATGAGCCAGTGATGCCATTGCTTGTTTGTCAGGGCCATGGGGTGCATTTCAATAGATTCAATATACACACCAATAAGACATAACATGGTATCTGGCACGAAGACGTGAGTGGCAAATCCTTTAAGTCCTGTAAGTCGCCAAGCACATTCCACAAATGTTTTGTCTGGACTATTTGAAGAATTTGGAGACCAAGTCAAAACCTTGAACACATGAATATCACACTGAACTGTGTTGTCAAACTGTGCTACAGTAGCTCTTCTGTGGAATCAGACTAGATGTGCTGGCTTTCACTCTCCAACCATATCTGTGATAATTACATTTCAGTTCAGCTTATCTACCACTTCCACTAAAACTAAAAATCACTATTGTTGTGCAACACCAATACCATATATGCTGATATAAATGATATGTTGGCCAGCACAGCCTGGTGAAAAACTGCTGTAGTCAGATTTCTGGAACTTCTCAAACTTCCAGTTCTTCCATCATCCTCTCATGTTTCGCTTCTTGAGACATACGAGAATGCTGAGCAGCTTTTTGAGTAAAACAAGACAGTGCAGTATATCCGGAAAGTTGAAAATGACTATGCCATTAGTGAATGATACATTACACAATGACTCAAAACACACAGGAAGCACCAAAAATGCGCTTTAGAGGCAAGCATTGAGTCGCTTCTGTGTTAAATTGGTGAACGACACTAAAAATACAGATATCCTCTGATTTTCCTATTCATTTCAGCTTTCGCCTTTATATTTCCCCTACACTTTTCCCTCATAGCTTCAAGTTCTGTCTTCAGTGTCTCTGTGCAGTGTCTGGTCTGGAAAAGCTCAGCTACAGTCCAGTAGAGCTTTGCTATCTGCCCCCGCAGCTGATACCCCAGTGTTAGCTAAAGTCTAACAATGGATCAATTTGACCCTTGCAATATTGCTTTTGTCTGGCCCGGTCCACAGCACAGAAGGGAGATCCTTATCGGCTCCTATTTGTCACGCCGAAATACACTTGGTAACCAAGGCCCCGATAAAGCTGGAGGATTTCGCTTTCACCCCATGGAGAAATTGTTCTAATCGCCATGTCATTTGTCACCACGTTTCTCATGTCTCCTTGATCCTTTCAGAAAGAGGGCTGTCCGGCAGCTCCTTAATGCAGACAGTGATTCATGTCTTGGTGAGAAAGAGAGAGAGAGAGAGAGAGAGAGAGAGAGAGAGAGAGAGAGAGAGACAGAGAGAAAGAGAGAGAAAGAGCCTCTCAGCCTGAGGGACAGAGTGGAGTCATCAACCCCCCCCCCATACCCCCGGGTTGTCAAGATTACTCGATTAAGCTTGATTGTTTGCCTAAAATATAAGTTTTGATTACACTGTAAATGTTGTTTAGTTTCTAAGCACTTTTCTGTAACACCTTTTAAAAGCATCACAGCATTTCATTGTGAAGAAATAAAAGGCGAACTTTTTTTATTTCTATACCTATACCTATGACTAACTATTATATCTATTCAGGCCTACATATCAAAAATGTATTAGTTTTTATTCCTATAAACATACAGTTTTATTTTGCACTTTGCACAATAGTGAGTAGTATGCACTTAGTGAAACACAGACCTTGAAAAAAAAATTAATGAATTATACTTTTTTTATTTTAGTCCAAGTCTAATTATCCAAAAGAGTCTTTTACATATCATAAAGAAAGAGCTAATGAAAATATAACCTGTATGTTTTTGTACATGCTGTTCAACTCAATTACTAATATAATCAACAGTAATAGTACAAGCCAAGCTGGTTCATATAGGAAAACTGGTAGGCCCTACAGAAACATGGCGATGTTTCTTGATGTCAAGAACAGTGGCATCGAGAACAGTTTTCCTGCAATCCTAAATGAAAATGTCAAACAAGAAAAAAGCTAAAAAAGAGAAGATGGTGAAACATCTCAAGAAAAAAGGGTTCAGACAATATTTTATAAAAACCAACACAATGCATGCCAGTATTCAAGGCTGCTTAGGCTTGTGCCTCTTCACGTGTTCACGCCGGTTACTCAGAGTAATTTTCACTTGCCTTTCACTGGTTGTGGACCCTGACTGCACGGATTCAGATCGACAGACAAAAACCCATTGTAAATAAACGGATAGACTGCATATTCAGCTTAAGCAAATTATGTTATTTTTAAAGAAAATCCTCCATTCAGCTTTAAAAGCAAGTCGAACACCAGAACCTTTATTTCTGCTTTAAAGCACAGTATGAAAAATCATTTCCCTTCTATAATGCAGGCTAGAATGACATCAGAATGAAGACAAAGCGTCCTAGTCTGTAAAGGATTCAAATGACTTAACATGGCCAAGTGCAATACTAGAGAATGAAATATCACTTTGCTTAAGCAATACTATATAACGTTGACAAATATACTATATGGACAAAAGTATTGGAATAGACCTGTTTTGGAAGAACTGACTTTGGTTCTAATTGTCTGCTTTCAGTATGTGCTAGTAATGTACAGCATGCAGACAAATTACAGTTTACCCACTGAACATATGGGACAAATGACCTTCTGCTTTTTCCTACAGTTTTTTTTTACTGTATGTCATTCTACTGTTAGATGTGATATGAAAACAAATGGCCCTGAAGGTGGGAGATATAAAATCTACATGTATTGTTGTTATTGTTATTATTATTTTTCCTATTATTTGTCCTATTGGCCAATGTCTTGGTGGACTCGTAACAGGAGTGGTCAAGGGTCCTTTCTGTGTGAAGCATATTCAGTGTGGGTTTCCACTGGGTACTCCAGTTCCTCCAACAGTTCCAAGATATGTCTACTAAATTGTCCATGGCTGTTGTGGGCTGGCACCCCGCCCAGGGTGACTCCCTGCCTCACACCCCTTGGCCCCAGGATGGGCTCTGGAACGTAAGTGAGTGAGAACTTGTCTCTGGGTGAGCCTGGTTAATAACCGCCTCTGATAAGGAATGAATAATGAATGTCATTATTATTTATATTTACATTTATGACATTCTTAACCAGAGTAACTTACATTTGTGCTTTGTAGTCGACAAGAAAACATGTTCCTCACACTAGGAGGCCTAGACTTAAAATTAAGAGCTGCTAGAAGACTAAGATTCTACCAGAGGTCAATAAGTACTCTGCTAGGGTTGTCTCTAATCACACACACAGAAGACCTTTTTGGGGTTTACGTGTGTGTTAATTAAGTCAGTTTAGTACATGAATATGATGTGGTTATCCCAAGTGCTCATTGAGAGGTTTGTCTTCAGTCACTGTTTGCAAACAGTGAAGTTTGTTCCATCACTTTGAATCCAGAGCCAAGAAAACTTCTTTCTTTGAACTTTCTTTGAGAAAAGGTGGGTCAAGTCAGGCTGTACTTGATGCTCTAAGACAGGGGTGTTGACCTCCAGTCTTGGAGGGCTGTGGTCCAGCATGTTTTGGTGATTTCCCTGCTCAGAAATACCTGGTTCACTTTGCCAGTTAATTGTCAGGTTTAATGAATGCGTTTGAGGAGGAGAACTATCAAACTGTGACAGACACCAGCTCTCCAGGACCGGAGTTTGACACCCCTGCTCTTATAAGCACTGAAGCTGGACCGTTTTTGCCTTTGTTGGCCAGCATTAAATCCAATGTGAGCAGCCACAGGAAGCCAGAGAAGGGTTTGAAGAGTGGTATGTTAGAATTTTGGTGTATTGAAAACCTGAATTCTGTATCATCTGTAGAGGTTTTGTGGTCAGGCAGAAGCAAGTTAGAATAGTCCAGTCTAGAGATGACAAACAAGTGGTGAGAAATGGGAGAATTCTCCTGATGTTATAAAGAAGACACCTGCAAGTGCGGGAGAGATTGTTAATGTGAGATGAAACGAAAGCCTTTCATCAAAAAAGAACACCTAGGTTTCATGCTTTAGATGTGAGAGTGATAACAGCATTTCTAAAAGCAATGATCAGGTCAAGTCTTGGGGATGCATCCCCTGAAGTGTACAGGAGCTCTGTTTTGCTGGGACTTCAGGTGATGTGCTGTCATCCAGGAAGAAATGTAGAGATCTCTGCATGTAGAGACATTCTGAGATCCAGGCTGAGATCTGAGTCACCGGAAGGAAAGGAGAGGATGAGTTGGGTGTCATCAACATTGCAGGGGTAGAAGAACCCGTGTGATATAACCAAGACAGCAAGTGTATAAGGAAAGGAGAAGGGAGGGCAAGCACTGAGCCTTGGAGAACACCGGTGTTTAGTCTCTGGGAGGTAGACATAGAGCTTTTTCACGATACTTAGTAATTGCGATCCTCAAGGTAGGACAGAAACCACTACCAAACAGAATCAGTGAACTTTTGTGAGTGAAGCCAGGAGAACCTGCAGTTTATATAGAATGTGCTGCTTTAAATCTGGACTAGTTTGGGTCATGAAGGCTATTTTGTGATAAAAATATATTGAATTGTTGTACACAGCATGCTTCAGAACTTTGGAGAGAAAGCAGAAAGATGCTCATCTGTAGTTGCCAGCGCCTTTGATTTTTTTTACTCCTTATATCACTCACATTTATTATGTGAGTGATATAAGGAAGATCCAAGAATATGGTCAGAAGAGTGGGTGATGGGATTGAATCAAGTGATGATGCTGTAGGATTGCAGGATGTGGGGAGCTGAAGAGCATCATCCCTGGAACATCCCTGGTAAAGCAGGTAAGTGTAGAGTGGTCAGTAGGTTGAGGAGTGGAGAGGGGCTTGATGACTACAGGGAAGAATTGTTTGAACTTTGTCAATAACAGTTCATCTTCTTGTAACACAAAAATGTATCACTAGCACTCCAATTTTACCCACAGGGATTCTAAAATGAGTGTGTGAGTGAATGGTGAGAGTGTGAGTGAATGGTGTGTGTGTGTGTGTGTGGTGTGTATGTGTGTGTGTGTGTGTGTAGACCCTATGATTCTGGGTACCCACGGCCTTAGTAAGCATTAAGCAGTTACAGAAAATGAAAGAATGAATATTCTTCTTCTTCTTCTTCTTCTTCTTCTTCTTCTTCTTCTTCTTATTATTATTATTATTATTATTATTATTATCAGCTTATTCAGTTGTAATTATCAAATTGCTATTCGTATCCACGACGAATACAGCAGTATTACACATAACCCTTTTCTTGTTTTAAGCCAGTATTCTATCCACCCCTACCATCTGCTTGCACCACTTTGCTGTAAGTACCTCAGCACATTGCAGTGAAGAAGCATGGGCGACATTAGCTGAAGGTGATTTGAAGGTGATATGTATTTATACTTTATATTTGCACTGCCTTCAATTACATCAGATATGCAATGCTACAAATAAAGCAGCTTGCAAGCACACAGCTGACAGCAAGCTTTTGCAAATTTCACTGAAATTCCTTTACACGGTATACGCTTTCTATGGGGATGACAGGAAGAATAAATTAATCTGCCAGAAAAACGCAACTGAATGATGAGTTGATGAAGATTAATCAAGTGAGCAAACGTGTCGAGATTAGGCAAAGGCAAGGCAAGGTGAGAGACTGTAACTGGAGAGCTCAGTGTGGGGATGTCAGTCTATAGATAGAGGCTTTGAGTGGAGAGGTAAAGAAAGAGAGAGATGAGACACATGCTTGATTACAGAGAGATAAAAAAAGAGAGCAGATGCAGAAACTCTACAAATCCAGTGATAGGTTTGGTGAAAAATAAAATATACGCAGTTTTCCCCATTGGCCCTTAAAAAGTATCAAATAAGAATGTTTATGTTCTGAGTTTATTGAGTTTTGCATTAGAAGCACAAGGCTGATATAGATAATGAGCTTATGTAAATCAATCAGCGCTGTGTAAATTGCATACCTAAATCATTAAATACCTTTCCGAATACCAAAAGTACTTGATTATGTAGTTTCTGCCTACATATTGTTATATATATGTTTGACAGACTGTCTATATACCTGGGCAGACAATATTCAGTCTTCAAGATGATGGCTACTTTAGCTTGTGTTATACGCACGGCCATGCAGAGGCTTTTGTATCAAAGTAAAGTGCCCATTTGTCATACCTGAACAGACCACTGTGTGAACTGTATGCAGTTCTTTCTCTGTATTCAACACATTCACCAAGTGAAGCAGGAACACAGCACCCGAGGGGCAGTGTGTGAGGAAAACGTTCAATTTTCTTTTTTCAAAGTTATTTTATTTATTTATTTCTTCCCTTACTTTATTCTATTTTATTTATGTTTATTATATTTCTCTAAAGTACATTGAATTGCTTTTTGTGTATAGTAGTGTGCTATACAAACAAACTTGACTTGCCCGGTGTAGTTGCGAAAACAGCAAGCGTTTCATGTATTTGTGGCACTGTGATATAGCCTATTAGGGCCTGGTCACTGACAATTGCCTGCTGGCTTGCTAGCAAGTTTCTTGCTGAGTCAACTGGTCAACTGTGATCAAGTGGCATAGACTTTGTATTGTATATGCTCTCTACCAATCATTACCAATAATTTTAAAGCTCCTGGGATGTAAAGATATATGCCCCATGATAGCTAGTAACCACACTCTGCTAGAAAAGCTAACAAATAATGTTAGCAGTTAGCCATTCAGCTAGTTTAAAATTTAGTGTCTAAATCATGATCTGAAGGGGTCTATTTGTCTCAACTAAGTTGATGTAAACAACCGTTTGTGCTGGTGTAGACAGTAAAATCACTATGTCTCTGTTTGCCTAGTGATTAGGGAGTTGCCTTAGTGATCAGAAGGCTGTGGGTTCATATCCCAGGACTGCTAGTGGTACCACAGAGGCACTCTTGAGCAAGGCACCGTCTCCACATACTGCTCCCGAGGCGCTGTGTTCTTGGGTGCCTGCTGCTTCACTCGGTAAATGGGTTAAATGCAGAGAAAAAATTTAATACTATTCACACTGTGTGTGATGTGTTCATGCATTACTGTAAAGGGACATACATTCAATTAGATTAAACATGCCAATGCATGTGCCCGGAAATCACATAAGCAAGTCTGTTTAGAATTGCTAAACCACTACATGCAGTAGGAGGCTAAGGGGTGGCTATAAGCTTTACCTGTCAGCTAAATTAGTCTTATGGTCACCAAACATGTCTTGTCTGTTACGCTGAATTTGGCATATATGGGGAATACTGGGTACATTTTGTACTTTAGCTCAATTAGCTTTAAATTTTCAGGTACAAATGCGTTTCAGCCTTGCCAGCCAGATTTCTTTCTGGCAATAAAGTCTTACAAAGTCATATGTCTACACCGTGGTATGGATGGAATGATTCACCTTCTGGGGCCTCGAGGATAGTAAAGAATGGGCCCAGTCTGAGGCCTTTTTTACTGTCTACCAGTTCCCTCAGCATGTCAAAACTGCTCAGGCGCAAGCATTTGCTTTTAAAAGCAGTCGAACAGCGGTATGGAGGGAGTGGCATGAGTGCTTTTCAATCGCAAGGAGCATGACTAACATAACATCGAACGAGGTGTCAAATTAATATCCTTTTAACTCTGCAGGGAATACACTGGCTGCTGCTTCTGCAGATACCTCAACATTGCCTGGACTCGCAGGTCAGCCTCTCATTTTACACCGACAAAAATCTATTACAAAACCCATCTTTCTCCAGCACGCACGATACCCACTGGAGGAGAGGCGGGCTTCTTTAATTGTTTCTCCGCCGCCGCATCTCTGACCCACATAGCTGGAGTTCAGGCCGCCAGGCTAAAGTCTGAGAAGGAGGCAGTGCCTATCGATCTGACTCAGTCCTCCAGAGGACTGGAGCGAAGAGAACAAGTGGAAAAAGGGCCAAAGTGGAAGATGATTCTTTTTGCATGTAATGGGCAAGTGACGGCCGATTCACAGCTGCCAAACACACTGAATGCTAGCTCGATTTGTGTCAACAGTCCTAAAAACTCCATCCCCTGACCAAATGCTGAACGTTTTCACAACATAGATAAACCTTAGAGGGAAAAAAAACAGTTTAAAAACTATTTGCACAATTTTCTACAACTGATCAGCCAAGACAGGTTTGATGTCTAAATGTTACTTCTTCCAGGGCTACAAGATTAGAACAAGATTAGTCACTCAAATCTTTTCCATAAATACATCCTCAAAGCTTCGCTGAACTTCCATAAACCACATAAGGGTAATCTTGTGGATGAGGTTTTGTTCACAACATGACTTATTGTGAGCTGTAAAACCGACCAAACTGACATCTATTTTAGAGACCATTGGGACTGGAGAGGAATGATCTTGGATCCGATTCCTTCCAATTTATAGGAAGTATATTTGTACACACTACAAAGCCTGGCAGGGTGTTAGTTGCTTAGCTGTATAATGCAGTGCAGTATCTGGAAACACCTGGAGTTATTTATTCAGGCTTTAATTTGTCACATAAGTTTTTATATACTGGGCCCAAATGATATCAGTAAGAAGATTAGACCAGTCAATATCATAGAAAACCCTGCTGATATCAGTGATATTTAGTGGTCGTTTTATATTAAAACAGAAACCTGTGCTGGGGAGCTAACAGCTGTTCATAGCAATTTTCATAATTCACAATACTTTACTTCTTAAAAGCTGCCACTGCAAGTACAAAAGTGTGTACTAACATTTACTCGTTCAGCTTTCCTTCTGAAATCAAAGGAAAAAAAAAGTAATTTAACCCCGACTGCAGTAACAGACTCTTCTTGGAAGGCTCTGCATTAGATGATGGAACCTTGCTGTGAAGATCTGGATGAGCCTAAGTGAGTATCCTAAAGTTATTGTTTGGAACTACACCAATATAGAGAATGAAGTTCCACTGCTTCATAGCTCAGTGTTGTGGGAGAAGGGGGAGTTCTTCTGGTATTGGGCACAATGACCTTAGGCTATACAGCATCCCATTCCACTGACTATACATATTATAAAAACATTGTTTGCGCACCTGGGTCAGCAACGGGATGAATTGTCTGGTTAGGCAGTCCTGTCTTGTTCTGGACTCATAGGGTAGGTTTTCTGGACCAGGATTAAGCCTAGTCCTCTATTACATTCTTCTTACAATGGATCTCTATTCAGAATACATACCCCAGGACTGAACTCAACCAGGAAACTGTATGTCTGTCATAGTGTATATAAAATACACTGTATTTAAGTTTGATGAATAAGGTAACATGCATCAGTATCAAGCATTTTTAAGATATCCGGCTGATTCCGGACTTTTTTGTGTTTTAATTTTTTCTTAATGTGTCTGAAAGCATTGCACTATAACCAACTTAAATAGCCCAAAAAAGTGCCCATTAAGAACGCTAATCAAGTGTGCTGTGTATCCTTGTTCCTTTAGCTGGATGGAGCGTCACCCTCATGCTGTTCTAACAGCTTATTCAACATGCTGATCTCTGCTGGAATCGTTTGGAAAAATGTGTTTCAGTGCGCAGCATGGGTCCCACATAAACCCAGGGTGCACTTCTCTGCTACAATCAGACCTCTGCAAGCCGCTGCCACTCTCAAATGGCGAAAGGGCACGTTTCTGAACCTTACATCTAGTCCAGGCGGCTTGCTTGATGTTCTTGGGAAGAAAAAATGGTGAAAAAAAGGCTGTCACTGGGAAGTAAAACAAGCCCTGACTCCAGACTCACTTTAAATTAATGTCAAAATTTTTCACAAGAATACACATATGGCAAGGTCTAGGCTCCATACTAACTGCTTCCATACTTCCCCCTAAATCGCTGCCGACACCAATGGAAACAAATAAACAGCTTCACGTTATGCATTTTACAGCATGTTTAATCTTTAGTTAGCACAAAACCTGACCTGAGCAAAACAACATTTTCCACTGGAATATCTGGAATATATAGGGACTACAGGTAAGCTGTCATGAAAATCTCATCTTTTTCTAAATACGAATGTTAAAATCAGCCTTTGATTCAGTTTAATTACTTAATCACAAGTAATCACTTTCATTAAGTGTTAGCAATGTGGATTTCTACAATTTTTGGGATCACCTATGAAAGAATCCCTAAAATGTCACTCTTTACACAATTGTGAGAAATATACCTTAAGGGTTTTAACCTGGTTCTGTGCAAGGTTGACAAAAAATTGACAAACATGACCTTGCTAGCCAAGACACTTTCGGGATGGGGACGGTGGGAAACTGCTAATGTAATGTCTAGATAAAACATTAACAAGCTATTTCTTGTAAGGTAACAGCAAAAGCTTATGAGCTTATAAAAGGTTATAGTTTTCCAAAAGCTATTATACTTATGTATAAAAGTATATTTTACCATTTTTGTTTTCTTTATATTTAGCATTTGACTTTGGTAACTAGAAAGCTAATAGTTCAATGGGAACTACATAGTAGTTCTATCGTCCCAGGGTCCTACGATTGATCCCTCTGTCCTTATGTTCTGCGTATTGAATATAGCAAATTGAATCCCAGTGAGTAATAGACAAAATGGATTTAGCAATCATTTCTGCTCTATATTTAAACTAAACATGTTCCTTACTGCTCCAAGGGGTCACTTGAGCTAGCAGTGTAATGCAATGGTCCTACAGATGGGATTAGGGTCTCCCAGTAGGGACTTGAGCATAGACTTGATGGCATTTGGGGCCCTGGGAAAACAGTCATGACTCCTGTCAAACCATATCAGTTTTAATCTGCTTTACAGTGTGATCTGCAATATCACAATGTGCACATGTATTGTTGATACACTGATATCAGTATAGGTTTTTAGTGAAGAGGTATCGCACTGATGTTCGTCGCTCTGGATAAGGGCGTCTGCTAAATGCCGTAAACGTATCGATTGATAATAAGCATCATATCTGTTGTACCATTTCATCCCATAAAAAACAAGAGGTGTTCCAGTCACCAAGCAATCTTTTTAGTCTTCTCAAATTTGTTTTGGTGCTTTAGACATAATGTTGAAGATCTGGCATTTTCTGAAATGTATGTCATTTGTTAAGTGCTTTAGATTGTTTTGAATGACCGCTTCAAATTACATAAATAAAAAACTAAGTGAAGAGTAACCTTTCATTCTGGAAATGCAGTTTGTGTCTGCTTAACATTTACAATATTGTGTATTGTTCTCTTTAGTGTAATTCTAAAAAAGGTACTGAATGGAGCTACATAAGTGGAGAATGCAGCTCCACTGCTCCATAGGCCAAAGTTGTGGGGGGTTATACCCCTCTGGCAGACTCTTAACATTGAGAAAGGCAATCTTAGGCTATTTCTGCGGCTCCTCTAGAGCCTCTTGTTGGACTGGTATGCCTTTACTGTTTACAGATTTGCTGTTAAACCATATGTTTGTGAGCAACCAAACAGACGTGTCAGTAGGGGTGGGCGATATAACCAAAATCTTCTATCACGGTAGAAGCAATTTTCTACCTTGATAATGATATATATCACAATATAGCAATTTGTATCTGGAAATGCATAAATAAAAATTCAAACACAAAGAAACTGTTT
>JBBJLR010000139.1:11564498-11577049 GCA_037577145.1 Brachypetersius gabonensis | reverse complement strand
ACACACACACACACACACACACACACACACACACACACACACACACACACACACACACACACACACACACACGAGTAAACAAGTTAATCTAGTCCTGAATAAGTCAGAAGTTATTTATTTGCTTACAATATTGTAGTACCCTTATTTTGCATTTACTATATATTCTACATACTTAGACAGTATAAAAGTATACAAAGACACAATCAAAGGAATTCAGTTTGCATTAACAAAAAAAAAAACAACTTTAAAAAACACTTTCTGTTTGGGTTGATTTCACTAAAATGTCTGATCTTGCCCTTACAGACGCTTAAAATAGTAGATTACATGACATTTTGTAAAAGTAATACCTATTAGTAGTCCCTAATTAGGGAATAAGCTCGGCTTCCACACATTTGGACAAACTCTTGCTCCCCACCGCCCCCCCTTTAGCTCCTCCGCTTTGGTGAGAAATCATTGCACATGAAATGGATTGTAGAGGAAAGGGGTCTTGAAAAAGACTAATTAAGAAATCCCAGAAGAATATTAGCATTCCATTTTTCCCCTCGGTTTCAAGCACAGATAACACAGCCCTGCGTGTGCTGCGCTGGTAATGATTTTTTTTTTCTCACCAAGCTGCACAATTCAATCTTTTAACAAAACTGGAGCTCATTAGACACAACAGTACATTTAGAGGGCCATTAGCACAGGGTGGAATTTGCATCTGTTGATTCTCCATGGATGTGAAGAGAAGAGCATTGCAAAAAGCACACTTAGTCATATCAATGAGGACAGTGACCCCATTACCAGACATGACAGTCCTGCGCTGCATCTCTGTAAATTTGATGTATGCTTCCAGAGCGTTCAGTTAAGCGTAAATACGAGGGGATATCAAACAATTACTTGGATCATTAAATACAAGCTCTTTCATTAATGCACTCTGCATGACCCCTATGAAAATGCTTATATAACGAATGGTTGGTCTGGAGTATCTTCTGCGTTTTATGTAATATAAAGATCAAAGAGAGGGAGGGGAGCAGGGGGAAAGCAGAAAGGCCAAAGCGAACGATGATTCATTTTGCTCGTAACGACCAAGAGGCTGCCGATTTACAGCTGTCAAATACGCTAAACGTTGCTTTGTGTCAACAGCCAGAGAAGATTCGTGCCGGGATAAGCCCTAAGCTGTTGGCTGTTTCGTTTGGCTAGATAATGCAAATGGAAAGTTTTCATGTGCATACATACCAATTTTCTCCCCAATTTAGCAGTTCCTAGTTACACCTAATTGCTGAGTTTCCCTCAATCACATGATACCACCAACGCTGGGAGGGTGAAATGTGCTCATGTGAAGCACCATCATATCTTTTCAAGTTCTTCCTAACCCAAAGTCATCGGATAGTCCAGTGGAGAAAACAGCAGCATTACATAAACCATATACAGTATTATCCCATACAAATAAAACCTCATATTCCCAAAAACATCACAGGAAAAGGAAAAACCTTCTGATTTATGTAAATTAGTGTAAGATTTTGGACCATGTGTACACTCTTCACTAAATTCTAACACAGCTGGCATATTCCAAATCCTAAAAAATAATACACTTAAGTTTTTGGAACGTTTTTGTAATTTTGTAACGTATCAACATTGTCAAGAATCTATAGTTGTTTGGAATTAAATGTTTTTAAGGAAAAAAAAATATTTACATATATCCACCTATTCATTCACAGTGAAGTTATGAGGATTATTGCACATACTGACTAAGAGGAAAATTGGAAAAGGTAACAAGCTGTTAAGGCCACCCTGCATTACAACTGACTTAAAACTACCTCATCATTTCTAAAGGCTAACAAATGTCATAAAAGCTGCTGCTGCTGCTAGACGGTATTGATGCTGTTGCACCTCGAAAAATCATGGCAACTGGCTTTCAGGGAAGTGTTATTGACAAATTAAATCCCTGTAAGGGTCTTTCTGATGACTTTCATGACTACAGCTTAGAGCTATAGCAAAATATTACAGTGCAATATATTTGCGATTAAATACTGCAATATCTGAAAATCAAATTCGAGTTAAAATATTATATACTAGTACATATCAAGCTTACTGTGCCATTCAAGCTGATGTTATAAAGGTTATTTCAGACTGATTTTGTGAATGTGCCAGGTGACTACTGAAAGACTACACACATCACTTACATAAGCCTTCATAATAACTGATACAGACCTGTCACAGATCGATTCAGATAAATCACATATCAGTTGAAAACGTAGCCTTTTTGATAACTGATGCTTATTGGAATAGGCCGTTATAAGTGTTTACGGTTAATGTCAGTTTGTCAAATTCTTAAGTGCATTAAGTGCTGTGTAGCCTTATTGAGAATACTTTATCGTCTGCTGAAATACTTCCCTGGCTACAATGCAGTTATCTTCTGCTAATTTAGTTGGTCCTTAATGACCACTTGCTGGCCAAATGTCCAGTAGATTTTTCAAATTGAAAAATATGCACCTGTGCACTTTACAAGCACATGGTGCACAAGCATTGAGTAAACGACAGTAAAATGACATGGGGTGGGTGTTGGAGGTGGGGATGGATGTGGAGTGTGTGTGCATGCATGTGTGTATGTGTGTGTGTGAGAGAGAGGTTTCAAGCTGTAAGAAGCATACCACTCTGAAGCCCCACAGGAGTGTGCTGTGTGTACACAAAGTGAGCGAATGCTGCCGAGACTGCACCTATACTCCCGCTGCCATGGCAACCGAGTGCCACGAGTTCTCAAAAATCACAGAATCTGAATGCTGCCACCCGTCAACTCCAGAATCCGGATTACCTCAAAACGGAACAAACCCAGGTCAGGTGTACTCTCTCACCACCACAATAGGTAAGATGCAGCACCAACTGATGCGCTAACCACCCTCTGACCAACTGCCTGATATGAACGTTTTCCCTGGAAAAAAAGGCAGCAACTGCAGCAATCCCCCAAACCCCCACCCCACAGCGTCTGAACAAGCAGCATAATCTTGCCAAGAGTAACTTGATTTGCATAGTGCGATGGCGTGCTTCAGTGTCAATAGCGGTAATGGGATTTAGCGGAGACGTGGGCTACGAGTTCAGCCTGGGAAATAAGGGTCCAGAATCAGAGTACAGTGGCAGCCGATATGTATTAATGCATTCTCAAGGATGTGACTTGAGTTTGGACAAGTTGGTAACACTGAATTCCAGCCCTGATAAGGCCACATGGTATAAAACTACATAAACATTTATAATGGCTTATTTCAACAAGCATCAGTATCATAATCTCAAACAATATTACAGTGACTACAGCTTGGCCTTCAGAGAAGTCTCTATGGGTCACTCTGATCACTGACATACTAGTTTCATAGTTAATAGAATTTATGGGGCAATACTTAATGTCTTTTGTGATACCTCTTGCCATATTTGGATATCTAAAAAAGAGACTAAATCAAATCTTTTGAGACTGTAGAGGAGCTCCAGTGGCTGCCAAGAGCACTGTGCACCCATGTCCACCAATACAAGTCTTGAAAATATATTCATTGTATATTGTGTTTCTGTAGTTTCCAATGATTTGCTCTTTGAAAGAGAAGCCAGCAGTAGGTAGCATTTTCTATTCCTTATTCCAAACATGTCAAGTGTCAGTCACACCCCAGTGTTGCAGGTTTGTGGTTGGACAGTTGGGCGGTTAGACAGTGACCGACAAATTGAAACTAATAATTCCTAATCCCCTCGGTTATCTGAAACAGAAGGGATAGAAACAATAAAAAGGACAGGAAAATCCCTAAACAAAATCCATTTTAGGATCTCCAGTCTACTTGATGTGCATGGTGTTGGACAGTGGGAAACCATCCACCCCTCTGAGATTCTAGATTTTACAAGTATGATTTTTTTTACTTGAACACTGAAATATTTTCGTTTTATGCGATCACTTCTGAAACAAAGAAAATTCACTCGCAAGAAACCAGAGATTGGTTTGCAGCTCATCTGCATCTTGTCCCCTTTGGTGGTATCAGTATTGCAAAGGTTCAAGGTCACTTTATTGTACTCAGCAGTTGTTAACGTGTACTTAGCGTGCTGAGACAACATTGGGCCACAGTGCAGCACATAGCAACATACAACAAAGTGTGAGTTATGACAGAAACAATATGATAAGCGTACAATACAACAATGTACCAGTGTAGTCTGAACAGGATGTAAACCTTTCAGAGTAACTAGTATTGCACCGTAAGTATGATTAATGCACAAAAGACAGTTAGCAGCATTCAGCAAAGTACAAGGTACAACAGAGACAATGCAATAGTCGTTACAAGAACCTCTAAATGTGCTGTTGTGTAACAGTATAGAGTGAATGGGATGTAAACCTTCCAGAATGACAATAATGCATGAGAGGTAGTTAACATAACTGGACAAAGAGGTACAACAATAATGGTTGACAAACAATATACTGTGCAGTCAGAATATACAGCCTTTTGGTAATAATATATCTTAAAACAAAAAACTGAATGATAATATATTATTCCATTGTAAATGCTTAAGAGATGTTAAGGATATAAAGCATACAACAAAAAAGGTTACTGAATCATCAAGTGCACTCTGAGATGTTGAAATAATGCTTATGCAAACTCAAATAAACAGAATGTGACTTGACTAGTACAAGGTTTAACAGCTCCTTTCTGTGATACCTAGAAGATTCCTCTGAATGCTCCCTTATCTAAATATCCTCTGAGGCAACGGTTGTTAGTACACAAAGGTTTAGTGTCTGATCATATTTATCACACAGATTTCAGATAAGCCCGCTGCTGTTACTGAGGTGTTGGAGAGAGCACAGACATGCTCTGCAAGTACATCTCCGCATTTTCTTTCCTCTAGAAATGCGTTATTGGTGCAACATCTTTAAATGTATTCATCAAAAGCTGAGGTGACCTTCAGATTCACAATGATAAATAAATACTATTATAAGAGCAAGAACTAGGGCTGGGCAGCATGGACAAAGTACCAGCCCCACAGACATTTTGCTGCACATTGTGACACCTTACAATAAATACTATATGGATAAAAATATTGGGACAACAGGGATTTTAATGACATTGTTTTCAAATACATAGACTTCAATACAAAATTGGAGTTTCTGTGGGAATTTGGGTCCATTCATTCTGTAGAGCATTTATGGGGGTCTGGCACTGATTTTGGACGAGAAGGCCGGGCTCACAATCTCCGTTTCAGTTCATCCCAGAGGTGTAGGATAGGTGTAGGCCGGTCAAGTTCTTCCACTATGAGCTCATCTAACAATCTCTTTATAGACTTTGCTTTGTGCACTGGGGCACAGTTCATCCCCAAACTGTGTCCACAAAGTTGGAAGCATGGCATTGTCCAAAATGTCTTGGTCTGCTGAAGCATTGAGATTGCTTTTCACTGAAAGTAATGGGCCTAGCCCAAACCCTGAGAAACAGGGTTTTTGTGCTTTTGTGCATCTAGTGCATTACAAACCCAGCAAATCTATAGTGTGAGATTTCTGGCCAAAGTAATTTATTATTTGTATTAAATGAATACTGTAATTCATTAAACATGGAAATGCTCATTTGGTACACTGTTTGGTCAGGATGCACACGGTATCTAAGAAGCAACACTTTGTTTAGGTCATCTGCATTTTGCTGTAACATGCTGAGGGTTATGGAGGACATACGTAGAGGGAATGCAAATGCAAACCAAAGACTTTATTTACAAATGTAAAATGGTGAACATGGATTATCAACAGGAAACAAATAACAAATATCCAGATAGGGCAACTGAAACAAAAGGACAGAAGGAGGCTAGTGTTAGGGATGGCTGAAAAATACACAGGCAGTGGTATTTTACTTAAAAGTAAACCAGAAGCAGTTGAAATTACATACACAGGTGCAGACACTAGGCAGGACAGGACAGTTTTTCTATGAAAAACATAGAAAGCATGTGAAGCGGGAAAATGACCAGCATTCAAAATAAACAGAATGCATGTGTCAAGCTTAAACAAAGAATGGGCATGTCTAAAGAGTGTGAAACCATGTCACAAATGCCACCACACTTGCATTTTTAGCATAATTATTTAAGTACAGTTAATTATAATAAATTTATTCTATTTAATGAAACTTTTGGTCACTTATCTGAATTTATTGACAGCTGAAAAATTGTGTAGGTGCACATATTTCATTTGATTTCAATGTAATTATTTTCTTTTCTTTACTTTTTTTGAGCCACCCAATGAATTGAGGTCAACCGGTGTTGGTGAAAGTGCTCCCCCTATACCTTGACTTTTGCAGGTCAACTCTGGACCCAGCTATCCACTGAACCTTAGTAAGGGGGTGGGGTTAATTTATTTGCTTTAGTATTTAAGCTGTAAAGTAGTGGTTGTATTCATTTGCTTTATTGTTTATTGAATGCACTCAATTTAAATGTTTGACATGTGGCAGTTGAGTGTTAGAGTTGACTTGTTGCGGGGGGTAATTTATGTTTACTTTATGTTGAGTTGCTGCTGATATTTTGTAAGCAAAGACATTTGTGAATGTTTTTTTTTTTCTCACAAACCCAATGGGGAGTGAAAAAGGCAAGGGAGAAAGAAAGGGGGCGAGACTGTTACATTTGCAGATTTCCGTTTTCTCTAGGGTTGGGATGATATTCTGAGAAACTGATAAACTGCAACAGAATTGTAAAATGTTGTTTTTTTAAACCATAGGTATTTCACTGATATTACCATGGTTCTGTGTTCATTTAGTAGACATACAGAATGTTATAAGAACAAACAAATAAACAAAAAACATGAAAACTTACAAATTAACACAATTAATGCATTTACTAGTTATATACTAGATTTTTGAGAGCAAACAAGTGGAGTACAAAAAATATTTGGAGTATTAAAAAATAATAATAAATCATGTCAACAGACGCCTACAGGCTACAGAATGAACAAACGCTTAATTAAGATCAGTCATTGGTTAATGACTGCTGGGTTGCTTTTTACCTTTCATTTCAAATTAATAATCTCTGTAGGTGGTGCAGCGCTATTTGCAGAACAGATTTCAAATGAAGAAACCACACTTTTCAGGGATTCAAATGGTGAATCATTATATTCTTTTTATCAGTAGATTTGTTTGAAATTATGAAAAGGAAAAATCCTCATTACTTCCAGCTTTGAGCTTCACCAACAAAGCAGAGGGAAGATATCAAGTCTAAAGAAAATACTGTTTGTTTGCAGAAGCTTAGGAGTCTGGTGGGCAGGGTTAATTACATAGCTGTGTATCTGTAGACACATTCGGCACCATACCTGCGAGTATGTGTGCAGTGTCTGAACTAGAATGTACAGAAAACAAAGAGGAGAGTCTTGAGTTCTATTTAAGAATTAACCCTCACTTCACTGTTTATTTCAATGGCTGTGGTGTAGTATTGCTTAGATCGCATCCCTACCTCAACACTACTGGATTACTGGGCCAGTCAACATTTGATTGACCCACAAGTCTGCGCATTCACTCAATAAGTGGTAAACATATGTAGTGGTACTGCAAATCTCACTGGTAAACCAGCCACCCAGTATAGATCACACCAGAATAGACTGGTTTAGGTTCTTGAAAAAGCATGCTTGCAGGCTTGCTGAGGCTGGTATTGAATTGCATGAATTTTCTGATGTAACTTTCTGTAGTAATTCAGTCGAGGCTATAAATTGCAGATTGCTGACAGCCTTAACTACTAAGTCTTCAAAATCTGTGAAGTTACGCAGTAGTAGGATAAAATTAGAACCAATTTATACTGATAACTGTCAGTGCAAACTGGAAATGCAGCTATATGTGACAAAGTGTGGGAGGGAACAGGAATACTATTCCAAGCACAGCGGTGGTCCAGACCGCTGATGACCTTCATGCTGGTCAGGAATAGAGCGCTGAACTCCAGGAGGTTAACCCTGCCACATTTCAGGTAATGCGGCATGGCACTCAACAGCCAGCCAAGCGGAAACACCCCTCAGCCTTCAGTGCGAAGGTGTCCGCTGGGACCCGGGCAGGCTATCTCTTCATTAGAATGACATAATCAGAACAAGCACAGCATGAGGTGAACACTAGCAGACACTTTCATTGAGGGGAGAAGTTGTCTCTGTGGGTTTTTCCCAAGATTCTGTGCATCCTTCACTTTTCCCTCACGGAATGCATTGATGGATTCGAAGTGATAATGTGCCATTTATAGCACTGGCAAGACGCAATCTATCGCTGCATCTCTGGAATAACAAAAGCAACAGCAGCCTAATCCGTGGTCCTCCTGGATATAAACGCACCCATAACGAGAGCGCCTTGGTGTAATATCACACACTCTTAACATGCATTTATGCATCAGTCTTGCTGGTATTAGTGATTGCACTAATACCTTTGCTTCTAAAAAGATGCAATGGGTGCTTACAAAGTGAGTAGGTTTAATTTTACACATGAGATAACAGGCTTTGCGATGCAAGGGCATCACTTAAAATACATCATAATGCATTTTACCAAAATACCAAAAAAATTAAGGATTCAAAACTTTTTCAGTATTTATAATATATTGGTAAAATCAGGCACACTCAGTGAAGCAGTGCAGGCACATGGATGCCTTTTTTCGGAACTTTTAATTTTGTGCATAACTTTTTGTATGGATTTCAGGTGCTAGAGAACAAACAGTCCCAGCATTTCGGTACGAGCCGCCATCCCTGTGTTTTATTAATGAGACAGCTTGGGCAAAAAATAACTATGATTTACACAGAACTTACATAAACAGCATAAATCACACATGCCAGAGAAAGCTTTGTATAAAGAAACACATTCTTAATCATTTGGAAATACTATGTATCAACTGCATCTCACTAAATCTGTATATATATATATATATACAAAATAAATAAGCATATAGGCACCGTTCATTTTTATTCTGATCATAATTTGTCACTCATAGGGCAAACAGGCAACAGCTTCAGGGGTTTCTGCCAAAGAACCAGTTCTCAAACTCAGATAAATAGTGCCCTTTATTTGGGACTCACTGACCACTGTATAATTTATAACACTTTATAACTCCAGTCTCATAGCTTTACTTTGCTAGCGAATAGAGACTATAGCCAGTTGTCACACCCCAGCCTCCTGGAGTACTAGTTCCAGCCTTCCTTTCACGCTGCCATCTATTAGTAGTATCAGTCATAAAACTGGATGACAAATATTTACTATGTAAATTTAAATTAAAACAGCATTCAACCCCAATAGCTGTGAGTCCTAAATATCCATGAACAGTTGCCATATGTCTTTTATATTTGAAAGAGAGTTGGAAGTTAGCCTTACTAGCCCATTTATACCAGCAGCCACTGCAAGTATGTTTTTGACTAAGCCAGTCAAAAATGTCTAAAGACATAAATGAACTGGAGCAGGTGTGGCATGAGGAATGAGGCTCTGCAAGAAGGCACATCTCCACTAACAGAATTTGGGACCACTGCTCTAGCTTCTCATCTATGGTCAGTTTCGGTGGTCATTTTTTGCGTAGTATATCACCTTAAGCCTGCTAGTGATATTGACAGGTGTAATTCCAGCTACACCTGATAAATGTATAGGAGTGCAAGCCTATATTACCTCAACCAGTCACTACTGTGCTTAGAATGATCCACCACTCTGATAAACGGTGGTCTTCTGATCAGAAACAAATGATGAAGGGGGTCAAGGAAAGCTGTGCATAGGGCTAAAGTCTGCAATTATAGTCCAATATAGTGAACCTTTTAAGGACAGTCCAATCCAGGGTGAGGAATTACCACAGCAGAGTTTCTAATAAAGAGGACACTCTATTTGCTCGAAGGAGCTCTCCTTGCCAAAACCAGATAGAATGCTGCTCAATGGAAATCTACTCCATCTAGAGTGGCTGAGTGTGGCCCACGCTTTTCAGGAGTGTGTATAGGTTTTGAAGCAGCAGGTTGCGAGCTGGTGTGCATTACAAAATCCTCAGACAGACGCTGAGGAGATAAGGGCAGCCACAGTAATGAAGAACCACCGCTGCGATCTTTAATTCAAACGGCTACTGCCGTCGTCTCGTCAGAGTGTTTCTCGATTAGATGCGCCAATTCCCGAAAGCAGAGATCAACCTCAGGAACGCCTGAGCGAGGTTAAGAAATGAGTAGTTGACAGTTTAGTCAAACAGAACGCCGTGAATAAAGAAACGTTGACTGACAGGCATGGATAATTGATATATAATGTGAAATGCCTCAAGTTGAGCGGGAAGTCACTGGGGATGAAGAGCTGGTTCTTATTAGGACCTTTGGCTTTTTGATCAGCAGTCAATAGCTGATGTTGACGTCTTTGTCAGCAGTGGGTTCCATCAGTGTGTCAATGCAAAATTGCTCCTGAGCTGCTGAAACATTCATAAGACCCAGTACATTCTTCATATTACCGGGTAAATGGGAGAGCACCTGGCTTGCATAATATGTCATCCATTAATTGTTATTGTGATTTCTGGCCTTTGCACCGCAGCAATCACAACATGCAAATAAGCCCTCTGACCATCTCAGTGTTTGCCAGTGTGTGTGCTATGAGCATCCGGACCCACTCATCTGGAGAACACTCAAGCTATCCTTCACCCTCCTGGCATCAAAGGATTACCGTAGGGTGGGAAGTGGTCAAAACTAAATTGAAAAGGAAAACTGGTTTAAAAAATGTGGGCCATTCGTTAACTATGTCACCTATGCATTGTGTATGTATTGCATGATCTAGCACATTCACAATATACAGCAAAACAATCCCAGTGTGGTATTTTGTTTGTTACACAGCCTTATGGATGAATATTATAATCAGTGCCAGCGCATACTATTTCACTGGCCCAGCTTCAGTCCAGTCACGTTTTTTGCTTTGTTGACCGAGAGGTGATGGCCCAGGAGGGAGGGCAGTTGTGATGTAAGATTTTGTTGATTCGGGGGATCAATAGACTGCCAAAATGGTTCAGCATGGTCTCTCCAGCTGTGTGAAAAAGTATTACTGTGATTTTGCATCAGATCACGCAGTTATTGGCCGCACTCTGATCCATTGGCAGTGGGCATTGTCTGATTGACAGTACTCTAGCCCCATAGCGTTAGGTGGCACCAGGGGAGCCAGTTGTAATGGAGGGGCAAGAGAGTACCTAAAGTGGTACCCAAGGCGCCTGCCTAGTTCACCTGGGTGGATGTGCTGGCCCTGATAATAAGCCATCACACCAATTCCACTCCTTCTGAAGTCTGAAAGGACAAGGCTTAGGATGATATCAAGCATCCATTGACTATCATTCATTATCATGGCCAATGCCAAGAAAAAATGAACAAGCAAACAAATGCTCCTAGATTCCATTCTAATTCAATAGTACTGTCGAAGTGTGCAGTATGATGTATGAGACTGTGGCTAATATGTAAAGTGCTATTAATCTCTTTTTGTCCTGTCTCAGAAAGGTCAGAATTTGCAAATATGAGTCTGGAGTTGCTCAAGTTGTTAAGGTGGTGAATCCAAGGTTGAATCAAAGGCAGTAGACAGATGCACACAGTGATGTTCACAAACGGTGTATACAAAGATGTGAATCACATACTGTTTGTTGTATTAATTGTTCAGTAAGCGAAACACGTAGCATACATTTTGTATGCAAATGTCTGGGCACCCCTGGTCCATAGTTAGTTCATTTTCTACATAAAAAGAAGTGAATCACCTGTATATGGAGCATCCTTAAATTTCACGTGTCTGCAGATAATCATAAAAAATTGTGATTTATTTGCTGAATTTAACATATTGGAAAAAGTAAAATGTAAAATGTGACATTATTGCAAAACCTATTTCAGTCCATAGTTAGTAAGAAGCTTCCAAAGATTCCTTGGATTCTGATAGCAGTCCTTCTCCTCCTGATGTAGGATGTTTCAGTTCCATTAGTCTGCAGTTTAATATGTTATAACAGATTTGCAGTTATATTCAAGTTTCGGTACAGTGAAGGTTTTACTGAACATGCTTCTCTCTAAAGAGACATGATCATAGATTAGATTCAGACCACAGCAATTAATTCCAATTCATTCTTGTGGTTTGTCTAAACATACTTCAGATGTTGACTTTTGAGGATTTCCAGATCTCATTTTGATTTTAACCATACTTCTTAACTTCCATGAATTACTTAGATACATTTTATAAACACAAGAGACATTCAAAATATTTCCACACTTTTTAAACTATATTAAAAATTTCAAAAATAATTTACATCACTTTTCTGCATAGTCAGCTCCCTTGGCGATGCAATTTTTCCACATGACACACCTAATTACTCCCCTTCCAGCCTTCACAGTTTCCAAAGAAAATATAAAAGCGCAGATACTTTTTGAATGTCCCTCATATCTAATGTATTTTTTTTCTGTTGCTTCTTTTGTTTATATCTTCTTTTGTTTCAGATCCATAGCTGTTAAGCGTAAGCCGAACACTTAGAGGTTTGAGGACTCGCATAATTCATTACGCTCCAGAATTGTCTACACCTGACCTGAATTAAGGTTTAATGAGTAAAATGAGCTCTGAATTCATACAAAGGGTATTTAAAAAAAAAAAAAAGATATTATA
>JBBJLR010000139.1:11529005-11545949 GCA_037577145.1 Brachypetersius gabonensis | reverse complement strand
TACACACACAGAAATAGAGAGAGAGAGAGACACTGAAGGTAAAGCTACCAACGTTCTGTAAATTTTAATGTTGCTAAGTAAATTCCTGTAAACTCTGAAATCTTCAATGTTGCCAATTTTTCAATAGTTTTTGTCATAACATGCTATAACATGTTAAGGGTTAAGTATGGACACATAACGTATGCTCTTGCTTTTACAATGAAAGTGTTTTGTGTTTGATCAGTTGTGTATGCGTTGCTGATTATGTGTAAATATAGAGTGAATCACACTGTCTTATAATCATGCGATAATGAATTTGAACCCCACCGATGCAACGACTAAAAAGGTTTTCAGTGTGTTGTCAGCACTATTTTTCCAAACCTGTAAAACATTACATCGGTAAGACTTTGTTGTGAACTGTTCATGAAAAATGGATCATGAGATCTAGTTCAACATTACATATCTTAACTTACAATAAAGATAAAGACATTTACCACTTAAACTGGTGTTAATAAACTTACCATTCGAGAGATATGAGATTTTCTTGGAACGGCAATGAACCCACAATGGAATAATGAGCAGCAATTCCTCACGTTCAGTCTTTCCAGGCCAAACCAACAAGCATAAATCCTCATCAAACAGCCCCCGAAACAGAGGCTGATAAAGATTAAATGCCACAGGAGCTGGCAAATAGATCTTTCAGGAGGGCTTTAATAAAGTAAACAAGGCCCTCGCTACCAGCTAATTCTAGAGTAAGTGCAGGGTTTTTGCAGCAAACAAAAGCAGTCCGCTTCACCTCTGAGACCAAGCCTGGTTCGTGCATTAAAGTGGGAGACCCTAGCATTGCTGGAGGTCATGAACAACAGCAGGTGTTATGAAATGGGAGGAATACTGTATGGGAAAATAGACACTCCAGTGGCCACCTGTGGCCGTTGTACAGAACAGAGCCCATGAACATGAGAACAACACTAGGGCCCATCTGAAGTGCTGTAATAATTTGAGATAGAAGCAATTTAGTGTTTCTGATTGATGGTTTTAAACTAATCTACTGGGTTTTATGTACTGAATGAATAGTATGAATAGTGATGGAAAAGGAGCACTCAATGAAAATGCCCAAAGCTCTGCGACTTAGATTGTTTTACTCTTTTAGGCTGCAGTCAGACTAGACGTTTGCAGTTTTCATGATGATTTCATGATTTCTTGCTGAGGCTGGGCTAGAAGATTTGTGAACTAGTAAATATATATATATATATATATGTGTGTGTGTGTGGTTAGGATTGTGCATTCCTCTAAGATTGGGCAGAACAGCAAGATGCAAGATTCGCGGCATAAGAAAAACTTCAAAAAGCGACAGAACTAAAAAAAGTGAACATTAGTGTGGTAGGAGATGGTGGCTGAACAGAAGGAATGGAAACTCTGTTGTCAAACAGCAGCCATTGTAAAGAACGTAGCCCCTGAGCGCAAGAGCACTGGAGTCCATCTATCAAAGTCGGACACAGTGCTCGAGGAGCTGGGCCTTATGGAGCGAGCCCCTCGAGTGACTGCTCGCTTGCAATCTCTCTTTCTATTCACAGCCTCTTCATTGTGCCAAGCCCTCCCTCAAAATAAAACGACCCACTTATCACTCTGTAGAGACCCAGGAGGCAGGCAAGGGCTCAACAGGCATGTAAGCCACTTTCTGCTTGGCCTCCCTGTGATCGGCTAGGTTTCAGCTAGCATTAATGCTAATGGTAAATAAAGCGACATAGTCAGATAGGACTCAATTAAGAGATCAAATAGGCTGTTATCCTTGGCTGATGGAGCTCAGTCACGGCCCAGGTCTGTGTGTGTGTGTGTGTTTTGTGTGTGTGTGTGTGTGTGTGTTTATGCGTGGTGTTTGCATCTGTGACAATGCTCCCTAAAGCAGTGCGGGTTTTCACAAACACCACCAGTGTCCTAAAACAGCATTCTGGAGAAAGCAGCCCTCCTCTGTGTGCTTAAGGCACTAGGGGGTTTCCTCATTCCTCATATTCCTCTTGTAAAAAAAGAAAATATGGGTTCAAACCTGTGATCCACCTGCTGGAGGCCTGCTGTCATTGACAGAAAGAGGAGATACGTAAGCCAGCTTAAAAGCCCATAATCTCCCACCTGCGTTGATGAAAGATTAAAAGAAGTGCTGATTGCATTTATCTGTTTAATTAAGAATTCATATAAGAAGAGGAAAAGTTGTTGGAGCCAAATGGTGCTTTCCTTTGACCTTCAAGTAAGCAACACAGTGAGCGTACATGTCCCCAGTGTAACTGATGCCTACATGGACTGTGCAACTGCTTGCTGAAACCACATCTTACGAGAAATATAATGTTAAAAAGCAATGCGCACATTTCAATTTATAGTGTTAAAAAAGTCATAATAACCCAAATCATAATCTTTACCTAAAACTTTTAACTGTTGCGTCACAATTCCAACCTTTATTTATTCTATAGTGTTTTCTATTTGAAATACAATGTATCATATTCTAAAAAGGCCGTATAAGTAAGTATGTGCAGACGGCCTCTGTTCTAATGTATTTATTGTCAAACTGTCATTGTACATCATTCAAAAAGCAGTTGAAACACTCCCCAAAATACTAGCATTTACAGGTGGAGCGAAACTGCAGTAGGCTAAATAGGTGGTCGGAGGATTTCAAAAATGAAGCTTATTTCTTATGTATGAAACACATAAAGCTGGGCTGTAATGTGGACATTTTGAACGATGTTTAAAAAAAAAGGATCTATTTTTTTCCTCAGTCCTGCTGGGGGTGTTTTTGTCATGGTCGTCCCCTATCTTCAGGATAAATTCTCATAGTTTGGATGGCCCCAGCTCCGCCCTGGCACTACTTCACCTTAAACAAGCATTCTTGAAGCTCATTGTGGACTCCTTGATAAGCTCCTTTGTTTGACTTTGTGTTTGCAAAGTCTCTGTTGTTGAACCACCCGGGATCTGAGCTGTACTCTAAGTTTGGCTATTCCGGGTCTTGTTTTTTTCTTGTGTTTTTTTGTCATGGATTTGCCTGTGATATGCCTGTCTGCATGTGTTATGACCCTAGCTTGCTGTTTTGAAAATAAGATGTGGATTAGCCTATATTAAGCTACTTTGCAATTGTAACCTTCAGCCCTGCTTGTTAAATTCCACATTATTACATCACTTGGGCCCTTCAAAGTATTTGTACTCATTAACCATCAGCATCAGGCCACCAGTCATTCCTTATAGCAGATAGAAAATATTATAAAAATGTAATAGAACCACCAACCTATCTGAATTCACAGCCATTCAACATTTAATATCATAAAACAATGTCTTTTGTATAATGAGGCCAGTGAAAGACAGCTAGAAATGGTCAAGGTTCTTTTAGGTGGAGAGGACAAGTAAGGGGGAGTGCAGTGACACTTTCTATTCCCTTACTTACTATCCTTCTATACTGGGAGACTAAAAATTTTTTAAAACATTTGCTTTAGGGTAGTAAAATGTGTTCTTCCTTTACACAACAATTAGAACCCTTTTGGCACCTTTATTATTAAGAACCGGCTAAATACAAAAGCAATACAGCTTGTTATCTTATTTACATAAAGTATTAATAGTCCGTTAATTAATAGAACTCAGTCCACTGCCACATTATAGCACTGAATAAAAAAATGCTGCTCTACCTTTATTGTTTGCAGAAAAGCGAACTATTTAGAAGAACTGGCTGAATGAATCAGTGGAAAGATACATAAGAATAATTAAGCATAGCGAAGGACTATTAAGGATAATGAGGGATAATAAATAGCCTTAGTCACACATAAGTGCAGCCAAAGATGTCTGAAGATATGATCTGACGCAGACAGACCACTGATGACCAAACTAGCAACTCTATGTGAGCTCCAAACACTGACGCGAACGCACAGAGTTAGTGACACGTACGTTAGGAGAGCAGCATTGTTAGCCAGATGCAGCTTGTCTTTCAGCACCCAGTCACTAAACCCCACTGAGGACGTCAAATGTATTGGGGTATTTGTGTCTTTGGATCTTAGACAGATTCCCAGATTCAATTCACTGGCAGCTCAAGAGACAAATGTCACTGAACGAAAAACAGAAAGTCCGTCAACATGGTAAACTCTAAACTTTCAGTCAATACTAAGAGTAATACTTAAGAAATCTTTCATGAATGTACTTTAGTGTTTTGTAAAATGTATGCTTTACTAAAGTACTTGTATGATTTTTCAGTTGTAGGGTTTTCTTAGATACATGAGAAGAACAGCATTTTACACTATTCATTTTCATTTAAACCTTCAAAGTAGTAGTTGGTAATATGGTAAAAAAAAAAAAAAAATACCACAAACATTTTATCTATTTACTTTTTTTCTGAAATCTAATATATTTTTAAAAGTAAGATCATCGTTGACATACAGTTTAATTTTATAAAATAAAACTATACAAAACTATACAGTCATTTCTAATCAATGTCCCATGCACTGCACAGTGCTGTATAAGACTAATTATACAATTTGTATGTGAAAAATGCACATGTTCAGTGTTTTGTAAGTTCTGACACTATCATAATAGGACCAGATAAAGAAATTGAGACATATTTTAATATTTGATGTATACTTTAAGTGGATAAGATTTAAAAGTCCAGAATAGTTTCATGTGAAATGCTCCATTTCAGAAAAACATAATTGTTTGCAGTGGTGGTAACAGGAACCAAAAATCTAAAGCATGTAATATCTTAATAAAATTTGTATATTATAGAAGTTATTTTATAAAATGGTTACAGGTCATTTCCTAATGTCTGAAACATTAATGATAGTTCTGACACACTATATTGTAATTTGACTTGGTGATGATAAATACTGTCAGATGGCTCGACTTTAAGTCCAGTATTAATTAGAAATTGCAAAAACGTGCATAAAACATACCTTTGTGAATTTAAGTTTACCCTTTACGTTACGTGAACTGTTAAAAATATATTTTGTAATTGTTTTAAGTGAAAACATTTAAAAAGTCCATAGCTAACTAATTAATACTTAATTAAGTTAGAAAGAAAGTGATCACCTCTTGTCCAGTGTTTAAGTTTCATTTCACTTGTTTTATTTAAAATGTATATAGAACCCTTTCACAAAAAGTTATTTATACCGTACTTTCTTTTACTGAAACATTGTTTGTCTTTTTTTAAGCAAATAAATCAGGACAGCGGAATCAGTTTTCTTAATGTAGAAGATTAACATAATTAATATGCTGTTTTTAATACAATTCACAATGCAATTGCTTAGATGAATATTTAAATATTTTGTAATAACTTATCAACGTGATAGTAACAGTTATATGCTATTCAAACCTGGATCTCTGAAACCATTACAGTTACAGCAACAGGGACAGCAAAGGCTGTGTCTGGTAAAATATCATTCATCTACTTTACAAAATCATTCTGTGTCCTTTTGTTAAAGGGTTAGAAGTCACAAGACACAGTTGGAGTCAGGGGAAGTTCAGCCCTCAGGTAGCCCTGAGAGGTGCCAGGTGCATAACTCAGGTCATGGTCACTCTATGGCAAAGAGTACCCAAGCCATGGGGTCTTCCTGCTCACCCCAGAACTTTCTGTGTACCTTTGCCCACGTGCCCCAGGAAAATGGCCACCTCATGGTCTTGGTGGTCCGGTTAGAGATCTCTTGCCCAATCTGGCAGACAGCTGGGGTCTTAATCCCTGGGCTTCAGATCAAAGGGGCCGACAGCCGACCCGGGGCTGCTCATTACTCAAGGGCCAGGCGACTGGTGCAGGGGATAAAAATGAAGCTTGCATGCCGATTTATCAGCACGCCGGCGCGGATTATAAAGGCTGCCAGCCGTCCCGCTTGCGCTGCCAACCTGCTGCCTGCTTGCTTTGTTTCAGTGCCTTTTAAATCCCCTCTGTCTCTCAAGACGCGCTACATCACTTCCTGAGTACGATGCCTTTTGCCGCCCAGCAGAGGTAGAAGGAGAGATGGGATGATGGAGAATGGAGGGCCGGCCCACATGGGTGCGGATCACCTCAATCAAGGGGCACGAGCACAAGGAGAATGAAGCCCAAAGTGGGGAGAATGTTTTTATAGCTCAACCTTTGCTATCACATGAAGGAGAAACAGGCACGCCCCAAACTCAATTACTGGATTTTGTTTTGATTCGAAAGTGAGCTCACATGCATACTGATGCAAAGGACCAGTCTCTCTCTCTCACTCGCTCGTTCACTCCTTCCTTTGTCACACCAAGGAAAAAAAAAGGAAACTCAGCCCAAGCTCGTCTGTGATTCTCCAGCAGGCCCTTGGAATAAAAAAAAAAAAAACCTGACTGGTAAAGAATAAACGTTCCACCCGAGCCAGAATTATTCATCAGAGCAGAAGCTCAAGGTGGCAGTGGCTGTGAGAGAACCTGTATTAAACAGCGTTGGAAGAGACGACAGCTGTCCCGGCCCACGGTCTTTGCAGGGAGAGGGCTGCTTTTTCCAAAGCCTGATCTGAAAACAAATTAAAGCAGATTACAGGCCGACACTGTGGCTTTCCCCCCGCTCCACTCAGCCCCCTGCCTTTCACCACAACACTGACCCCTCTGGACCCTTCTATACTGAAAGAGTTGATAGGTGTGGTCCAGCTTCAGCTGAAAAAATAATGCTACTCAGTGTCACCACACAGAAGCAGTCATCAAAAATGTTACACATCATCACAACAAAACCGTGTATCCTCCATTTTATTTTTCACATTTTTCCATCATTTGAAAATACCAGCTGCCACTAAAATCTTTTCACAGTTTCATGACAAACAGACCAATAGAAATGGTACAAAATGCCCTCCTCCTGTAATGTTACTAGATGCTATTATTTGGTGCATTCCTGCATATATTTCTTCAAAATTGTGTGTCTACCAGTGTGTATGTTTGTGTATGTGCGTGTGTGTCTGTGTACCCTAAACACGTGTGTATAAATGGGAATTTTTTGGGTTTTTTTTAATTGAAGACAAAGTTTTGCTTTGCAAATTATTAACACAATTTATCAAACAATTTACACTGAAAAATAGAATTGTATTAGTTTCTTAGTATTCTCCTTTAGTTTTGTGCACTTAAACTCCACAGGTTTAAAAACCTTTTGTTATTTCACAACCTAAACATTTTTTTGTGTATAAATATGTATTATCTTATGTCCTGAGCAAATCAGTCATGAATATCGTGGTACAACTGCATTACCCCACCCTTCCCATGTAAAACATACGCTGTCTGAACACTGCTCTAGACGGTGACACCACTTGACAACACCATGCAGAAGTAGGTGTCATGAATATGTGGCATATGCTCTTATTTGATGCATGTCGACAATATATTTTGCTTTTGGTTTCTAAACTTCATTATGCCATGTGGAAAACCGATACACAGCATTTTTTATGCTTGTGTCAGAAATATCTCCAGCACATCAATCTGCTCTGTGTTTCTATCTTTTGACTAAAATAAGTTGCTCAGATTTGCGCGGAATGGGTAAACGCGTGTCTCCAGCACAAAACAAATTGGGTTACGAGAAGCATGGCACATTTGTCATTGATGTGCAGTGACAAAGCAGGGTGCACAAAAACAATACTTTAGAATTGCAATTTTTCACCCAAGCACGTTCACACTGGCGCTTCTGCGTTTTCATTAACGGGACAGACCCTGACGTTTATCCATTACTGTCATGGCTGAGATGATGGAAGCACATCCTTGAGAGGAGACAATTTCAGAGGACAACATTTTTCACACAATTAATTCTGGCACGTCTCAGCAACGGGACTGTAACAGAAGTGGAATGACAATTTGCTCTGACCTCCACCTACAGTCTCCTGGAATAGACCCACAGTACTGTTTCTAGTGTTTGCTCGGTGGGAGTCATTATACATAGAGACCTGGAGAGCTGCACACACACACACACACACACATACACTCACTCTCTTACGCACACATGCACTTACAGGCAAAGTAAACAGCGGGATAAATCTGCCCATTAACTGCGGTGAACATTCACTTGGAAACTGTGAGGTGATTACGGCATTTTTCACTTCTGTGACTTTCACTCTTCCCCCACCGGGGGTGACACTGTCTGCGGTCGGCCGTCAGTGCCTCCTCCTTTCCTTACAGCTGTCACCACGCACGTGCTCGCAGTGGACCAAGGGCATCCGTCGCGATTAGCCATGACTCTGAAACAATCATCTCCCTGTAAATTTCACTGCATCGCCACACTGACATCCTTACATTAATCAGCCTTTATTATCTCCGGCGTCTTGGCGGCGGCTGGGCTGTCAGAAGGCCGATTTATCCTCTAGTTTCAAGCTTGTTCCTGAGCAGGTGTGAAAGGAGCTAAGCTTCACTACCCACCCCTCCTCCCTGATGTCATTTCCCTCGAGCTATTACACCTCGAGCAGAGGACGGAGGAGTCCAGCCGGTCCGTCGGGAAAAGCGAAGGACAGGGGAGGGAGATGAAGGGGGGGGCGGGATCAGAGTGCAAGTTTCCATTGAGAAGAAGAGCAATTTGACAATAGCCAGGGGAGATTTCTATCGCTGCCTTCATATTACCTTTAGTGTATTTCATTAAGATAGAGAGGCAAAACTTAGCTGACTGGCAGTTCTATTTATTGTCCTTGCTGATGGCCTTGGTAGAACTGAAGAAAGTGTCAAAGGAGTCTTTCAGGTTTCTCACAATCAGATATGTGCATGTTTGTATTCCTATCTTTGTGGTGGTGCATTTCCATAAATGTGCTATACCTAACCACACTCTGACAGTAGTTAGTGTCAGAGTTTCCAGTTTGCCTCAGGCAAAACAAGTCTTTTTAGGAAAGTCTGTCCACTTGTGGCTATGTTAGTGATTAGGCCACATCTCTGTATATGGGAAGAGACCTATAATCACAAAAACGGGATAAAGTTGATATAAACAGTTTATAGTGTATGGCAAAAAGAGCTGATTTGGCTACTGTGCATGTGCATAGCTCCTCAACAAGGTTGGACTTTTGCCTACTTGCATATGACTGACATCTTTTACTGAATGGAAACTCATAAACAGGTGCCATGTTGCCAACCTGTGAACTATATATATTCCTTTATAATGTCTCTGGTCTAATATATCAAACAGCTGATTAAGCCAACACCCATTAAACTGCGGAGCAAATAGATCTGCTTACATAAAATAACACATTTGAATAAAGGTTAAATCTAATGCAAAAAGACATTTCTGAATGAGGAATATATCCATTTTGCTGTGGCCAGATAGTCAGAAAGCAACTCACTGTTTCACTGGCCTTAGAAAGAAAGTTTCTGGAACCAAAACCTGTATATGGCTCTGGAAAAAATATGAGACCATTGTAAAAATGTTCAGTTTCTCAGGTTTTATGTTTTTTAGGTGCAAGTATTGAAATGAACAGCTTTGCCTTAGTTTTTATTTAGAACAGCTGATAATATTTTTCCTAATTTCCAAATAAAAATATTCTTTAAAGCATAATTTTTGAATTATTCAGTGTTTACAGAACATGGATAATTCAAAGAAAACATATCTCCTGTTTACTCAAACAAAATGGCAATAATTATCTTTGATGTACTTCTAGTAGTGTTTTTTTCCATCCAAAGTATATATATATATTTTTCTATATATACACTTTTCCTAATAAGATTTGATTCAGGTGATCAACTAATCTGTCCCTCATAAAGCAGAATGAGGTGCTTGTGTAGGAATTTAACATACACTGGCATGGAATGGTTGTCATACTCATAAAATGCTGATTTAAAAATAAATTACATGTATGTATATTTTTCCCATATCTAAAAATAGCAATTAAGTTAAAGTTTGTTTTTTTAAACAAAATCGTTCTATTTTTTATTTAAATATCAGGCAAACTTCAATATGTTGTGGTCGATTTCTACTTGTGGGGGAAACAGCCTAAATTTGATTTTCCTGCTACTGCTTTAACCTCAGGAACTGAAAACTAATATTAGGCCTCCTTCACTTTCTAATAAAAGCTACAATTCATGGAAAAACAAAGCATTTTTTAAGGGGAGTGGCCAAATGTTTTTTTTTTTACCATTTTCAGGCATTAGGGTCCCAAAAGGACTAAATATTCAATGTTTTTACTTTCTTCTGTGGTTGTCGTGCTTTTTCCCATTCATCACATTTCTACAATCCGTTGATGGCAGCCTCAAATATCCCCTCCCTGGAGCAACATCTCTCAGTGTCCACTTGCTTTTCTTAGCTTGGCTGTCACCTCTTCACCCTCCCTGTGCACATCTAAGACAGAAGCAAAAATTTGTATTCACCAAGGTCTATGTAGTCAGACCTCCTTCAGTGCTGGGACACTGGTATCTGCAGGCTCAACACGCGCAGGAGCCTGTTCTGACGGTCGGGAGGCAAAGGCATCTGTGTTAATTGCAATAAACCGCATTAAGGGAGTGAGGGGAAATCACAGCAGGACTCTAAGCAGCCAATGAATTGCATCTGTCAGGTTTATGAGGCTGAAGAAGGCAAACGATAAACACATATCAGACATTTTACTCTCCAGTGTATTTATGGTGCTAATCATTTTACCTCTGTTGTCCTGGTATAAACACTGAACCTAAAGCAATAATTCAGAAAACAAAAGTAATCATTTTTAAGGACAAGCTTGGTGCCTGATGTTTACCACAAAGAAAATCGGGCTTCAAAACTGCCATTACTGCAGTTTCTTAATAACACTTTGTCTTTTTTAATAGTCTCATTCAGAAACATGTAAAGTAGCCCCTAATAGTCATGTGTGAGTTTAACCCATTCACCAAGTGAAGTAGTGGGCTGCCACTAATGGGGGGCAACCAGGGAGCAGTGTGTGGTACCTGGCTCAGAGACACCTCAGTGATCAGATCCACAACCTTCCGAATGTAGGAGCTACTCCCTAACCAGCAGGACACCAGCCACCCTAACAGAAGCAAGTGGGGCTACAATGGTTATTCACAAGAGAAGGGCTAGGCATGTCATTGTCATTACCATCCATTTCACAGATAATTTTACCATTTGCATGAAACAAGCACTAATACTGTGGTCATAATGACACAAAGCTTTGAATCTATTTTTACTGCTTTCTGCATCCTAAGCTACCAAGTGTAAATGCATTTATAATAATGATAATAAAAATGAGAAAGACATTTTAATCTAAGGGCTTACAATTAAATGTGAGACAAACACAAATAGTTGCACAGATGCATCTATACAATATTGTTTCCTAAAAAGCAAGCCAGTGGATTTTGGAAACCAGAAACGGCTTGTTGAAGTGGGAGCGTGTCTCTGGTATTATATTTTATTTTTTATCTTAGTTTTGCATGTACAAGAACACCATATAACAAAGCTGGATGTTAAGATGGATATAGATTATTAATGGCCTGCTGGTACAACAGCAATATATTATAGTATATTTATATGCATATATGGTGTTGGGATGTGGCTTCAGTATATCTAGATAAAATCTCCTCAGTGGGAATTCATTTAAGGTCCATTAAATGAATTCTGGAATTTATCTTTTGTAAAAAAGAAAATTGTATCTAACAGATAAGCATATTAAATTTCAGTTTGTGCCTTTCACTGCAAGTTTTTGCAGACTCAATCAAGCCCTTAATTATCACCGTAATTATGATTATAATTAAGTAATCCATAGGCACCTAAAAAGCAATTGTCTGCACGAGTACAGGTTTGCGCTAATTTAATTAATTAATCGGGATATGTGGATTTAAATAGATTATCATGTTAAATTAATGTCAATTTCTCCAGGGGACGTGAAGCAGAGGGATCCCGACAGGATTCTGTTCCCAACACAACGCAGGCCCATGCATTTCACGATACGTTTAGGTGAGCAGATGTGCAGATACAGCCTTGAGGTTTCATATGCTGTAATACTGAAACAACTGTCGACACAAACGGATGGCATAAGTGTTGTTCCTGCCCATCTCCATTAAGAAATATTGATTTTCAAATGCACAAACAAGTAAAGATTTTCCCCCTCAGCTCTGGCAGCCGAGCTTTAGGGTTTGGTGATGCCCCATGTGTCGCCATGCACATTCAAAGTGACCCCAAATCAATGACTAGTGTGAGCACATGTAGGAGGCACACAGTCCATCCATTATCTGAGCTGTTTATCTTTAACCAAGTTTGCAGGAGGTGCTGGAGCCTGTCCCAGTGGTCATAGGGTGAAAAGACACCAAACACACACACAAACACAAACACATTCACACCTGGGGAGCCATTCTGTATCTCCAGTTCAACTTCAGACAGAAAGAACCCTCGGCCGCTCCAAGACCTATGTACTATAAGACTACGGGTGCTATCCACTGCACCATCATGATGTACAATCCTTAAGTGGCAGCTGCACTGCCATACTTTAGTTTGGATTAAAAACACAAAGCACCCATGCCCTTCAGAAATGGCACAGTTAAAGCTGTCCTATACTTCAGTAAACTGGTCAATAAGAACAGCTTAAAAGCTTTTTGTATGGGGACAGCAAAACAATATGACTCCTGACAGCTCTTTTCACGCCTGCGAGAAGGCAATAATTGTGAGGAGAGAGGGCAATGAAGGGATTTCAGTGGAGAAGGACAGGTACATGTGTCACACACCCGCCACTTGTTGCAGCCCCATTTGCTTAACTTACTGTATGCCTGCCCTTGCGTGTGTCGAGAAATAATTGAATTTCTCACGGAACAGCCCCACATCTCCCGGGGAACATGTTCTCGTTAAATAACCCCAGACTCCACAGAGAACCAGTGGAAAGCACATTTTAGGAAACATTTTCTACTCAAATTCAGGACAGACCTGCCCACGAAATACACAGCCCTGTCAAAACGAAACTTTCCTAAATGGTTCTGCATAGCGCTTTGAAACATTACACATTGTAATTTTCTGGTATTTTGTATGCTCCTAGTCTAACACAGGACTGCGAAAATCATATGTTCGATAGTCAATTACATATGTTAATTAATCAAAGAACAATTAATTAATTGGCCTAAAGGTGGCCTATAAATGTTAAGATCTGTGACAGGAAAATGTTTGTTTTCAAAATAGCTGTAGAATAACTTTATTCTATTTATTCTAACTTACTACATTTTTTAGAGGTTTTGCAATGTTTGGATAATCTGAGCAGCTTCTCACAAAAAAAAAAGCTTGCATCCCTTTGTTTCATGTGTATCTAAGACTACACACATACATAAACAACCAAACACTGTTTTAAATGTGAACATGCTAGTCTCTCTAACATGCAAACATGATAATCTCTAGATTTTCTGTTGTTTCCAGAATGAGCAGATGGATTTTTTCCATGATTAGAGAATGAGGATGTATTTAACTAGAATTGCGTAGCTGTATAATGCATTTAACACTGTGATCGGACGGAGTGATTTTTCGAAGTAGCTACTAAAAGGAAAATTTGGGCTTCCATGGAAAACTAGATCAGACTTGTATATGCTGCATGATGCTCCTTTATCCTTCCTTGTCTTTCCTTCTTTTGGAGCTTTCAGTGAAAATCTTCTCTCCCCTTTTGCTGTAACCATGTTAAGGTTACGTTGCTCAGGTGAAGTTGCATATTTTACTACATTTTTGTCCACATTTATAAAAAAAATATATAAAAATTATAATGATGATTTACTGTTTCAGCTCTATCTGGACTTCTTCTTCTAAAGTGTTTATTCTGTGGCCATTTTTGGCTCCTTTATTTTTAGATTACGGGCAGGAGTCCCAGTACCAATTGCCACCATGCTAAGTGATGGACAACCCTCAGATTTCTCAGTTGGCGTGGGCTCAGTACCATCTCTCAACATAATTGAATTTAACTTTATTTGTATGGCTCCTTCTGCAACAGCCATTGTCCCAGAGCAGCAATCCTAAATCACCAAAGGAGACAGTAGCAGGACAAAGATTCCTAAAGTTTTAATTGACTGGGACAGGTTTTCAGGCCATATAATTCCTGAACTAATGTTAACACAGAATGACGTTAAGGTTTATGACTGATTCACACAGGGATAAGAGATATGCCGATAAATTACAGAGAAGGACGTCTGTTTGACTGGTGCTTGAGAATTAGTAGGCTTCATTTCTATAACCTGTGTGTAGGATACACCAATGTGACCACACACAAAAACTTAACAAAGGTGCCAGAGGTGGCAACTTCTTTCTTAGTGGGTGGAATATTGGCCATTAACATGGTAATTCACACAGTACTGTTTTTTCCCCTCTTCATTCTATAGTAGGTAAAAGCCACTGTAATCTTTGCAGTCTCACAGGGATACACTGAAAGTAATTACACAAACTAATCCTGTCTGTGCAGGATTTAAGAGTATGAGGAACACTGAGAAGAACCAAGACTGGAAAAGAAAATGTCCCTAAGATAATGAATGAAGAAAAAACACTGAGAGGAACCAAGTATCAAAATAAGAACCTTCAGCTGGAAGACAGCAGATACCGGCAGACAGGACTCTTAGGTTACTGAAGTATTACTGTTCTGTTGTTGCTATCGGCATCTATGCAACATTAATGCATTCTAACACAGCTGGCATTTTTAAATGGATCAGATCCGTGGGAGGGACTGGAGTGATGCTCTCCACATCCCCATCATTTGAAACTCGGGATCAGTTTATCTTGTTGTTTCTTCAAAACAGCTTCAGCCTTCATCTCATTCGCAGACCACTGTCAATGTACTTTTTTCTGTTTGGCTTTAAAAGTGTATAGTAAAAAAACACTGTTTCAAGGACACATTTTTATACCAAAATATTGTTTACTGCAGACCCCCATATCCTACAGGATCTAGGGGATAAAAAATAAATGACTACTGAAAGTATCAAAAACTTGTCAAATTAAATCTAAAAATAGCTGACTAACTGCACAACTAAGTGAAATAGTTCATGGTGGGGAAGAAGTTTGTTCAATACAGAGTAAAAGAAAATATTGCAGTTTCCTGAAACAGGTAAAGGCTTATGCATGGTTTAGCAGTCATGGAAGTAATTATGTAGGGGCAGCTATACCTCTGCTAAAAGTGGTGCAATAAACCTAACTCTGGTGTAACCCACAGTGGAAAAAAAAAACGTCAGCTGTTCGAAAGTGCGGCTGCGACAGGGACCTTTAACAGGAGACGGGAACAAGCACAAAAAGCAGTCGGTGATAGGAACATAAAAGAAGACCTTTTTTTCACTATGGTTAAAAAAAGAGCTTCTTTTTTTTCACTGCCATCTCTGTGTGTGTGCAGTGCGATGAGGAGAATCACGTGCCGCCCCGTGACCCGGGCGCACACACGCAAAAGGATGCTCATTTGTCTCCGGCTGGCTATGACAAACGCCGCCTAAATAAGGGAACACAGCGCCTGTGTGACTCTCTGCAAGGTCACTTGTCCCACGAGGCCCTGGGCTACTGTCAGGAAGTCTGGAGCAATCAGGTGCAAACATCTGCTGGGGAAAACAGAAGGAGAGAGGGAGGGCAGACACACAGACAAAGACACCAAGGATCTACTGCATCTTCACCTCACTTGTAGGTATCTTTGGACAGTGGAAGGAAACCAGAGCACCTGCCAGGAATCTACGTGTAAAAACCTGAGGATCCTCAGTTGCCCTCACTGGTAAACAAACCCAGGACCTTCTTGCTGTGAGGTGACAGTGCTACCCCAGTATCAGTACCTAATATCCTGGAAGCAAACCCCAGTAATGATTTTTTTTGCACTGATTAAACAGAATCCTAGTGAAACAACATTATGTGCTTACATGTTATCATTAGACAGGTGATGACTGCAAAGAATTGTTGCAACCTTTTTGCTATTTGCCCACCTTCTGCTGTATACCATTGCCAATTTCACTGTGGGGCTTAGAACATTACATATGTTTTTTGAACAGCATGATGTACTTGTTAAGTGTCACTACCTCCTGAACATTCCCAGACACACAGCTACAGCTTCTCCTGCAAATATGTGCAATATCTCTGATATATGTACAGTATACATGCTGCTTCTACTTTGCTCTATGTAGCAATGCACATTTCCAAACCAGGGGACTAATATCTTACTATCTTACAATTTATACCACTGAATCTGGGAGAGGCTCATGAGTGTTGAAGACTTTTAAGAATTTTTAAGGACTGGAACTATAAGACCATGGCTTTTAGGTAGCCAAGGAATCCATAAACACCATTAAGGGGAATTCTTATTTTACTTCTGAATAATTAATTTATTCTGTCCACCCAATAGGACAATGCTCTGAAACATACTTGATTAACAATAGTTACTAAATAAGACTTCTGAATAACAAGAAATAATAAGTCTGATATATAGTCTGCTTTTACAGTTGGATCGGTCAAAGTAGGCGTAAGAGGGCCGATGAGAGGCTTAGGTCTTACAGGGTCAAAACAGAGGTATAAAAAATGGTGGAAAAGTAGAACTGGGACTTTATAAAAAAGGGACGATAGCCCAAGCTATCTTCCCTGGGTCGACACTAACAGGTTTTCTTCACACACACACCAACAGTCATAAAGTGAACTGATAAATCAATACATTATTTTGTTTCTTCATTCCAGTTCCTCATGGGAACACAGCAAAAAGAGAAATTCCTTTATGGCTGGATTGGAAAAGACATCACACAGCCAAGCCAACAATCAAACAATTCTGAGGTGTCACTTTCCTCAACTGCAGTCCGTCAAGTCCTCAAAAGTAAAAATGGGGTGGGGAAATGGCCACACCCATTCATTTGCTTTCTTTCCGATCATTTCTTCTGTCTGTGTTCACCGGTGGAAATAAGTCAGACAAAAATGTACTTTCTAAAAACCTTTTAGGCTTCAGAAGATCTAGGGACTTTTGGTTGGAAAACACAAGGCCAATGGAAATTGATTACTTGTTTTTCTTCTATGGTATTCAGGTAGATAAAGTGAAACACATTTGCAGTGAAACATATCACTAGGCCAGGTTGGATATATATATATATATATATATATATATATATTTAACTAAA
>JBBJLR010000139.1:11479393-11504753 GCA_037577145.1 Brachypetersius gabonensis | reverse complement strand
ATACCGAGGTCGGAGAGAGTGGTGAGGAGGATCTGGTGGTTGACTGTGTCGAAAGCAGCGGAGAGGTCGAGGAGGATTAAAATTTCAGGATGTAGTTACATCATGACACAGTGTTGTTTTATTTCAACTTAACAAAATGACAGAAATGTTAAGGATATAAGCAAGTAATGTGGAGTGATATTAAAAGAAAGTGCCACTCAGTTTAGGGCAGTATCTATTTTTAATAACGTCTTTGCACGCAATATACTGTATTTGACAGTATTTGGGTTTATATACTTCCATTATATATTTCCATTTTTCTCATCATATGCGACAGATGGAAAAAAAATATGGATTCCATATTCTATTACTGTAGGCTCTTTCAGCAGAATTTCTCTGGATGCGTCAATGGGCGAGACATATCTGAAATAAAACTACAACATGCCTTATTTCCACCACTAACTGATTTCTAAGGGTTATTATGTTTAATTCTAAATTCTCTTCTGTATGTTAGTTTGGCAACTGGGATCGCCTTATTGAACTGGGATCGACTTATTGAACTGGGATCGACTTACTGAACTGGGATCGACTTATTGAACTGGGATCGACTTATTGAACTGGGATCGACTTATTGAACTGGGATCGACTTACTGAACTGGGATCGACTTATTAAACGATAACCAAGGATTTTCATGCCAGAAAATCGAGGAGATGAGATGTTTCAAACTAAAAAGCGTGCAAAGTCCAGGTGTGGAAACGTGCTGTTCCCTTATTAGGGCTGCTCTGGAGGAAACAAAAAGCAGAGGAGACGCTGCTGTGCTGGAGTTGCACTCACCACTCCCTCCTTAATTAGCCTCCTATATTGTTTCGTATAACCCTTCTCCCGTCTTAACAACCACTAGGTATGTTATCTAATCAGTCTCCATTGTGCTCTCTATTCAGTTCTTTTCCTCGCTTCTTTTGCAACTGCTCTGCATTCACCATGGAGTTTATCTCAGACTTCATCCTCTTTTTCAATAAAGCATCTTTCTGTTTTCATGCTTCTTCAATGGAGCCATGCACTAAGAAATGAACCGTAATCATTTGCTGCTGAAAGAGAAACATGTAAGTCGTATGAATAAGGTGTTTTTTGCACCATACATTATTAACCTTTTTCAATATGTGTAATAACATATGGTAACCTTAAAAGGAATTTGATGAGATAATTGTGCGAGGCACGCTGAATCGGAATGTGGAACAGTAAGGACAAACGCTTTTTAGACCCAAGTATAAAGGAGAGCTGTGAGCAAGGTTTATATCACAGTATGAAAATCTGGATCATGCTATTTTCTATGGGTAATAACAGTCTGATATATAACTGGGGATGACCCAAATAATGTTGGTATCTGAATCTACATTTAATATTCAGTAGTTCACCTTTTAGTCAAGTCAGAAAATTTGGAGCCTAAACAACAACATTTATCTGTGTGGCCCAAAAGAGTGCAACAAAAGAGCATACACAGAAACCACTACAATCAGTGATACACTGTATTGCATATTAAATCGATGCTTCATGTGCAAGCTGCGAGTCTTTTTTGCTGCTTGCCACACTAAAGCATTGCAAACTGTGAAAAAATACCATACTCTACGTAGGCATACACAGATTAACATTTCTGCAAATAAGGCAGTTGCCACTTCTGGTCTAAAAGTAGCATTCACGTTTTTGGCCTAAAAAGGTTTAGTGCACATTCGTGTACAGTGGCGATTCAACCTCCCTGACCTGAACTGTACAGAGCAACACAGCGCAACAGTAAAATGAATTACACTGCATTTCTGCAAGAAAATGCAATGTGTGATTGCTTAGCTGCTATGGATTGCATAGTTGTTACAAAGCAGTTTCTATATTGTTGGAGTTGTTTATTAGTGGTTGCTAGGGTTCCAACTTTTTTACTTTCTGTAAGGAACTTTTAGACATAGACAGCTGGTTCCACTGACCACCATTGTGAAGAATTCCAGAATGGGGTGTTTCAAATGAAGCAAATGATATTAGAAATTGGAAAGAGGAGTTCCCTTTTAAAGTGGAGTGGCCCAGAGGGTTGCAGATAGAGATGAAAACAGGGCAAAATAAAAGTTACCATACAGCAAAACCAGCTCAAACAATATCAAACTAAAACACTTTTATCAATTAAAGACTGAAAATAAACACATTTTTCACCCACAGTGCATGAACCTAAACAGGGGATGCGCGGGGGTGTAGGGCCCCATGTGTAGTTCAGGGAATCAGAGAAACAAACTCCTTAGACACCTTTAGACACATTTTTTCACCCAAAAAAGTTAAGATCAAAGTTAAGAGGCTCAGCTCAGCTAACAGAGCTAGTATTTTTTATAAACCAAAATGAACAGTGACATACCTCTTTCTTTTCACTACTGGCCTGAGCTTTAGTGTCTTAAAGGCTACTTATGCAGCTGCTTAAGCTTCGCAGGACAGATTTGCTGATCCATGTTTGTTGTTTTGTGGCTGTGACGTTACAATGCTCACTCACTTTATTCACTTTCATACTGGTATACCTCTCCTCTTGCAACTGAAAAGTAAATAGTTGAATGGCTTTCATTATTGCTTTCAAAGAAGCTCAGTCCATAAGAAGAAAGACTGAGGGTAGTGGTGGAAATGTCAGAGCAAGCGACCACCTGCTGTGAAATGTTCTTTCTTGTACATCTCTTGTGCCTGAAAGTGTTAAACATGCCCTCTATGTCACTTCTCATTGTGTGATTTGAGACCACAGACTTCACAGGAAACGCAATGATGCAAAAAAAACTCTCTATGGAAAATGTAAATGTGAATGAAAATTGCGTTTAAAGGACAAACAGAAAGTTAATAGTCAAGCCACGTTACACAATTGCTCACTTTTCTCATAAGCATCTTTTTCACTCTAACAAAAGTGAACAGTAGACTACAAAGATTCCTCTATGAAGGAACTGAGGGGGAAAAAAAAGACCAAAAAAAGATGAAGGTCACCAAATCCACACAACTTCTGAATGTTCTTTACACAAAGCTTGAGAAAGTTACACAGATACCTCAGAGAAACTATATGAAGTGTTCTGAAGTGTCTCCATCAGAGATACAGCTAGCTCTAGAGGTACTGACAATGCCACTGATGTTTTTGTTTTTTTTTACGTAAAACAAAATAAGCCATTGTTCTTACTTCCTCTGAAACCGGGTGCTAATAGTTAAAACGAAGCAAAAAAAGGTCTCCAACCTCTATCTCTGTGATTCAGTAGCATGGCTTTTCTCATCTTTTCTCAGCGGGCCTCGGATTACCCCAGAAATAGTGGCGTTAGCTTCTGATTTTGGCTCCCAGTGATGACAGATGTCTGCCTCTGCCCTCCACCGGCTGTTCAATAACTTTAAATTTCAGAGAGGCATCTCCACTTAAACCACCGACCGGGTAGAAGTCGTTTGGCTCTGGTCCAGCCTGAAATAATCTCTGTGTGAGATTTTTCCAACCGGCTCTTGGTCTCAGCTGTGTACTGGAGGATGGTGGAGAGGGCTGCAATGTGAAACATGCTGTCTGTCAGATGCCTGCTAGAGATAACTCATTTAACTTGCTCTGTATGTGTCTTCTTTTAAACAAAAAAAGAAAATCATTTATTATGTCTTTATTTCCTTTTGTTCTCCTAACCTGCAAAACTTTTCTGATAAAACGGCATTATTATTGATGCATCCGTTTGTATACTTGCATTATGACATATAGCTACAACAACCTTGTATTTGCATTCTGTATCAACAAGCACTTCTAATGTTCTGATGGAATATCTTGTTATAAAAGTAATTCATGCGATATTGCACTCGCAATGGGAATTCAGAAATGATAACTCAACTCCATGTTTCTTTTTTTTAAATGCTTTTGATGTGATGTGGGCGGTGTATTGTGAATCGTTAGTTTGGACAACACATTATTTCTTTAAAAGAAAACTTGTACAACTTGTTCAGCTCACTTCAAACTTATAACCAAGACAAAACAGAAATATGCCCTGAACAAACGTACATATTAACTATAGAAAATGACATTTTACATAGCCTTTGTACTGGCAAATAATGCAGAGTGTTTTAAAAATAACAAGTAAATACAATGTCAAAAAAACCCATTGATATAATATAGAGGTGCTTCTTATTCCTGTCCCAAAGACTCAAAGCCCATTCTCCTATTAGCAGGTTGTCTTTTAAAATAAGCCTTTTCCACATGAGCCTATTCAACAAAATTGACCTCACCCAGCAGATTTGCAATTTCATAAAAAATAAGCAACAACCCACAAAAACAAATGATCCATCTACACAAGCAAATAAATATGGTAGCACCTCCATTCTCACGTTTTGTCAGCATCAGTCACGCAATCTCTGTTACATGAACATTCAATACACAGGTAACATTTCAAACACATCTCTCCCTTATCACAATGTGGTTCCCCACACATTCCATTAGATAATGGGTTAAAATTGTAGTGTCCTCTCCAAACTCTTGGGATTTGGCGCATCTGATGCATAAATTCTGCACACACAAAGCTGTGATGGTTTCTTTCCAGAATTCCAGGTTGCTAAGCTATATTTGGTCATTTGGTGTTAATTTGGTGTTTCTGTGAAATTCACCTATATGGACATTAGTTCATTTAAATAAAGAACTGAAATTTCTACTACCATTACTATTACTAATTAATTATTGAAATTCAAGATATTTTAATTAATTAGAATTAATTTTATTGAACATTTGAAACATTCTATATTTTGACTACTCTGTAATTTCATAAAAAGTTGGGCCTCTGTGGGACAAATAGGAGAGTAACAGTGTTTCACAACAGTGCAATTGTCAGAAATGCAATTGTGAACCCACTATCATCAATATGTGAGTGTATTGCTACACGGCTCACAGCAATACTATTTTAAATGCAAGTTCTGCCAGACAGCATACCATATACTGGATGAGGCATTTGGTGCCATCAGGCCTTTTCTGCAAAACACAAATTTCACCTTCGCTTTTGTTAGGCACACATTAAACTGAAAGTAAATTTAAAAAAAAGGTGAACTCCTGAATATTAAATGTAGATTCAGATACCAACATTATTTGTAAAGTCAACAATGGAATCAAAATTGTCAAAACTGACCACCGAGAAGGATCTCACAGTCTTCAAGAACAAATGCAAATACAGCAGAACCCTTAAGCAAACAAAAATGTTTCACAAATCAAAGTGGGCTTATGCCACACTAGCATGCAGCCCAGTCCGCTGCTTCATCCGTCACACTTTATAGAAGTATGCAACCAGCTGAATGCTGGTTAATTTCGAGACATTAGGTTAATCATAGTCATTGTACCATATGTGCAGTAACTAGGCCAATGACCTGTGTTCTGTTCTCCAGATTCAAAATTAAGCGTAGCGTTCCAAATCAGTCCATTAAGGCTCTGAGCATTTGAGTCATTCAGATTCACAACCCACATGCAGGGCGGAGGAAGTTTTTGAGCCAATCCTCATTAGCATAGCATGTGCAGTTGAGTCCTAATTACGCGGCATCCAACTTCATTTGTTCTTGTCTGTGTTGAATAGAATGGATGATAACCCAACATCACTCAACTTGTAGAGGAGCTGATCAAAGTCATGTGGACATGCGCCAGTCCATACATTATTTATTACCTACACAGAGAACCGTGAGCATGTATATTCATGGGGCCAGACTGAAGTGTGGCTTTATACAATAAACATCACAGCAAATATGTGGAGTCTGGCTGCACTGCTATATTAACTTTCACTAGTTTTGAAGTGTCTAGGCTGTCCATCTAAATGCTGCACTATATCTGTCTGAGACTAATTCTTGAAAACCTTTTGCAGGGTTACAGCCAAAATTGGTCCAAAACTTGTGGTTAGGGTTTTGGGTATGTGATATTGTGTCTAATTACTGTCCATTATCCTTAAGCAATCACACTTATAACACGTGAATGTCCTTTTCCGCACCCCATCCCCCTTATAGTTATCATCCTTCCAGGAGAGTGTGACCTCAGAGAACAAAGCTACGCGGTACCTCTTGGAAACGGAAGCAGTACAGCTGATGGTAAATAATCTGTTTGTCGGAAGATGGGCAGCCCACACAGCCCACACAATCCCTCCCTCCTCCAGTGATCTGGCCTGTCCAGACGGACATCAGTGTATGGATTAGGATTTTTTTTCTTTTTTTTTTCATTCCCTCCCTCGCCTGCTTTAATCTGCAAGCTGCTCATCCATGAATGAGCCATGCATTCGCTGAAGGGAATATTGGATTGAGCGGCCACAAACATCCATTAAAGTGTTAGTTTCCATCCACTGGACCAGGCAAACAGTGTAATGGATTCAATGAAATCTATTGGTTAGTGATTGACAAATCCATCTGTACTTGGGCTGGATGGAGTTTTGATACTAATAAACATTTACTGCCTTTTAATTGTATGCGATGTCTCAGAATGCTAACAGCTGAGTTTTACAAAAGGCAACACAATAAAAATGAGTGTAACTGAGCAAGAACAAACCATGCAGTGTCATTTAAAAATATCAGTTTACCGGTTTATCAGTTTAAAGTTTATCAGTTTAAACAAAAACAAGGCAGCCTTTAAAACAAATATTTTAAAATACTGTAATTGCACATAAATTACTCTTAATATTTTTCATTGAGTCATTGAGTTTAATCGAGTAATCGTGACAACCCTTGGAGGTTTCTCACAGCAGTCATTAAGCGACACCACTTTTCTGCATAATACATGGGTCACGTAATCCGCATTAGGGAATAAGAGGAGGAAAGAGTCTAGATATTAGTGGAAATCACTTATAAAGCCTGTCAACTGATGGCTGATTCTGGCTCTTGATTATCCTCTAAGAATTGAAACAATGTACAGTCATGACTAGGGATGGACTGATTCCACTTTATCCCATCTGATACTTCAATTCTCAATTCCTAATGATATCAACGATACCAATACTAACTGAATCTAACCTTACTGCTCGTTAGGGGCCTATAAATCCTGAGCTACTAGGATTAGCCAAGGCTAAAATCTTTTGTTATCCCGAGATACCACTAGATATATCTCTTTGTATATTTCTATGCTAACAATATGTTACTTGCTTCAAGCCAAACAAACATCACATATGTATCACTCAATAGTGCATGTGAGTAAATGTGTCTCTATTGCCGATTCTGATACCGGCGATTCTGATAAGTGTCATAACAGGTGTCGATACAGATACATTACTGGTGCGACACGAGGCATAATCTAACTGAGATGGTGACTGTGTATATCATGTCCTGTCAGCGGCTGCTAGAGGCCGTCCTTCTTTAGTTTTTGGTTTTAGGTTTTGTTCTGACTTTTATTTTGATACTGAGCACGCCGGTCTTAGTTTTGTTTAGATTATGTGTTTCAGCTGGCCGGAGTTTCCATTGGTTATTTGAGATTTTGTATTTAGTTCCTTTTGGGTTGGACCTTCATTGTCGGTCCACCGTCATCCTGAGTTTAAATGGTTATTCATGCATGGTTAAATGGTTGTAATTGGTTCTTCAAAGAACATTTTTAATAAATGGCTCCAAAAGCATTCAACTATTAACTTAAATAACCATTTTTTGTACTTTGTAGAACTATTTTCAGCAGTGGTATTTGAAAGTCATGCATCTGCAACAGCACCTGCTGTGTAATACTGGGAACAGTGATTATTTTGGAGCGGTAGTGTAAATGTATTTATACTACAACTGTAATTATTTCTAAAAATATACGTCTGAGCCACATAACACTTCAAAGCATTTTTATAAGTGCTCTACATTTTCCCTGGTTTAAAATTTCCCCAGATATTCAGTCTAAAAGCACTTTAAATTCCATTTAGAGGATTTGATGAAATTCCATTTTCATTTTATGGCACATCAAGCTTATGGTAAAATGAGATGTTCAATGATTCTTGCCCTTGCTTGAGTGTACTACCACACTGCAGTGGGAGAATATTTCTTGGAAAGACAAAAACTATTTTGCTTCTTTACGCCTCACTGCCATAATTACAAACTAAATTATGCTCATCCTACACAATAATCTTTAATTCACTAAAACCTTCGCAAAACAAAAGCCTCTCCACCAACATTACGAAGAGCAGACAGCAAAATCAAATGGGAGGAGAAAGGCAGAGAACACTTTAGACATTTTAAAGCAGCACGTGGCCAACTTTGTTCGACTTCCAAAGGCCATTTGAAGTTCATCTGGCCCTGAAGTGAATGTTCTTGGTTCTCTCTCGGACCCATCACTACGAATAAGGCAAATAGAGAGGCAGTGAGAGAGCAGGCATTTGGCATAATGGCCAGAAATGCTCTGCATTATTTGTAGTGTGGAAGCTTTAAACCCTCTGGCCTTCCCTCTGGACCTAAAACAGCCGAGCAAAAAGTCATCTCAAGTGTGGGGCTATTTTGATGTCTGCCAGTTAATAAAAGATGGTAATGGGTTCTTTATTTTTAAAATTTTTCTGAAATAATCAACAGAAGCTGTGAAAGTAACTGTTGGCCTAACAACACAAAATAAGTTGTGTGCTTCTTTAACAATGCATGACAAGTATAGGCCGCACTGCCTCCGGGAATGAGAAAAGTGTTGTTTCAACACAGGAGAATGTTTTTTGTCAGGTAAGCAGAATATGAAATGATAAGGAAAGGAAAAGTGATGCAGGTAGAAATGCAGCTTGCAGAGCTCCTTTGAATCTGGTTAATGTTCAGTGGATGTGGGCTGAGAAAACAGCATGCACAGACTCTCAGTCTGAAGGTGTTAGTGACATGGGAAACACCTTCAGATCGAGATTTGAATGTGCAAATGTGCCAGATCACAATCTGCAATTAAAAACGCTTCTAAATCCACTTGATATGATGAAAGAGGTAAATTCAGTTATTTGGCTGTTTTTATTTATATCTGTACATGGGCACTGATTCACTAAAACCAAACAAATCAACACATAACAGTGAATGCTGCTTTGGTGTCAAGATTATGATAACTTTCTCTTTTTATCCTCTACTTCATCCAGAATCCTATAATATTTTCAACCCAACCCATGGTTATTAATAAATACAAAAACTTACCTAAGCCCAAATAAAACCCTAAGAATGTCTGAGAGTGCAAATCAAAAGAAATCTGTTACACCTAACTGTGGTACCAGAGTGTAGCACAATAAAATTCCGTCTTACTGGAGTGTATCCCAAAAAAATTCTGTCAATTCTGTCTTTTTCAGCTGTAGCCTCTACAAAATTATACCACGCTCCACTGTACACCTCCAAAATTCTGTAGCCCAACATGATTGGTCCATGTTTTTTCAATGAGAAGCCATTTATGTATATTCACATGACTATATATATATATATACACACACACACACACACACACACACACACACACACACACACACACACACTATATATATATTAATCCCTTTTATTTAAAAAAGGGAAGAAAATCCAGACTTCCATGGTACTGGCCCTTTAAAATCACAACTTTTTATCATGTGCTCAGTCACCAAACAGAATTTTCTAAAAGGAACAGGCTTTATTTATTCTTCAGGTTAAAATGACCATGCTGTAATTGCCTTCTTGATTGAACAGAAACAACGTGTATTGATAAGGGATAGTTTTGCAGGTGCATTTTGAACACACAATACACAGAATCAGCCGCCAGACAGATTTCATTCTTCTCTAATGGCCGAATCATTTGCAGTCCATTGCTCCAGATGTATAGCGAGAGAGAGAGGCTGAAAATCCTCAATGCAAGTCTCAGAGTTGCTTTATCCTGGTTATCCAATGTTGCTCTTTCTTAAACGGTAGCATTACACTCTGAAAAATAAAGGTTCGAAATGGGTACTTGGCTTGAACAAGCTGTTCCATGGGGGGAAAAATATTCATTTGGTTCAGAATCTTTCAATTTTGTGGAAATTTCTTAATTATAATAATGTTCTTCAGACTTGTACATGCCACTTACACTATAAATATATTTTCTGACTGAATTATTTTGACGCAATAACTAACTGTTTTCATTATTGTTTTTGGTCAAAATGCTCCTTGACCGGAGTATAAAACCACTGGTTGGTTAGATTGGTTGCATATCACGTTCTTCTCTGATAGCACTATATGTGGATAGGATTGTAAAACCTGCTCAAATGATGATTCAACATTATTGACATTAAAAAACATCTTCATCAAAAGCATTGTCAGGTCTACATCAAGTAAAACCCAAAGTCCAGACTGCATGCCTTTATTCTAGGCATTATTTCTTCCAGACAGGACACATCTGTTTTATTACAACTTAGCCCTGTTGTTATAATCTGACTATAAAAATGACCCCAAATCCACTCTTTATCCCATTATTTTGTATTCATCATGATTAACACGTACCATGTATTTTCATGTTGTCTTTCTGAGCAACTTTAGTGAGTGATCCAGAGCTCTACAATTCATCAAGGGTTCAAAAAACCAAGATCTCGAAACAGATGATAGAAACACATACGGTCTTCTTATCACTACTATAATTTATTTATAATGCCTATAAAATGCCTTATATAACCCTTTGTAATGTATAAAACACACACACGTCTTTAGCACACAGTCTGGGCACATATGTCTGCATCTGTGAGGGGCTCATGGGGGACTTCAACAGTGTGCTATGTTCCAGTTCAACTTCTTCAAAGTGAAAGTGATTAACTAAACTGAATGAACAGATCAAATAATAACAAATCAACTGAAAATATATTAAAGTTAGCCTTATTTTTCTAATTGCACTGATTTCAAGTATTATACACAACTGAAAGTAAACATCCAAGCTGTTGATCTGAAATAGAACTTATTTCAAATGTATCTTGGTCATAGGAACATATTCAGGTTTTAGCATTCAGGATGAATGCAAAAACGGAGAAAAACATTAGCATGGCCATTTTATGCTAATCATATATATAACAAAATCGGGAATAATAAAATCTACAAATTTCTTTACAGTTCAAAAACACTACTTTGTGGAGATTTCTGAAAAGACAACTTCTTTCTTAGTCTGTGCAAACTATTGAAAAAAATAGGAATTGCTCATTACATTTTGGATTAAATTCTGTTGATAAAATTGCAGTTCTACACTTTTTACACTGAATATAACTAATATTCATATAAACCTTAAGTATTTATCACATATTAACTAATACAAATGAAGATTTTTTGCAGCCTGTGTTTTTTGCAGGCTGAGATACACAGTTCACCCTCCTCACCACCAGGGGAGCTCTTTGTCATCATGCTAAGCTGACTGAATACTTCCAGTGATTGTCACTATATAAGGACTGGTTGTTGGAATATTGCTTTGTGACGTTTTGCTAAGGTCCTGGTGGAGTCTTTCTTATGATCTTGCCTTTTGTGATTTGACCTTTCTTTTTACTTCTGTTTGTGCCTCCAGCCTTGCTCTGACACTGCTGTTTATGGGTTTTGACTTCTGCCTTGTTTTTGGACCTGCATGTGGATGTTTGCGCTTCTCTGGCTCTGCCTGATCTCTGAATTATATATGCTTGGACCATCTCTGTCATACCTGTTTGCCTGATGCTGCCTTTGGACTGGCTGTACGTGTAGATCATGTTTTTATTTGTTAATCCCAAACCACAGTTTAGCCTGTGATTGATCAGTTCTTCTGCAGCGTTGCTCCAATATTTTGATAATATTAATAATGTACCCCTTTTTTCTGCAACTTCTACTCTTCTGAGAAGACTTTACACTAGATGTTGGAACATAACAGTGAGGATTTGCATTTAGCCACCACAGCATTCATAAGGTAAGCAACTGATTATAAATTAATAGATCTGGTATTGGGTGCAGCCCTAAAGTAGCTGAAATCCCTAAAGTAGTCTGGATACATTTGGAAATACAGTATATTATGCAGGTCAAGCATTGCATCAAAGAAGACTTGTGGCACCCAAGTGCATTCCAAGTATGTATCTCAAGAGTGTAACCACAAAACCACTGAAAGGAAAAAAAAAACAACACTGAATGAGGTTTTCTGCATTACGCTCACATGTCATATACAATTTATGACCCATTCGACTCCCATGTAGCGTACACATAACTGAGTTGAAATTGTAAGCCTTTCGCCCTGATGATTTCCTCTTTTCTTTCCTAATCATTTTATGTAACTGTGTTAAATGGGGCATCGCGCCATAGGCCAATGATTGGTGGAAGAAAAAGACTGCCACATCCCCTATCCCTGCCAATATCTATTCTCCCTTGCTGCGAGTCAGGCCCAGCTGTCGCAGGCAGACCAGGACAGGAAAGAGAAAAAAGCACAGAACTAAAACTCCATACTAGGGTCCTGCTGCAGGACCAGACCAATCTAGGGCAGATCCCACACAGCAATGTCACAAGGCATCAGTATAAATCCAACATTTACCAGACTGTGAAGAAGATTCACCATACGAAGCTAGAGCTGTACTTTGTTAATTACAGTGATGATACATATTTTTTATTCTCTGACTGGTCTCTCTTACAGTAAAAAACAAAGCCTGATGGACCCCCAAGGAAGCCATTTAGTTTTTTTCTTGCATGTTTGGGTATTTTGATTACTTGATTACAGAGCAGTGTTTTTCTGGCTTTGAAAATGTGTTGGTATTTTTTAATTAGTATGAATTAATATTGTACACTAAAAAGCTCATTATTCTCACAGTTCATTTTATCAGCTTCACTGAACATATAGTTACACCTTGTAGTTTACAATTATGGAATGTACTCCATCCATTGCATGGTTCATCCTGTTCATCAGTGGTCAGGACCCCCACAGGACATTCCAATGAGCGGGTACCACAACAGAGTCACTGCCGTGTGAAGAATGATCCACTATCCAAATAAAAATTGCTCACTGGTGGTCTTGACCATTGATGACCATACTGACAATATCGGGGGAGCAGGTCTAGAGTAATACTTTTTGCCTGCAAATTTAAATACATTTTGGTCAAAATCATGCATTTTATTCTGCTAATGCACTTTGCTTTTTAAGGAGAGTATGTCTTAATAACCTACTATATAACTGGTCCATCAATACAGCACAGCGCAGTGTCAACTGATCCTTGACCCTAGAGCCACTGCACAGCGAGCGGAAACGTGGCTACTCAACCTTTGAATGACAAAATATCTCTGCAGTATTCTTCTACATCTAAATACAGGCAGAGCAGAGTCTATTGCACTTAAGCATTCCAATTCAAACTAACTCTAGTCATGGACCTATGAACCATCTTGCAGCTGTTAAGCTGAATGAGTGGCCTTAGCTTGCTTTCAGCATTGTTAAGTTAGCAGTGAAGTAGTTATCAAGTGATTTAAGAGATAATATGTTTGCTACAGAGCATGTGAGTGGGGGCCTATTCACATAAAGAAGTATTAGAAACAGGTGGGTGTGAGAACAGTCTCCAGTCCGAGAAAGTACTCTGGCCTTACTTCGTTTTTAGATCTTGGCTAGAAATAAAAGGTTAAAGCCTAGAACCATGGAATAGAAAATTTTCCAGTCACAGTGAGGTATAGGTAGCCTAGCAAGTACGTCTGCTGGATAGAAGGCCTTATATGTTAGATTAACTATAAGATTAGTTAGGAAGCGACCAATAAATCAACCAATCGCAATTTGATTCCCAGTGCTTGGGACCAATTTTACTCTAGTCATTCTGGACTCCCTTAAATAAGACTGTGCATATGAGCAGTGGGCTTAAAAAAATAAAGTTTGGTCAGATGCAGCTCTATGAAATCTCTTTACTGACCTCAAACATGAACTTTTAATGTACTTTGCTGGACAATTAAGCTCTTTACTAAATTCTGGCCACTGATCATTCCAAGGTCACTGCTAAACATCAACATGCCAGAGGGTTCCTGAGTGGCATGACCATCTACGCATTGACTGTTTCATCAGGAGTTCAATTCTTGGTGCTGTCACAGACATTCCTGGCCCCACTCATACATAAGCAGTTCCTTCTTAGGCAGTTAGTGTTCTCCAAAATCCTGTCCAATAACTTTGTGTTAGCAGAAGTTAGAAAAGGTATTGTAGAGCACCACCCTTCGTTTGGTAGTATAGCAGTTAAAATGATTTTAATAAAAGTCAAAAACACCACTGCTAACCTAACATTCCAAATTCCATTGTGGTGATACAGAGATGAGCATTCTTGTATGTTTATGACCTGAATATAAGTTATGGCCTGAATGAAAGCCTAGCTCTAATAGTCATGGTTCTCCACTGGGTCAAACTGATTGTTACACTCTTTATATCTCAAATAAACTCATGCACTGTATGTTCTACTTCATTCAATATGGGTATGTTACAGGTGCTTCATCAGAGGGATCTCCTGCTAGATCATATCCATCAAACCAATGGTGACCTCTTAGTACTGCACTAGTCTCTAAAATGTTCAAGACAAGCCCTCATGTGTATTCTTTATTTCATTTAAACATTTGCCTTCACTGTGTACAGGGATGAAAAATATGATGTAATGCTGAAATAGTCAAAAGGCACAAACAGTAATGTACTCAGCCGAGCACATTAAGAACATCTGTGCTGGACACTGAGCTGCCCCTTGGACAAATCTAGGGCAGAAGAGAGTTTGAAGCACGATGAGTAGACGCAGGTTTGTTGGAGGTTCATTAAATAGTGTAGCTTAGCACTGTGACCTCTTTGAATTAACCCTGAATGCAAGGAGAGAATAAAATCAATACTAAATACCCTTGGGAGACCAATGAACAACCCATTTTAACTGCATAACGAGAGCAAAAGGAAGAATAAGAGCCATCACAAAAGAGTGATTGCTTTCTCCTGATGTAATTAGCTGCATATTTGACAACTGTGGTTGAAGATATGGCCCCGACTGACAAAGTGACCAAAGTGACAAGACACCACCCCTTTCATTTATTTCATTATCAGTCCAAAAGGACCATTTAAGTACAAGGTATTTTCATCACTTTTCTGTGTCCGGTACAAAGCAGGAAACAAATGTAAGTAATGCTAGAAAGAATTTTTGATCATTTATCTATATTACAGTTCCCATTTGTATCATGAGACTTTATTTTATTTTTCTTTAAAGATCTTTTTATTTTTTCCCCTTTCCTCTGCAATCACTTCTTTAACAGCTATGCATTCTTTCAGGCCCACAGGGTTGAGTCATCGTCTCACAGTGGATTATGAACAAAAATATGCTTGGTATTTTCAGATATGAAGCAAGAGTGGAACATGATTTACTCCAAAAGATAAAAGCTTTAAGTCCTGTTTGTGTAATGATGAGACTTGGTCTGCCATGTTTTGCACAGTTACAAGTGCTATTTGCTTATTTTAATTATTTGTCAAAACCATTACTCCAGTTTTGGAAATGTGTTGTTTATTTTGTTTCGTTTTTGTACATGAGAATGAAATGTGGAAGGCAGATGAGGTGTGTGTGGGTAGAGGTTTGTGTGAATGCTAGTGTTTCTTTGAAGGGGAGCAAGGTGTCGGTGAAAGCTTAGGAACCAGATTCAGCTGGGAGGACACAGTTGCAACTGGTTAAGTTAAAGACTGGAAATATGGAAGCATAGTCGCTTGATGGTAGGGGCAAAAAAGTAAAGACAGGACAAATAAAAGACTGATAGATTTGATATACTTAATATACTTAATGTGTGTAAATTTGTTTTCAATATGTGTTTGTTACATGAATGCCATGTACTTCATGACCATTTGGACTAGAAATTACATTAACACTGACATTTGCACAGTCCTCTTATCCATACTGAGAATTGTCCATTAAAGAATTTCAGTGTAAACTCAAAATCCTGAACATGTCCTGCTTAAAGCCATGGTTCCCTTCAAACTTTTCTCATATTATCTTGACCTGTTATTTCTCAGTTAAAAATATATGAAAAGACCTCAATCACAGTAAAAGTAAAACTATTCTATCAGGTTTCTTTTAAACAGTTAGACAGGAAAAGTGCAAAAATCATTTAAACTGGTCCATCAAAGTCTGAGAAATCTATATTTCCCTTCCCAGAGATGCTTCCGAAGTTAGGAAGCTCAAAAGCCCTCCTAAGCAATGCCCTGGCCCACAAAGGGATACGCTTACAGGCTTCATATGTTCTGCTGCTGGGAGAAGTACAAAGGCAGCAAGCTAGCAGCATCTGAAACAGCTCTAGGTGGAGCACCATGAATCCAGGACACTGCATGTTTTTTTTTTGTTTTTTTTTAAATAGCATGTATTTGAGTCCAGGTTCCTTCACTGTGAGTCCAATTCAAGAATAGAAAGCTTAGATACAGCTACGGGACAGTGATTTATGTATAAAATGTCAACTTGGAGGTTTTACTCTGATCTGAACACCACAAGCACACAATTACCCCAAGCTAGAATGCAATTATTCATGTCTGTTCTTTTCAAAGATGCACACAACACAAAAAGATGTTCTAACACACCTGAAATGGGCATACTGCTCTAACAGAATGAATCTATCCATCCATCACCTAAGGTACTTATCCTAACTAGGGCTGTGGGGGTGGGGGTGGGGGGGTGCTAGAGCCTATCCCAGCACTTGTAGGGTGAAATGTGAGAAACATCCATGACAGTTCCCCTGTCCATCATGCCCAGACACACAGATAAACACATGAGGCAATTTAGCATTTCCAATTCAACTAGCACGCATGTCCTGAGACTGGGGGGAAACCAGAGCTACCCACAAAGACACTGGGAGATCATGCAAACAGAAGGAAACCAGGCCTTCCCAGCCAAACTCAAGACCTTCTCACTGTGAGGTGACAGCGCTAATCACTGTACATCATAATGCCTCATAGGACTCTATATATATACGTTACTGAAATGTGAAGTTCAGTTTTCAGTGCAGCATAGAGTTGGATTTCCACACAGTACTGAAAACAATTGAATTTGAATTACTGAAAATTCTGTCTTCATCAAGAACATTTTAAGAACCATTACAATGTCTGCATTCAGATCACGGTGAATAGTGCTTAGCTCTAACACAGCAGATTAAACCAGCCAACTAATTAACAAGCCTTTTCTGAGCTGAAGTGGGGATGTTCGAGCAGGTGAAAAACAACACAGTAAATAAATATGGTGCATTACTCAGTGCTGCTTTTCATTGTTTTTCATAGGTCCTCCTCAGCCTCAATAAATGTATTTATTTAAAGGGGACATATTATGCAAAACTTAAAAAAAAAAAAAGTTATAATGGGACGAGGGTGAGTCTGCTGACTTGTCACAACTGTAGGTACAGATCCACCATGATGCTGAAGTTAGCTCCTTATTCACAGCTCCTTATTCAAATTAAATAGCAGAATTTAAGGTGGAACGAAACTGAAACAAAATTGTTGCTGGGAATGGCCATCGAAATAGAGCCAGATCTAGTGGGTGGGGTCTCAACAGATGAGGGGCGGTTCTATGTAAATTGGCCCAGTATTACATCACAATGGGCTTGCCTTCCAATTGGCTCGTTTTGAAAGGATCTGAAACTGTGAAGAATACAGCTGGTGAGATCTCTTTATGTGAGAGTGATTTTGTGCAAAGAACTTCATGAACATGTTTTGTATAGCCCATAGACCTGTTATAACTAAACTTTTGCATAATATGTCCCATTTAATTCACCTCAGCCCAACTGATCATCTGCTTGTTGAACTGTAATACAGCTCTAAAATCTAATGATTATGGAAAATGATCATCTTAAATAATTGAAATAAGCTTGTGATTAGACGATTATGTAATAACTGTGAAAGCTCTACTTTTTTTACTACTAAAATATAAGCCAGAAGCTATTGCCTCACTTGACCTCAAATAAACAAACATGACTTTCTGCTGTCCTCTAAAGGTGTTCTAGCACTAGTCAGATGTTTTGTCTACTGTCTTCTGATTCATTTCAGCGTAACTGTAAGCTTTCTTCATAAGACCTTAATATCATAAAGCTAATATATCAGACAGGCCTAGCTTTAAGCACAAAAAGCATTAGTTCATAGAACTTTGTTAAGAATTTAGGGGCTCAATCCCAGGAATTACGCATTTCTATTAGGGCTATAACATACCACCAACGACTTCTCTGTTCCAGCAATTTATTACATAGATAGGCCTGTCAAGGCTATCTTGCTAAATTAGAGTCGGCCAAGGGACTCTAAGTCATGGGCACTTAGAAGATAAGTATCTATCTGAGCAAACAAACAAATGGGCATCATGCAGATGCTGAAGCCAGCATGCTGCATGGGTCAGCAAGCATGTGGCTGCAGGTGGGATTCAGTGGACAGCACAGATGTCTGCACAGGGACGCCGCTGACGGCTAAGACATTAGGCGTGATACTGCATCTAAACTTGAGATGACACACCGACTTTTCCCCCAATTTCCTGGCAAGGTGATTGCATGAGGCATCCGTTTTATGTCATGTGAGACTGCATGGCATTGCTGGAGTACTCCTTCCAAAGCTGGCCCATATCTAACTGGTCACTTCTCTGAATAACCATGTTTACAAGAACACCAGTCCTTCATGAAAAGAGCCAAGAATTGTGATTGCTCAGCGCACATGTAAACATTGTGCTCGGAAATGCATAACATAGTTTCATTTATGCAATCACGTTCCTGATTTACTCGTCTGCTGTGCATCCACACATACCATCTCGTCATAAGCATTTAGACACAGGGCACGTTTCAATGCCATGCATAGACAGGGGGTCGACATAACAATATTCCGAGGCACTCGTAAACATATTGATAGTGTGGTATTTCCACAAGGACACATTCATGCATCTTTCTGATCTTCTGTTTGGGAATAAACATCCCGTTCCCTTGGATACCACTTTACAGACGGCTTGATGTCCTGCTGATGTCTGCTAAGATCTTGAAGAAATATCAGTTTGACTTTAGCAACTTCTAAGCATATTTGTTGTGAGTGTATCTGTCGGAATTGTCCTTTTGACCAGAATTAGAGTGATTGCTGGGGAAAAGGCTTCGCATGTAATCACGGTCAATGGAAACCTCTTCAGGGATGACTCAGCTGAGGAAACCAAAGCTCCATGCATTAGAAGGCTGGTAATGAGCTGAGAGGAGATGGCTGGAGAGCCCTGCTCTCCACAAATTGCAGTTCAGAGGATCTAGACCTCCTTCCTACTCAGCTCTCTGTTGTGGGGTAAAAGGGCCGACGACCCCCCTTAACACCTCTTGAAGGCCTGGCAATGCAGGCTATTGACTAACACATGAAATGCACTGTGATGTAAAGGAGGAGCAATTCTGTTGAAAGATTCTCTGAATTTTAGTTCTGAAAGTCTTCAAAATCAGCCCTCTCTAGAGATATGGGAATAGTAGCACTCAAGATGGCATGACGCCTACATAAACCTTTCATGACAGCTGACATAAACTTACTTAAACATTTATGAAGGCCTATTCCTAAACGGTGTCAGTTATCCTAAAACCTGCAGAGGTTAAATGACAAAAAACAACCTTTATTGTAACTAATGGTTGGAGTAAGCCTTTATAAATTTGTCTTCAAGTTTGTCAATTGTCATTTACGGTTTACAGAATATAGGTAGCCATGTAGCTTTATAGACACTGCCCTTCAGAACAGAGTTAACAAGCATTTAATGTTATAATGAATTAAGTATAATACACAGAGGGTGTATTAAATAACAGAACCACCACATGAAATAGTAATACTCATTTGTCATTCTGTCAGAAATGCCTACCTCATAGATGCATTTTGTAGGTTTACAGTTACAGACTGTAGCCCATCTGTCGCTGCACAATTTATAAACCAATCTCAATCCAGCAGTGGTACTGACGTGTAAAAATCCAGCAAAACAGTTATGCGTAATACACTCACACCAGCCCAGTGCACACAATCATGTCACTATCATGTCAATGTCACTCCTGGGTCTGAGGATAACCCTTCACTCAAATGAGATCTGGTGGTTCTATGGTGGACCCTTTCCAATGATTGAGTGGTTAAGAAGGAATGATGAATTGTGCAGAAAGACTAAGAACTGAAACCAACAAAGTATGGTATTGTGTCTCTGATAAAATGTTAGCTGTTCCCAGGTGTTAATTTCTGACATACTCAAACTTACCCCGTGATGAGAAATTGATCAAGAGATGGGAGCATGACTGATCCATATGATGGTGTTTTATGTGGAAATTATGTTGTGTTTTTTTGGCTTGGAGCAGTAAATATGCAGGCATGATCTCTTCAATATCCAAGAAGCTCATCTAAACAGCCTTTATATTCGAATTTGACAGCAGTGTGAGTGTTTGGTGTATGTGTTTCTACCTGCTCCTGGGGTGTATGTGTGCACTATCTTAGCTTGCAGATCGATTTTGCTGTACATCATTTACATCTCTGGGTAGATGAATTGCCACTCAACACCGCTCTGTTTATCACCCTATGATCATTTTGAGTTACTTCAGCCTTGGAAAAAATAAGCTCATATTCCGTCGGAATATGACATTCTAGAGGACACGTTTATACGAGAGCCATAAAGAATGAGAACCTCAAACCTTTCATTTAAGTGATGCAATTTCCAGTCGTCCTATTTTTCTAGTGTTAATGCCTTGCAGCATAGTGGGGTAGGCCTCAGTTCACCTGTAGCACTGCTATTGGTGATATACAGCGACTGGGAAAACAAAGGCAGAATGGATCGCATCTGTTGACCACTTTGAGTGCTCTGCTATCCTTGACCACATGTTATGACTTGCCTTTATTGGCTGAGGTTGTGGATAATATGCTAATGTACCCATTCCACTTGGATGTCAATAAGTAAGGACGAAAAGATAACGCAAAACATTATAGTTCCTCATCCCACAATATGCAGCTCTTGTCAATTTTCCATCAAGCCAGCAAACTTATGAGACACAAGCACAGCTCTCACCAACATATTACACATAAAGACCAGTTTATAGAAAAGCTTTCCCCAACTGCATGCCTTAAGGGTTTGCAGCCAAGACATGGGTCTCTTTAGACTGGTGACTGATGCTGTCCAATGACACTGGGTAGAAATGGCCTTCTTTTCTTTGTATGACAAGGCATGGGGGGAATATAAAGGCTGTATACTGGGGAATGTCAGCGTTTCGGTCTGATTGCATCTGTCCTCATTTGTGGCACCAAGAGGGCTGAATCTCTGACTCAGTCCAGGCTTTGAAACCATGAGGTGTGTCACCTTCCCACTTCCACATCCCTGGAGCTTCATTTACAGCGGAGGCCAGAAAATCAGAGGATTTCAAAGAGCTTGAAGAGACATCGAGCGCACGATCTGAAGCACATAGACAATCTCCACCTACATACGCAGGGGAAACATCAGTACAGTTTACGCTTACTTTAGAATTTCAGTTTGAGTGGATGCAGTGTGGACTTCATTAACCTGTATAAAGAAGGCAAAGTGGAAGATTGCAGTTGCTTCAATTCTGCAATTCATTAAAATCAAAATAATCAATAATGTGACCTGGACTGCATGACGGGGCTGATTGGGCTGCTTTATTTTAAACACAAATAGAGGAGCAGGAGGAGCTGACCCTCAAATTAAGGCAGGATGGGGTGTTAATTATTCTATATTTGTGTTTGGGGGGTGTCAGATGGGGGTGGGTCTTGGCAAAAATTTGGTCAGCAAGAAAAAAAAAACTATTGTTGATCATATGTGGTTTAATCGATGCATTTTACTCCATTGTTAAAAAGGAAAATAGTGACACAGCTAAGTGAAACGGCTGAATACCAGGCATTTTTAATGAAGGAGCCAATGTAAAACTGCAAAATATGGTTTTAACTAAAACACACACTCTTATACAAGGATCAAATATCGTTTTTGAATACAGATCAGCCAACCGCAGTTAGCATACTAGCCTACATTACCAGACTTCTAGTAATTCTCACAGGGGTGTTAGTAAAAAGTAGCATTAGGGCCCAAACCCAAGGCTTAGCACTAAGTCATGCTTTACTGTTGCCTCAGATTGGCCAATATGCTCACAGCACACAGTAAAACTTTGCAGTAGGTTAGACAACCATTTGCATATTATGGCCTTCTGCAGAAGGCTATAATTTATAGAGTGCAGCCCTAGATTGTCAGTGGCACATAAAAACCAGCAGGTATTCCACAATGTATCATTTCATTGTCATAACTGACTAATTTCAAACTTCCAAGCCCCAACAAGAAACTGCTGTAACTGCATGTAAAACGAGACTTGTCTGTCAAAGCTAAAATCACTGACACAAACTTTTACACCTACACCAAGTGCAGCATCAGAACCTGAACCGTGAGACAGTAACAGATCGGCACTGAATATTCAACGTGACAGACTTGGAAAGACGCAGAATTTTATTCCTTTTTTTCCCGGGTGACAAATCCTGTGGAAGGTCACCTCTAGTTTCCCTGAGATATAACTCAGGAGGTGGATCTAAGGCCAGTGACTGATTATCGAGACACTACAGCTGAAATTGCCAACACCTGTCTGTGGCACACCAAGTAGCCCTGATCATGATGGATCTGCCAGGGAGGAACTCTCTTTAGAGCGGGAAATGGGGGAATCCACAGGGGGCCGAATGACTCACTTGCAGGCAGCTTGCTTCCCTCAGAACTGTGAGGCACCTGGTGATCGGCACAGTGGGTCAATACTGGAAACAATGTGGCCTCAAGCTCATTAAAAATGGTGTGCGAATCTGTAGCACTTTTCTAAAGTAACAGTACGTCATAGTAAGGGTGGATGATTGGAACCATAATGTAGCAAAAAAGTGCCACAACTATTTATTTTAAATTTAAGGTTGTTAAACAAAACACTATTTAAAAAGATCCAGGATTAATATATTAATTTATATGATTTTTATAACTGTGCAAACCACAACTATTGCCCACTCTAGCACAATTCTGCAGACCACCACACAAATGGGCTAAAACAGCTGCCTTTGCTTTATACCTTGTTTTGAATACATAGAATGGAGTTGAAGGTGATATGTGAAACACACCCCTATACTGTTAAGTGTGATATAACCGGACCATAGGCAGGTGCTGTCATAAGCACGGACAGACGGATTGATGCATGCAGGATACTTCGTAGAATAACTCTGGAGGCACTGGTTTGCACAATAGTTAGTGACCAGTGGTAAGATGTGATTGTTTTTTTTATTATTATTTTTACTAAGCATTATCACTTCCACTGAAGATCATTCAGGTGCAGTGGCACAACCTGCGCACATATGAACACAGTCTATCTTCACTAACCCAACCTAATGTTTGTTTTCTGTTTTTGCTTTTTTCCTGAAAGAACTGTGTGGGGAACATATGGAGAAGCCACATGATTGATTCATGATAGGCTTAACTGCCACACGATTGTCTAACACACCCTTCAGTCCAGCCGAGAGAGCAAAGCCTGAGTGCTTTAACCACCAATGCCTCTTCTAGTCACTCATGATAGCTCCACACACACTGAGCGCCCACACAGCCGAAGCTTTTCCACTTTAAACGCGCCAGGCTGCGTTCTGCACCACCACTGCTTCCTACCACAATCATATCAAATCAATGGGCAACAGTTGAAGCCTCCTTTCATCTCCTTTCATTCTTTTACAGTCTCTTTGTTTGTTTGTTTGTTTTATTAACCATATCTTCTCTTTTTTCGAGAGCCAGCTGAACGAACTTGCCCTGGAACCACTTGGGCCAAGTGAGGCCAAAAAGAAGTAGATTATTTTTTTTTACTAATAAGAATTAGGCAGGAAAAGTAAAGTGTAGGGAGTTTCAGCCTAAAAATGCAAAATAAGTGAGCCAATGTGTTCCATCCCTCCCAAAGAGAATGTATAAAAAAAATCTCCTAATTGGAATCTTATATCAAATTCCAACCATTAGTGCAGGAATATAAACAAAATAATATAAAAACACATTCCGTGTATTGCTATCTCTTTAGGGGAGCTTTCTCTTTGGGAGCTACACGCAGTGCAATGTCATTCCTTCCACCAACTTCAGTGCTTTCATATCGTAAGTGACACAATTTGCTGTGAAGCTCCCCCTCAACCACCACCACCACCGCTACCCTTTTCCAAGACTCGAGATCTGTTTCAGCTTAGGGTGCGTCAAGCCACACATGTTCATCAAAAATGTCTGAAATGCTTCCCCAAACGTACCAACCCGCTTGCCCTATCCTTGCTACCGTGCACCAATATTTCCAATATATTCCCAAAATCACCCAGTATTCCCAGAACTAACTGGTCGTTCTCTAAGTTGATGGCGAAGACAACACATTCTCCAAACTGCCCAGAATTCCCAATATTCTCAGAACTAAGTGGTCGTAATAAAAGGAGCATGGTTCAGAGCGAGACAACATATTCCCAAATTGCCCAGCATGCCTGGCATTCCCAATAGCTCAACCTATTTTGGGAATATGCTGGAACTCGTCGCGATGGATGCGCGATGAGCCTGGGACGGCGCTCTCTGTTTTATTCCCACTTTGAGGCGTTGCTTGAGCGGCACTTACCGAAGGCTAAATCCAGCAGATCCGCACACAGGAGAAAGCACAGAGGCAAGGAGCTCATCTTCCCCATGTTTTGCGGTAAATCCCAAACTCCATTTGGCGTTCACAGGCTCGCGCTCTCCTCCTCTCCGCGTAATCCGCACCGAGCCCACCCGGAGCGACGTGGAGGCGCCCACAGACTGGCCATCGCTCACTTCAGATTCAAACTCTGTCTCAGGCTCAGGTTCAGGTTTAGATTCAGCCTCGGCGACAGGAGCGGAGAGGGAAAGAAGAGAAGGAGGAGGATTATTAGGAGAAGTGTAGAAATGAAGCGAAGGCTGGGGGTTGAGAGTGTCAGGATTAAAAACCCTGGATTTACATCAGGACGGAGATCTATGAGCGTCAGTGTGAGCTGCGCGCTCTCTGTCGCTCTCTCTCTCCCTCTGTCGCTCTCTCTCTCACGCACACACACACTCACATACACGCAGACTCGCGCGCGCACACGCGCATACGTTCTCTTTGCGCGCGCGCTCTTTTTCTCTCTCCTCCCCTCTCTTCCTCACACACACACTGGCTCCCGCGTCTCTCTCTCTCTCTCATACACTCACTAGCTTTAGCTCTCCCCCTTTCTAGCTGTGTCTCTCTCCTCCCCATTTCACTCTCTTGCTTTAGTCGCTCTCTCCATTCCATCCTCAACGCTTTTCTCTCCCCCTTTAGTGCCCCACTCTTTCACTTATCTCTCTCTTTTTTCTCCCTCTCTCTTTCATGATCACTCTGTTTCTACGTACAAGTCTCATGTAGCAAGAGGGAGAGAAATATCATCTGTTTATCAATTTCTCTCTTTCTCTCTCTCGTATGTGTTTGTGTGTGTATATGTTTATGTTCCTTAGTCTCTCTCTCTCTCTCTCTCTCTCTCTCTCTCTCTCTCTCTCTCTCTCTCTCTCTCTCTCTCTCTCTCTCTCT
>JBBJLR010000139.1:11449288-11464787 GCA_037577145.1 Brachypetersius gabonensis | reverse complement strand
GAGGAACACCTGTCTGGCTTCTTCTTGGTTGGAATGAAAACCTGCACCCACAGTGGCCCTTTCTGGACAGGTTTGAGATGCCTGATAAAGACTGTAATATGGAGCTGGTCCCCATTTCTCAGCTATAACAGCTTCTTCCATTTTTCTTGAAAGGCTTTCCACAAGATTTTGGAGACTTTCTGCGGGAATTTGTGCAACATTCCTTTTTTAGAGCATCTGTGAGGTCAGACTCACAATGTTGGGCAAGAAGGTCTGGCTCGCAATCTGGAAGTAAGGGGTTTGGGCCAAACGCTGAAACATAGGTGTGTCCAAATACTTTTGTTCCTGCGTAGTGTAGATGTTTAAGTGTTGGTTTGCACATCTGTAGCAAACTAACACAACACTCACTATATTTTACAGCAGAACTACAATCAGAGTTGTGCAAAGCAGCAATACACAATGTAAAAAAAACCTCATGCTTAAATACTGGTCACAGTTACAGATGTCAAATCACAGTTGCTAGATCACCACTCTTATCCTAAATGCAGGTTTCTTTTGAAGCAAATGACAATGTTTGTGCATTAATGCAATGCCATGTAGCCAACCTTCAGCCTAAAAAATGAAACGATACAGTATTTCGGAACAGCTAGTCAGAATACTAGTACAATCCAGTGACTTGGGAAGGCAGAGCTGGAGCCTAATTAGGTACCAAATCTACAGGGTGTTTCACGGCATGTAACGTTACAGTACATTTGACAAAGAATAACAGACAGGCTGTGTGAATCTCGGCTAGAGGCTGTAGGTAAATCAACTTCAGTTTGAGCAGTTATTTTCTATATTTTCTATGTCTTATGACCAGCTTGCAGTACTATAGTTCATAGTTTCAAAAAAACAAAATAATAAGCTTCTAATCAATAATTACTGAATTTAGTTCATACTTTTTCTGTAAGCAAGAGGAAGTGGTCCTCCCTAGTCGTAGTAACAACAACAACAACAACAACAACAACAACAGAATATATAGAATATCTTTATCATCATTGCAGTACACAAGAATGGACATTGCACTGAGATAAGATATGCTCCAATTAAACTAAAATGACTTAGTAGCATTAGTAGTTTCTATTCTTAAGCAACGCTATTCCTAACTTTTTTTTAAATTTCTTTTCATCGACTGCAATCTGCATGTGGGCCCCATCACATACCAAAACGATTGAAACAAGAAGTGGAGATAAACTGTCTCATTAAAAATTGTTTCACTGCTATTCTAATGCAGAAAGCTGTGGTGCACTGGTAATGCACTCGTGTGTAATTGAAGAGGAACAGAAGGGTTCACCTCTCAACAGTTGTTCCCAAGTTACACATGAAATGCATCTTTCTGCACTGGCAGTCTTTTTCCATTCTCACAACTATTAGACAGCATGCTTTGTTGTTAATAATATGCAGGCTTCTCAGAGACTTTGAGCATTTTTTCACTGGCATGTAATCATATAATGGTAGAAGAGAGCACTCCTGCACTCTTTCCATAACAAGGTCTGCTGTCAGAACACACTGGATTTATAAGGGCTTTGAAAAAAAGTGCTCTATTGATTTAATTTGGGTGATTATGCTTCAAATATCAATATGGGGGAATCTCTGCCCCCAGGAGAAATCTGGCTATCTAGGTGAGATCTAGATATATATATATTTCTGTGTGCCTGAAACTTCACCAGTAATCCTAGTTTCCTTCTCGCTGAAACTCTTCTTGCTGTTAAGTGGATTGATAGTTGGTGAAGCAGACTTTTGAAAGGACATCAAATGTTGTTTTTTCTTCTACCCATCTGAAAAAACAGTACATATGTCTAAATAAACAATTCTTTACATTTTCATTCAATATTCGAGCACAGCAGCTGTGCTTTGTATTCAGTGAAACATTTATGACAAATGAACTTAGAGAAATGGTCCAAAATTGCTCATTTTAAAAAGCAACATTCTTCAAGAGCCAGCACATTCAATTGTTTGAAGTCGACGTACATTTAAAAACCACAAGTTATGAGGAACTGCATTACAAAGGTGTGTTTGGTCTCATTTATGTCTAATGGAAAGAACTTTTAATGTTTTTACTAAATTTCATCTCTGAAATCATTGTCCTTTGGATATATTTGAGTACCTTTTCTTTGCACTTACTTTGGATTCATATGTAAGTTTTATGCTTTTACTGAAAGTGTAAATTAAAGGTCCCATGACATGCTGATTTTTTAATGCTTTTATATAGGTCTTTGTGGTCCCATAATACTGTATCTGAAGTCTTTTTACGAACTTCAGCCTTGGTGCAAAATTCAGTCAGTCCCACAATGAGATTTTTACTAGAACGGGCCGTTTCTCTGTCTGTATCTTTAAATGATAATGAGGAGGAGAGAGGCGGGGCAGGGTGGAGCAGAGTGCTCACTCATGGTCATTTCAATGAGGGGAAAGGCAGATATTGCGTGCGCCATAACACTAACAGGCAGCACGGTTATCCAAATAAAGAAGTACAACACTCCTGTGTATTCACACACCATTCACATTCTGAGCTGTCGTTCTCTCAAAGGCAGAGCAGGATGATCAAAGCACCTTTATCTGCCAAAAGATCTTTATAACTATCACCATTTCCAGCCACTGCAGGACCATATGCAGGGTAGAGGAACTCGTATTAATGTTTAAAAATCTCAAAGTGAAATTTTCATGCCATGGGACCTTTAAATGAATATGTCTGAATGATTTTTGTGTTTTTTAATTTGAAATCTATTTCATAATATGCCAACACATTTATTGCAATTTTACCACTTTACCATTGCATGGCATCAACTTTACATAACTCTGCTTGCTTTTTAAAGCCTGGTGCCCCATTTATTTCCCAGCCTCTTGATGTATCTGGAGATGCTGTCATGAAGTTATCTTCAAAAACATGACACACACAGTAGCAATGGACAAAAATGAAGTGATGATTCCTTCTGACCAGTCTGTAGTTTGTCAAGTTTCTGTATCTACTGAGCACAGTTGGAGCTATGACATGTAGCATATTTGTGTTATACATTTGTTTAAATATTTTTATAGTGACAGCTAAGTGCAAAATAAGGTTATTTTTTATTTAGAAAGTCAGGTTTAAGCAGAGTACATTGTGTAGGTTCTTTCTGCAGGCTCCCAAGTACCTAGTTTGCTGAGAGAATGGATATTTGCACTGATGTTCTGAAATATTTTCCCTCATAACTCACACTAAGCTAGTACACTGTTGGCCCTGTGTGTTAAATATCATGACTCAGTGTTATGTTGCTAGCAAGCTATGAAGGTTCAAAGGGGAGGAATGAGAACCCTCACTGCTGTAAAAATAAAAACAGCTACACTTTAGCTGGATGAAGAGTCCTTTGGGAGCCAAAATAGCCAGTTCTTGGCGAGCTGAGTCAATTGATCTGACTCCCTGAAAGAAGACACAATTCACATCACTCGTGAAGTGAAGAATTTATACCCCGTTTTGTAGCAGCTGGATGTCAAAGGGGATTTTCAAATTGAGGAAAAGGCTAAAATGCCTTGTTTAACACAAAGCTTTGTGAGAATACTCATAGAAGTTGAATTATTATGAAACAATGTACGGCAGAAGAATCAAATAAAACAAAAATGTCTGCCCTGTTACATATTTAATATGTGCTGTGACTAGACAGCACTGTCAGTCATGGGCACTGGGCCATGTTAAGCTGTTGTCTCTGAACACACACGTTGGCTGCTCATGATGAGGCCCTTAGCGAACCTCTCAGATGATTTATGAGCAGGCAGAGGCATGGCATAGACCACACAGCAAAGGAAAAGAAAGAAGAGGGAAATGAAGAACTTGAGCCTTCCATAAATGGCCATGGACAGGCTCAGTTCCTGGGGCATGTAATTGCAGCATCAGAGACAAACTGGCTGTCCCGCTCGTCCCATCAAACCGGCTCTTCCCGCTCTCTGGGCCGGAGACCCAGCAGAACTAATGCACTATCACACATCTCTAGGGGGCAGTGTCAACAACAATTTATCGAGGCAGCAGAGCTTGACGTGTTCCTGTCCATATGGCACCTGCCTCGCCAGCAAAGAGTGGTCGACTGCCTCTCCAGAGGAAAAGCCCATCTAACACAGTTATCATGGGTGGTCTGGCTTGCGTCTACTTAGTACAAGTAGACGTTAAGTAGAGAGGAGACACCAAAGGGAAGCCTTTCGGTCCAGTAAACCCTAAATGGTATTAACGCCCCCGTTTTTGTGGGCTGACAGACGGCCAGGGAGGGAGCAGCCGGAGAGAGAGCTGGATAGCTGGGCCACACAGGGAATTCCATTTTCTTTTATTGCCATTTTCACCGTTTCTAGTCTTAATCTGCAGGCCGTGAAAACAAATATTTCAGAAAACTGTATTTTCAGTTTGTACTATAGAAGTTTACAATTGCAGTGCCATGACATATGATATATTGACATACATTTATCTTGTAATGTTGGTCACTTTTTAGAAGGAGTCCTAAGATATCTGGTATTTTAACATGTATTGTACATATATTTTGGGTATGAGAAAATGCATATATATACATATATTAATTTTCCATTGGGTATTTTGGTGCTAAGATATTGTCACATGTAAACTTGTTTCTCTCTATTAAACCCATTTACTAAGTAAAGCAACGGGCAGCCAGGAACACAGCACTCGGGAAGCAGTGTGTGGGGACGGTATTTTGCTCAAGGGTACCTCAGAGGTGGATGTGGATTTGATTCAACAGTATATAGTGTTTGTAAAATTCTCCTCATTTGGAATTTCATTGCCCAGACATCACATGTATTGACATATATTGCACATATATGTTAAGACATGAGGAAATATACAGAAAAAAAAATCTTAGGCAATCAAGGATGTTATTTTAAGGTAAACTTTAGCCACTAGAAGATTTTCTTCTGGAAATTCAGTTTTTATGTACACTACATAAAGAGAAACAGTCACATGTATGCATACAAATATGTAAAAATGACTGGAAATGGGTGAATTCTTACTACGGGCACGCACCTGCAGGATATCATGATATAACATGCTGTAACTTACTGTAGATCTCAGCCACATCAAAACTCTCTCCCTGCTCTTTTATCCATGGAGAATATACAGGGTAAATAGGGTGATGAAAAAAGTCTGAGCAATTGGAGCCCTTGTTTGCACACATTCATAGCTAAACTAAAGAAAAGTAAGATTGTCCTGGAGAAGCGGGCACTGCTTGTGTTTTGATTGCCAATTCATTCAAGGTGTGTCTTCGACTCGCCACGGCTGCCAGCAAGGGCTTTCAAAGCATCCGTCAAGAGGAGTGCGCCTAGCATGAGTCTTCCAAACAAACACGTAATCTAATGTGCAAATGAGGCCTCGGCAACAACCCCCGGCCTTCCTGCGGCTTTCGACAAATTGGGGCCTCCTAGTGCGGAAAGATAAATTGGAGACTGCCATGGGAAAATGTCCGGAAGAATCAGCAATTGTCTTTCAAACACTTGCACTAGACAGGGTTTGCCACGTTTTTGGTGCCAGGAATGCGTTATAGAGGGTGCTTTTGGGTCCGTTAGAATTAGTGTGAACTAGATTTCGGAGGGACAGAGCGGATTTAGGCTAATGAAGATACGCTGTATTGACAAAAGTCTTGGGATGCCTGACCATTACACTAACAGGGACTTTAATGACATTGCATTCAAATACACAGACTTTAATATGAACTTGGTCCCCCTTTTGCAGCTATAACAGCTTCCACACTTCTTGATTTTGGAGTTTCTGTGGGAATTTGTGCCCACTGTGGGAAAAGGCCCTCTGCACTCATCCAAGCATGTCTTTATGGACCTTGGTTTGTGCATACTGGGACACAGTCATACTGGAATAGAAAAGGTTCTTCCCCAAATTATGTGGTGTTGTCCAAAATGTCTTGGTATACTGAAGCATTAAGAATGTCCTTCACTGGAGGTAAGGGGCCACCTGAATTAATATTTCATATAATTGCCTCAAAATAACATGGACAACATCTGACAGATGAACTTCAGTCATTATAAATATATAATATACAAAAAGCAACAGCAAATCATAAACATGTTTCATATTGTCCATTAAACTGGTTTACATCCACCATGTTAGAAAGAAGGATGTCAGTTGGATGGGCTGTGTTAGAAACAAAACAGCCACTTGGGATTAAGATTGTAAACAGACTAAATTTGTGAGGCTAAATTCATTTTTGCATTTTTCCCTTTTGTTGTTCCATCCTTGTTTCTACGCAGTGTGCTGTAATAAGCTAAATGGCTGCTGTAAGACATGTAAGCAATCAAATCGTGCTGAGGTTAAATGGCAGCAGTACAATTAGGCTAGCTAATTGGTTTTTATTTATTTATTTTTCATCACTGCACGGAGCTTAACTTGGAAAATTCCAATGTTACCTTCACTCCTAAGAGAACTATTGGGGAAGTGCATTTCGGGGTAGTTGAGCTACCTGCTCACTAGCAACCCCTAGGTCATCAAAGGATAGTCATCTCATAAGTTATAAACCTTTGCTATGAGCCTTTACAATTGCTGTTTTTCAGAGCAAAGATATTACAAACAAATAAAGGGTATGGGGAGAATGTCACAGAATGCAGCCAGTAAACATGGCCGCACTAAGTGTGAAGTGTCCATTCTGCCATGTGTGAACACACCACAGCACACAGTGTGAACAGCATAAAATTCTTCCTCTGCATTAAACCATTCAACAAGTGAAGCAGTGGGCAGCCAGGAACACAGTGCACAGCGAGCAGTGTGTGGGGACATACCTTGCTCAAGGGTACCTCAGAGGTGCCACTAGCAGTCCTGGGATTCAAACCCATGACCTTCTAGTCACAGGGCCAACTTCCTAACAACTAGGCCATCTCTTTAGATTTGTAATGACTTGGAACGTGCATTGTGTTGCAGCATTCAACCAGCTCAGTCCAGCTACAGTTTTAGAATTTGCAGTATGACACACAATGACTGAAGTATAATCCAGCAACAGCACCCTCCAGAATAAAATGGCAAACTGTGCAAAATAAGCTATAAAAATGCTTTTGTTTTTCAGCTTGCTAAATTTTCCGATCGTCTGCATATTTGACTTGACAAAGTTTTACATCAGATGCCCTTCTTGATGTAACCATTCCCATTTACCCAGATTTAGGTCTGGCATTAAAAAAATACACAAGCTGAAATGTGAGAAAAATCAAAATGATTAAAAAAAAAAGAATGCAACTTTTTATTTGCGGCCGGTCTACCTAGGGTGCCAATAATTCTTAAGGTCAGCGTAACCTACGATAACGAGACAAAATCAGTGTCAAGTGACATTTTCATATGCTTTTAGCTCTAGTGTTAGTTCACTGGCTGCTGTCCAGGGACTCCTGGAATGGCCTATTTGTAATGCAGATGTAATTAAGACCTAATATCTGCAAGTTGTGTCCAATCCAATTGGGGCTTCTCCATTTTATAATCTAGGCTCTGTAAGAATGGAAAAAATATATGTTGTGTATTCCAGCACTGAAACATTTATAAGAAAAATCAAAGCAGTTGTTTTGACTAAGTGCTCAATTTGGTTGTCCTTCAGACCTCAGGATTGTTGTTTTTGGTGGAGAACACAACAATAAACTAAGATATTATGCAGAGCTGGTGGTATGGACTAAAAATAATATCAGCTCCATTTCTGCCTTCTCTTTGTTGTCACTGGGCCCAGTTATAGAATGGAAGATGGGGATGAATCATGCAGGCTTAAAGCCCTGAATCAGTGTGTGCCTCACAATGGGAGCTACCCACTGCGCGGGCCTTGGTTGCCTTGCAAAAGGCATCTTAAGGGGAAAATAGGCTCCATCCTGCTTGCCACAGCAAGGAGAATGACTCCCAGTTCATGCTGCTGTGACTGGACTGCTAATCGTGGGGTTAGCAGCCACAGCAGGTGGACATGGGAGACCGCAGCATCCCAAAGATTGGTGGTGGTGGGGGGGCACACCAGCTGGTCAGTTTTTAGAATAAGTGGGGAAATTATTTATTTTGGCCAGGATATCGAAAGCAGAGAGTTAAGGCTGTAATTGTCCATTTTTCCAAAGGAAATCAAGTCATGCCTGGCTCCAGAAGTGAAAGTTAGTGATGAATATATTATGATGGCAAGCACGCTGGTGATTATTCTTGACAAACTTGCTTATTTAGAATTACAGCTGCTCATGAGAAGAGAATGTTCTTTTTTTTTGATGAGCCAATTCTGCAAGTGTAAAATCCTTTAAACCTTACAAATCGAGAGTTGGTCATTTCAATTTGCCTTACCTTTCTAATTGAATTATGTAGGAAGTGTTTTCTTTCCACAAAACAAGAATATCCAAACAGCAAAAATGTTTCATCTACTTCAAATCATACAAAGTCTAAATTCTACTAATAAATACGTTTGGTATGCATTCTGCACATTCCAGAGAGTCTCGTATGAAGAAGCTATGATTGAGAATACATTTCTAAGTTGCCTGTTAATGCCAAGCAAGTAATACAATACACTATATGGCCAAAAGTATTCATTTACCCATTTAAATAATTAAATTCAGGTGTTCCAATCACTTCCCTGGCCACACGTGTATAACTTCAAGCACCTAGACGTACAGACCACTTCTACAAACATTTGTGAAAGAATGGGTCACTCTCAGGAGCTCAGTGAATTCCAGCTTGGTACCGTGATAGGATGCCACCTGTTCAACAAGTCCAGTGGTGAAATTTCATCACAACTAAATATTCCACTGTCAACTGTCGGTGGTATTATAACAAAGTGGAGACGATTGGGAAAGACAGCAACTCATCGAATTCCGTGGTGTAAATCATGCCGCCACTGGACTCTAGAGTAGTGGAGGCGCGTTCTCTGGAGTGATGAATCATGCTTCTCCACCTGGCAATCTGATGGATGAATCTGGGTTTGGCAGTTGCCAGAAGAATGGCACTTGTATGACTGCATTGTGCCAAGTGTAAAGTTTGGTGAATGGGGATTATGGTGTGGGGTTGTTTTTTCAGGAGCTTGGCTTTCACTTAGTTCCAGGGAAAGAAACACTGAATGCTTCAGCGTTCCAAGAGATTTTGGACAATTTCATGTTCCCAACTTTGTGGAAACAGTTTTTGGACGGCCCCTTCCTGTTCTAACATGACTGTGCACCAGTGCACAAAGCAAGATCTGTAAAGACATGGATGAGCAAGTTTGGTGTGGAAGAACTTGACTGGCCTGCACAGAGTCCTGACCTCAACCTGATAGAACATATTTGGGCTGAATTAGAGCAGAGACTGTGAGCCAGAGACTGCGTCTTCTCGTCCAACATCAGTGTCTGACCTCACAAATGTGCTTCTGAAAGAATGGTCAATAATTCCCATAAACACACCCCTAAACCTTGTGGAGACCTTACCCAGAAGATTTAAAGTTGTTATAGTTGCAAAAGGTGTGCCGATGTCATATGAAACCCTATGGATTAAGAATGGGATGTCACTTAAGCTCATATGTGTGTAAAGGCAGGTGAGCGAATACTTATGGCAATATGGTGCATTTTGAACTTCAAGAAAAAAGTACTGTCATCTAAAAAACTGGAGGAGAAGCTCACAAACCTTACCAATTTAAAAATGTATAATTATTAAAAAAAAAACAAGAAACAGGTTGAATTCAACAGTAACTTATACAGAAGCTTCAATAATTAAATGTAATATTCAAATGTATTTAGGGCTTCTGCCCTTTGGCTTTATTCTGTTATTTTTTTTCTTCTGCAGATGTCTACTGTGATATTTTCCACTACATTAACCCCCCAAATACACGCGCATCAGCAGTCGCAATTTGAGTCTCATGTGGGTTTTTTCTAAGAAACAAATGAATAATTTTTCACGGAAGCAGATACCCTCTTTTTTTTGCTTTTGTGACATCCGGGCCTCGTCTGCCACACCCCCTCATGAGGAAGGATGAGGAAGCGTTCTGGGAGCATGTCGGGGAACATCTAGCATGAGAGAAAGAATGCGAGTACTGTGTTATTCTCAGATTGTCCAGCTTTCATCAGACTTTGCAACACAGAGTCCTGCACCCCCAACCAGCATGCCCCAGTACTGCTCCCAATTCCAACAAATAATGCTTGTCTCACCCGCCACCCCACCCCAGCAGCTAACACTCTGGAGGTGGGTGACTGATGAGAACGGCTCAAATACACAAAACACACAGCTACTATGACTACATTCCATAACTACTCCCCCCTCTAACACTCACAAAAACATTTAAGCTGGGCCAACTGGCCACTCACCCGGCCCGCAAAGGCTCATGGTAGCCAGTCCTACCATGCCAGCTCATCCCAATAGGCTTTTTTTTTATTTTATTTTTTTTATCACAACACAACAATTTGGTTTTTTACTATATGCGAGTGCTTTTGGAACACAACAACTTTTTGGAACAAAAAGGTGACGACTTTGTGATCAAAGTGCGCGGTTGTGATAGCACACTTTGGGATGAAACGGAGTGTTATTTTCATGATTCAGTTCTAATCATCCAATATCCGTACCTGACCTTGCTAAGTCTATTCAAATCCTCATAGCAACGTTCCAGGATCTGAAGTAAAGCTTTCATATAAGAAAACTGAACGAGCAGGTGTAGACAAGGTTCCTGTAGACCTCAGAAAATGAATTGCTATTGTTATTAAGATATTGTGCTCGAATCCCATAAAGAGGAGACCAAAAGTAAATCACTAACTAGCCCTTAATCAGCCACCTCATGTTGTAGCTAACATCATTTAATAGCTGTCACGGTCGATTAGCATGCATCCACTGGCAGGGTGTACTTTTTTCGCAATGTGGGATGCTGTGAAGATTATCTGGGATAATAGAAGCCCAAGCTAAAATATAGGCTAAAATGGCATTGAGAATTAAGGGTAATATGGGAATTTTTTTATTCAAATTTGTTTAATTAGCATGGGACTTGACTAGTTTGACAAATAAATAGTTCATACCTTTTTAAAATGTGGATATATTTTTTCAACTACTTTTATGTCTTCATTAAATAAATGAAGTCTGTGATGTAGTTTGCCTGAAAATATTTAGAAAGCAAGTTGAGTGGGCAGGAGCAGAGTTGTTTGAGGGGGAATACAATAGCAAGACTCAGCCCATGCCTGAGGCATTTTTAAATATGTGTTACTACCCTTTAAGCCAGGTACGCAACCATTTTTCAGATTTGTTTCATGCAGTCTGGCTATAACACAGCATGGTGGCTCTGTTCCATGAGTAAAAAAGATTCCAGCTCGGAATTTAAAAACAATCTCTTTTGATTTGGATGTACTTCGCACTAAAGTACCCCAGCTTTACACATACACTGTACATGCAAAAGTATCCAGTTCCTTTGCAAGCACAGCTCTTTTATAATCTCCACAGGAAGCATAGGAAGTAGAATGAGACTCTCTGGAGCAGCCGTACATGAACTTAAGCTTATGTCAAAGTGTTGGCTAGAAGGGTATAAAATCCTGCAGCACTGAACTGCGGAGCTGTGGAACTGTGTTCTCTGGTTTGCCAGAGCTCCACCTTTGGAATAAATTGGAATAGTATTTGGGATCCAGAAGTAATCATCCATCATGGAGCGCTCTTGATCTCACTAATGCTCTTCATCCAGCATGGAGTTTCACCAGACCTCAAATGCTCTTGTGGCTGAATCATAATGCTCTTGTGGCTGAAGCAATAAAATCATAACAGCAATGATCCAAGTAATAACATGCCTTCCCAGAAGACTTGAAGTATTACTGCACCTGAGCTGTCAACAAGAGTTTGGACATATGGTCTTATTACTTATTGATTCATGGTTCTCCATACATTTTTACCAACTAAGTGAAGAAACATGGCTGCAGATTACAAAGTGTCACCAGCACATTCGTCAAAGGCTCACAATTCATATATATTCATGCTTGTATGCTGATGTAGCCTGATGGACTCTAAAAGCTACACCTGAACCTGAAACAGCAGTTTATGTGAAACTTTTTGCCATGCAGCAGGAATCACAAACCACTGTCTTTGCACAGCTGCTGCACAGGAAAGGAAGATGAGAAATAATTATTTCTGTATGAAAATTGGACAAAAATGTGTTGTAGTGTTTGAAACTGAGTTTGGAATGATGTACAATGCATTTAAAATATATATCCCATAGTGCTTTTCCTCATGTGTGAGTACCATTGTGTACTCTTAAACGTTGATGGAGTTTTTAAATGCTGAGGCCCAAGATCATCATGCTTTTAGAAAAGGTGTGAAAACGAAATGCTGGGCAACAGTTTATTTTTAATCAAGGTTGGAAAATACGGTATTCTCAGCCTTATTCCTGGAGCACTACTGCTCTCCAGATTGTGGTGTTTTCCTTCTCTAACATGTTTTCCTAATCCTGGTCCTGAGTGCCACCGCCCTACTTATTTAAGTGCTTTCCCTTATTTTAGAAATTAACACTTTCTGTGTTTAAGGTACTGATTAGTTGGATAAAGTGTGTGTTGGGAGAAGTGAAAATACTCTGCTGGAGCAGGAATGCAAAACACTTCTAACAACCCCATTTCCTCTCAACAGCTCGTTAACTAGTTATGTGTTGGAAGCAGGTCTGCCGTAACACCAGGTGGTCATCAACCCGCCTTCTGGAGATCCACTTTCTAGCACACAAATTAATCTGATTCAGCCAATCAAGGTCTTAAGAAGAACAAAATGAGTTGGGACAGGTGCATCAGGTGGTCCACTAGGATGCTGAGGTCCCAAGACTGCTCTAAAACAGTTCAAGGTTCCTTTGTCATCAGCAGGTGTTAACATGTACATAGTTGATAAGATATTTCTCCAGGGACCATGGTGCAACATATCAACATTCAAACAGTGTTTTCCAGTTACACTGCCCTGCACATCTGAGCATTTCCACAGCCTCCAACACAGGTGATCCAACCAATCAGCTGGTTATCAAGCCCTTACTGTGTTGAAGTGGGTTTGGTGAAGAAGGGATGGCACTAATAGGCCCAGGATTGGCAAAAAAAAAGTTCCACATTATTGGAGCGTCTCAGTAGAACTATTTCACTTTCTGATCAAACAAATTTGTAAATGTGATGTGTGAGGAACATTTTAAAGGTTATTAATAATCATTTGTGAAAAATAAAGATAATTTACCATGTCCTTTATATTTTATGGAGGTTCTTCAAACTTTACTGACAAATGTGAGTTTCTAAAGAACAGTCGACTGAAAGGTTCTTTGGGAAGCCAGAAAAGATCTGTGGTTTTACGCAATGATGCCTTTCTGTGAGCTTATACTATATAAAATGAACTGGTAAAAAAAGCTAATGTTGTATTCTTATATGTATTGATTTCAGCCTTGTCTGAAATGAACCAAAAATGTTCAAAAAATACTAGAGGTGCTTAACCATAAGTTCTACACTTAAGAAACTGGAACGGTGTGTGTGTACTTGTCAGATTTGTGAGGCAAAACAACATTACTTTTGATTCAAACACATGATGCTGTCAGAGAAACAGGTTTACAATACAAATGAGAGTCAAAGCCTCACTAATGATCCACCAGTTGAAACCAAGGTGCTGCAGAAAATGCACTGATGAAAGTCACACTGTAATCTTTACCTGCACCACTGATCTTATCCAGAGCTCATAATGTCAGACAATTTTAAGTTCCCCCCATTTCTTAGGTACTGGTGTTTCTGGAGACCCCTGCTCAGGATTTGAACCCATGCCCTCCCAATCTTGTGGGGAGCCACAGGATCCCATAGTTAATATGCTTTTTTTTTTGGAAAGGCCAAACCTGTGACAAGTCCCTGCATGACCGCACTTTTGCAGACCTCGGTATCATCTCTCCTTTAACCAACTGAGTTCAGCTCACAAAGGCTTTACCGACTCAGTTTAATCAGGTGTGGTTAATAAGGTTCAAATTTACATGGACAAATTAATATTACTGATAAAATCTAAAATTCAATTACATCTCAGTTAAAAGAGTCTTTGGAATATTTCGTCAGTGATGTGTAACTAGGATGTTTACATAAAAAGGTCAAAAGCCCCAACCAGTTTGCTGAAATGAAATTAAATAGGCAGAACACTGTTAGTTTAATGTGAGCTAATGAAATGAACTTGCAGGATGTTACTCAATGCTGTGATGGGTTGATTGCCACCACTTTTCCTTCCACACAAACCTGCAGTGAAGGTTCTACAGCTAACATGAGTCTCACTGCATACATTGCTGAAAAATCATCAGTGGAAACATCCCTGATCTTTGCAGATTTTCATTGTAAAAGTTATTCCAATTAGTTTATATACAGTAGCACTAGAACATGACCATGGCTCCCTGGACTGTTCTGCATAACCAAGAGGGCTACAAGGGTGAAAAATACTCATCAGTTATGAACTGCAACAATAAGACAGGCCTAGGGGCCACTTTTTGTGCTTATATATCTACTGGCACTAGTAGTCTAAAATACATCTACTGGCACTAGGGGGGACCTGGTTTTAATGACAAATACATATAATATGGACAAAAGTAATGGGCCTACAATGGCCCTGAAGGTCAAAACACAATGACATTTCAGAAAACCACCTCCCTCTGTGGGTTTTCTCCACCCACTTTTGAACAGAGATTGTCCTGAAATAAAAAATATATATATATTTTTAAATCTGTCATTTTTGTTTTTTTATGGGCATTTGCATGTGATGCTATTTCAAAACCCCAGTAGTGGTTGTTATTATTATTATTATTATTATTATTATTATTATTATTTTAAAATGACAATAACTTTGGTTCTACGTGATGTAGGAACACAAAACAAACTCAGCATGACATCTGACACCTCAAGCATCAACACAAACTGGGGGAACATCCATACAAGCCACCAACACTGTACGCTGTCAGGCTATTAGTAAGCACTGATGACTTACCATCACCTGTATTTTGGTTGTGTGATCTGTACTCATTGGCTTTTGTCAGTCCTGTTTAGGCTGATTAAGCACAACGAGTTGCCACTGGCAGTTGGCCGTCAGAAAGCCGTGAATCAGCACATGAGGAGAGAAATGAAAGCTAGCCAAGCATTCAAATGGCACTGTCAGATGGCACACACCCAGTGTATTTTATCTATTTTTATCTATTTGTTCGTCCACATTTTGAACAAAACGTATTCTAATAGTGCCATCAGTAAACACACACGGATGCATGAGAGCTCTGAAGGTGCTCTAACACACCAGCATAAAATTCATGGGCTTCATATACAGTAACCCCCCACTTTTCGCAGGGGTTATGTTCCAAGAGCATAGTGAAAAACCGCATTGTTGTGTTTTGGTAAAAAAAAAATCGGACTTGAAACACCCTAGTGTGGAATTTGATAAAAGAGTCCCCTTGTGTGAAAACATCCAGAAAATACACTACTCACAATAAGTTAGGGATATCGTGAGAGACTTGCTGGATGTCACACATACGGTGTTTGTTTCACTTCAGACATTTTTGGGATAGGGAGGTAATTGTATTGGGGTGATAGACATACCTCATTTTGTGTT
>JBBJLR010000139.1:11419106-11430479 GCA_037577145.1 Brachypetersius gabonensis | reverse complement strand
GCGGTAAAACCGGCAGATATTTTGGCGGCTGGAGAATCGCGAGCAAATGTTAGTCCGTCACTTCCGCTAAGTGCAAACGTTAGTGTTCCGTTTAGGAAGGCAGTGTGCAGTGCGCATTACGCACTAAACCTCAGTGCACTGATGGTAGTGTGCGGTTTCGGACACAGCCACAGTCATTTTGACATGTTTCCTGGTATTAAAACAAAAAAAGGAAGTCCATTCATTCAAAACTCATTTACAAGATATGTCGGTGGGCATTCAAAATGACTGTACAGGGGGCAACTAGTGGTCTAGTGGTTAGGGCTCTGCCCCTGTGAGCACAAGGTTGTGGGTTTGAACCTGCGTGTGAGGATGATCCCTGGTTAACCATGTTTTTTAAGAAAACTGGACAACACTGTCCATAGCTGTGCCTTGTACCTTGTTTCAAACAGAAGCAGAGAAACAATTCAACCATTTTAGAATGCACCCCCTCAACAAAATTCTTATTTTTCCCCAACATGTTTATCCAGCAGAAATTGTTCAGAAAAAATATACCTCATTGTTTCCTGTAGAAGACGTGCACTAATTCTTTTCACATAGAAAATGACCAGCATTTAACCAGGGGTGAATGAAATTGCACTTGATTCTACGAAATACAGTCTCAGAAAAGTCACCTGAGCAAATCTGTGTGAGATTTTGTGGTTTGAGGCAAGTGGGCATGCAGGTCACATCATGTGGATATGAACCCATTAACGTAGTTGTTAAATAAACCTTTAGACTAAATATTAGATTGAACTACAGCAAACTTCAAACATTGAATGGGTCTTGCCTGATCAGCTTCCTGCTGTGACTTTTTTTTTGATTTAATTAAAATGTTTCACATTTCAGAAGAAAGAAAGGTGTCGTCAAATTCTGACACTGCAAAGCCAGGAGTGGAGAAGTTACCTGGAGAGAACACCTCAAGAAAGGTGAAAACCCCGAAAGGCTAAGACTCTTAGCATACCCACTAGGCTGCGGGGGCACTAAGCTGAAGGCATGAGGGGGCTTTGACGTTTGCACAAAGAGAAGGTCCTGGTAAGCTGGTTATCTCTTGGACCAGTGACAGCTCTAAAGGTGTGGTCAGGAGAGGATGGAGGAAGAGTGAGTGTGGAATCTGGCCTTTAGCATGCTGTCACGGCGGACAGGGGATTTGATTTTGATGCTTAAGAAGGTGGCCCTTTGAGAACTTCAAAACATCTATTGAAAAGCAGAAAACAGAGACATATAATCACACTGTCACTAATTTACACCTTCTATTTAGTGCTAAGGCTGCATACGTTAACCCTCAGTTTCAACTTTCTAACATGTAGTTGTTGGGGTAGCTTTCTGAAATTCATACACCCACAATAGAGTTGTCAAATAGTAGCATACATACTGAATATAATAGAAATCCAAATGGTCCAACAGCAGAACCATGACTTTCCATTTGCATATTGTAGGTTGGAGTTTGCAGACTTCATTTCTTGCACACACTTTAGAAACAGTGTGACCATGGATGGGTTTCACCTTCATAACCTTTCCTCTGGACTTTCAAACATTGTGCCAAGATGCCTTTCCATCCTGACTTTTACTTTTATGCATTACTAACATTCTAATACATTTTATTACTTGTCCCTTATTATCTCCATACATGACAGGTTGCTAGTTTATTGCAGGGAACATACGAAGATAAGCACATTCACATGTTTACTCCACCCCCTATAGGCAATTTAGCATTTTTGGACTGTGTGAGGAAACTGGAGTACCTGGTGTAAACCCATGGGAACATGGGAAGAACATGCACATTACACACAGGAAAGGAAAATTGTGCAACCCCAATATTGTCTTGTCCATGTCCATTTGTTTTATTTATTGTTGAGATTTTAGTCAGATTTGGACTTTTGTTTACATATTGCACAACAATTTAGCACTATACTCCATTGCCTTAAGATAAATGCATCACATTTTTGCTTTACCTTTTATATGGTGTTGAATATGATCAGCAAAATCAATGAGGTGAAAAAAAGTAGCAGAAAGGGAAGAGCTCAGCAACATCTGGGACGAGATGCATCTCTGATTTAGTACCAATTGTGTGGCCAATGATTTGTTCCTAACATTATAAGGTACACTCATAAAAACAAGATTGTTGAAGAAGCTTTGGAAGCATTCCTGTTGCCCCTTCCATTGCCTCTCCTGTTATCCCTCCTGTTACCCCTCCCCAAGCCCCTCCTGGCTTATGAATCTGACTCGCAATCTGCAACCTATGGATTTTATGCTCCTGACATTCATGCCACTTCTGAGATTGCTGGGGATTGTTCCTGAGTTTGCTGATCTATTCGTTTGAACCAGAGTCCTAGCGAGTCTTTTGTCTGTATGTCCCGGCATTGATGTGATTCAAACTTATGGATTATTCTTGCACATGCGTCTATGCCTCTGTATCTCCTGGGAGCATGACAGATGCTTTAGTCTCAAAAATGTCTTAAAAAGAGATCTGTGTCATATTTGAAAAAAAAAAAATCAAATTTGTGCCACTTCAGCTGAGGGGTCTATATGAAACAGCAGTGATATAGCTGCCTATTTGCTTCTCTGTCATCAAATGACCCTGCTAGACAAGCTATTCACACAGATAAAAAAGCATCTCTAACAGCATCCGAGACTTTTATGCCAGGCCTAAACGTGGCCAAAAGTAGCCACTCTACCTCTGTATTGATGTTATTTTCTTGTCGTGTTGTCGCAATTAAGAACCCATATTGTCTGCTGAGTGCTGCATCTGTCAGATGGAGCGGCAGACGAGTAATTGAGCCTCGGTAATTTTCTGACTATTTAAAAAGTTCTTGACGCTGCCTTTGAAGTTTGATGTTCAGGCAAAAGAGGCATCCACATTCTCTTTATTAAAAGCATGCTCTCTTGCACAGCGCCGGCCGCCGCACTTCGTCTTTATTATAGAAATCTGCCACGGTACATCAAACAGCTCCTGGCTTGTGAATTATAAAGATAATTAATGGAATGTGTTTTTTTTTTTTTTTGGCGAGTGCACACCTCCTGGCTTCTTGTTTTCCAAACATGGCACAAACACCAGGACCTCGCAGAGGGTGATAAACATTTATCTCTCAACACTTTTAATCAGCCGCCTGACAGGAGCCTTACGTAGAGACTGCTTGGCCTACGGAGTCACAGTACTTAGATAAAGCGAACAGACAAGTGGTGGCTTAGATCAAGGAAGAACAATTATAGCAAATTTGTTGAACGCTGGAGAGTGAATTTATCAGGACAATGGGCTCAAATGATCCTCCTTTGATGAGTGACATTTTTTTTTTTGGTGGACAATATTTTTCCATAATGAGCTGTCGTATGATTTTTGCATATCATGGCTTTTAATGAGCCCTAAGAGGTAGATAGTTATTATACAGTAGTTCATTCATTTATGTGCAGTACTAAAATTGGTACTACATTTTTTTTTCCAATACAGAAGATTGATCCAAAACTCCTAAGCTTTAAAATCGAGCTGTTTATTCATTTGAGCACTTCATTTAAGATAAGTATTCAAAAGGAGGCTCAAACTATCCAGTCCCTTCATAAATATACCGCTAAAACAGGACAGTGGCTACTTTTAGCTAGATTTGTTTGATTTAATTTTTCTTTTTATCCCTCTGAAATCTAATCCTGCACCTGGTATCGGAGTGGTGCCACCTCATAATTGCCTCATTTATTCCATACTTGCACTATGAATTACATTTATATTCAATTAACATTCTGTATTGACACTTTTGAGCCTAGTTGAGACTTTATTTTGCAGAAAATGACAAAAACATGGCTAAAGGTTAAAAAGCACTTTTTTTTCCCTCAGAACATGAGCAAGAAATAACTGAGCATGCTTTAATCAGAGATGTTTAGGAGGTTGGGAGGTCCAAACATACTTTCTCAAGTCTTTTAGCTCTCTTTTAGTTTTATCAACAGAGTCTTATGCTCTCCTGTCAGTGCCTCGTATAGTCGACTGACTTCCAGCGGTCACAGAGCCCTTGCCCTTCAGCTGGAATAACACTGCAGTTGGCCTGATCAGGGGTGATCTCTGTAGAGTTCTGGCCACAGTGGGCTGCACTTGGGGTGTGTGGGGGGGTGGTAAGACGGGGCTTGACGCATGAGCGGGCTGGGGATTCCCACTGTGTCCTGTGCCACTCCATGGAGCAGAAGATAATGTCAGCACTGTCATGATTAATCTGGCTCCTGGAAGGCCGGAGATTAAGCCACTCTATGAAAGTGGGGCAAACGTGCCATCAGCACCCAGTAATATAGGTCACATCTCTGCTGCCTGACACAGCTCAGCCTAGTGGACAGTGTAAACATGGAATGTTAGATTGTTGCCTTTTGTTTTCTGCCACAAAATCATAGTCTGTGCATTACTAACAGTGTCCAAAATAGTACATTTAATTCATATACACTGTATAGACACAAGTATTGCCTGACAGTTACAGGGACTTGAATACAGCATTCCTCCCATTGTAGCTATAACAGCTTCCACTCTACTCGGAAGGCTTTCTGCAAGATTTTGGAATTTCTGTCAGAATCGGTGCTCATTCATTCTGTAGAGGCACTGATGTTGGAAGAGATTACGATCTCTGTTCCAAAGGTTGGATGGGGTTGAGTTCAGGCCTCTGTGAGGGCCAGTCAAGTTCTTCCACACCAAACTCATGCAACCATGTCTTAATGGAGCTTGCTTTGTGCTCTGGGGCACAGTCATGCTGGAATGGAAAAGGTTCTTCCCCAAACTGTGTCCACAAAGTTGGAAGTATGGCATTCTCCAAAATCTCTTGGTATGCTGAAGCATTAAAAAACAAGTGTGTCCCAATATTTGTGTCCATTGATATACTTGATATTACAAATTGTATCCCAAAGCACACCTCAGTACTCTACACTATAGGTTAGATTGCACCAGCATGGTGAAACTACAGGGCAGGGGTGTTTGGCATACTATATGACCACTATGTTCATGTGCATCCATAGATCCTCACTTTATCCATAGTGTTTCACTTGATTATAGGTTCCACTGCCATTGTTGTTAAATACAGAAGAGGCAGCATGTCATTTTGTCTTCCGACCATACAGATCATTTTGTTTGGGAGTAGCTTAAACCAAGCCAGCTTCCCCTTTCGCTCCTCACGCCACAGTCTACAAATAGCATCTGCAGTGTCACCGTAATGATGGCTGGAAGTACCTGAAATATCAGCCGCATCCTTAATTACATAGCATGCCTGGCCTAAATTGGTAGTGACTGTCATTAATGGAGCTAAGCAACGTCTCAGCAACACTGCAAGTGACACCTTTATTAGCTCCCCCTAACAAACCCCAATCAGGCCTGCCTTGCAGCATTTCTCGAATTCTCTGCTAACCATAAAGCTATTGGTGTAATTGGACATCGCTGCCAGCGGCTCTCTGTAATGGCCTGTTTTTGATAGCCATTTCTGAAATTTGATACAAACAGCAGGTGTTTGGTAAAATGTCGCAGCCTACCTGATTAGCAGAAGATTTCAGTGGTAGACAGATGTCTTAGAGGTAACAAAATGTGAATTACAGCAACTAGCAATAGTATTTAAATACTTCCACAATAAGAAAGCATAGCACTTCAGCCAAGTTTTTGCTAAGGTCAGTAACTTAATAGAAAGCTGTTTGCTGAATCCTTACATTTACTGGGTAACACCTGTAATTAGGTGGCAACGGCTGAAATAAGGCCACATACTGGGAAGCTCTGTATTGTGGGAAAAAATCTGTGTCTAATTACTGCCATCACCAATATGCTGATGTTAATAAAGCAGTTCCATAGTTGTTTTCTTTGGAGCCTAAAAAAGGAGCCTAAAACCTCCAGGTTGACCATTCAAAGTTATCACTAGACTTATTACTGATTGGTTGCTGCCCTTTGACGCATCCCTCTCTGTACTTAGAGGTGGGAGGTTTGAAAGTAGTCAATCCGAGAACGTTATTTATTTCTCCTTGCTGTTGACTGGCTGCTGCCCTTTGAATTTCCCCCGTGCTGCAGTCCAGAATTTCCATCATGGAGCATCTCAAGCTTTTAGTTTTTTTCTTCTTAAAGCCCTGTATTTTTATTACTGTAAATTAAATGAATTTATTTCTGTATTTACCTGCTTATTCCAAAGAAAATGTGTGTGCATGAATAACAGTACAGTCTATACAGGGGTAATGTCTGTGTTTTACATTCTAGCACTGAAGGAGTTCAGTTCAAACAGTACAGTATGAATACAAGTTTACCTTTACATTTTCTTAAAGGATAATTAGTTTAAAATGAAATTAAGTGTCTTGGGAGCATATTTGGGGGCTTATTTAGGGTTTACACTGTAAATTCTTTTAATTATAGGGGTATATTAGGGGTTAATTCTGATAAATCAATCATAAAAAAGTAATGTGTTTAAAAAATTTATGCTTATATTGTCAACAAACACGGCAAGGGGAGAAAGGGAACCAGTGGAGCAGGATTTATTTTCAAAGACATGCACAATACATCCTGACTCTAAGTCTGGATCCCAGTCTCTGTACTGAACTTTGCCTAAGTAAACAAATGGCTAGTTAGTATGCAAGGGAAAGAAAAACACCAATTTTCTGCTCTTTATTGAAGATAACACTGTGCATTTGCTACTTTATTAACTGGGCTCTGTAGTTTTTTCTTTTTCTTTTTTCTGATTTTCTGTTCTTTTAAAATGTGGTCACTTTTATCCTGATTTGCCCAGTGTTCTTAAATATTAGGTGCCACCAGGACTTTCAGCAAGGTAGGCAATTATCGCAGGGTAGTTAATATGTATGCTAATATTATAATACATTCCTGAAAACTGGCCAAAAGTTTGCAGTCTGATGGCACCCTAGACTACAAATGAGTATTTCCATGAGACTCCTTTGAAAATATACCTGTTTTAAAGTTTTAAAGTCACAACAGAGGAGCAATATATCAAGCCATAGGAAAAGGCAGAAATGTTTTGACAAGGCAATTGCTCCACTTTGCAATAGGTCCACAGACTGGTGGCCTATTGATTAGGGCTGTGATCAGAAGGTTGTGGGTTCGAATCCCAGGACTGGTATTGACACCACTGAGGTACCCTTGAGCAAGTTACCATCCCCAAACACTACTTCCGCCACTCGTTGGTGAATGAATGAAATGCAAAGAATGTGGTGTGCTGTGGTGTGGTGTTCAAACATGACCATAAGGGGACACTTTACTGTAAGCATAGCATCGCAGCTTGCTGTGTACTAGCCTCCATAGCTGTCATACTTGTCAGAGTACCCATGCTAAGCTGTCAAGTCTACAATAAGCATATGCACATCAGAACTGGACCATTGAGCAATGGAGGAAGGTGGTCTTATCTAATTAGACATGTTTTCTTTTGCACCATGTGGATGGCTGGGTGCGGGATGTACTAAGTATACAGCAGAGACAGTCTGATGATCAGGGAAATGTTCTGCTGGGAAACAGTCCTGGTATTCATGTACTGCACTTGAGCTCAATTCATGAATGCACCACTTCACAACTTACAGGATTTAAAGGATCTGCTGTCACATCACGATGATAGATTCCACAAGACAACTTTAGAGGTTTTGTGCAATATTAGGTAGATAGAGGTAATTTTATGGCCGATTGTTGTAGTAGAACATTTGTGTTGTAACACTGTAATCAGGTCACAAGCTCTGTAATTTCTCAGTAACTACATAAAGGTAGTTCCTGAAAAGAAATGTGCATCGGTTGTTGATGTGCAACACCATTACAATATAGAATGGTTTATAGAATGTTTTACAGCTAGCTACATGTTAGTAAATTTAAATCCTGACAATGTTAACCTTGTGCAACATTTCTTGGGACATCTCAGGGTATGTACACCTGATGGCCGTTAAGAAATAGTCTCCAGTTATTTTGCATACAATTGCCAAACATAATAAATTACTGAGAATAGCCTGACTTTTAACATGGTTTTATATCCTTATGTTGTTCCTGTATGCCCTGTAAGACAAGGACAAAGAATAGACAGTCGGTATGAAACCAGTGTATATATATAGTGTATATATACACTATAGTAACATATTCAAGGACCAGGTTTGCAGCGAAATCGCCAGTAATAAATTACACTACAGTACATATATATATACACTACAATATATATACTGTAGTGTAATTTATTACTGGCGATTTCGCTGCAAACCTGGTCCTTGAATATGCTATTAATCAAGGGGGTTATTAAATTATTAAATCGCCACTAATAAATTTTGTTCCATAGAGTACAACTAGTCTGGTTAAATTCTGTAGGAATAATAACTACTAATGCTGCTGAATTTTCTTTTGGGATTGATGAGAAAATAAAACAATGATCATCTACAGTGAGTGTATTTCTGTTCTGCTGCACTTTACTGGTAAGACAAAGGCACTGAGCTATTCTTCATGTTCAGAATATTTCATGTCCTTGGCAACAGATGTTCTTCTACAGTGCAAAGTACTCTGTGGCTATCAGGGCAGAGGGGGAGCTTCTCTACACTCAACGTATCTGTTAAATGATGAAATAGGGGGTGGGATGGTTGATGATGTATAGAAAGAAAACATTTTCAGTGGGGGTGGGTCTTTGGCAGTTTTGAAAGATTCTTCCTCCTACATTTTCTGTAAGTCATGCAGGGATCTAAATTGTAAAGAACAAGTAATAACAAAAACAAAAATCACTAGAAATTTTTACTAAAATGGCTGGGTTTTTTTTTAAAGGATTTTTACTTTTACAAGAAATATTACCCTGAAAACCTAGAAAGCCCAAAGAGTTGCTCAGTGTTTCAGACTTATACAAGATCTGCTTTACATGATTCATGACTGGTGTAAAGGTCTAAAGGTTAGAGCTGCTATTCCAAATAAAATCTGAATGACTGTTTTGAACAGTCAATAAAAACAATCCAAACAAATTCCAAGAAATTGTTTCCTATAACCTGAACAAAAATAGCAAAAACATTTTAAATTTTTGCTTGATGATAAAATGGAATGTAGAGCAAGTATTTACATCAAATAATCCCACCGTTATTAAACAATGCAGATGACTTCATTTGGGTTACTTGAATACCTATACAAACACCCATGGAAGCACTGAACTGTGATTGGTCTATATGCACACAATACAGAAAAAGTAAACATGATTGGTTGAAGGGTTCAGTTGATTCTGGTATTTCAAAGGTCTATATTGCACTAACGATGGATAAATATATAGTGTGCAGCCCTAATGGCTCTTGTGCTGCCAGCTAAGAATTTTAAAGTAGTTCAGGTGAACTCCTTCAGGGGCCTTGCTATGAACTGAAGAAATGCTGACATGTGCTGAAACAAAAGGGCCAATCATCCTGGGCTTACTTCTTTTTTGTTAGTTTCAAAGGTTTTGGAGTGCTCCTCTGTTAAGGCTGCCGTAGTTTGGTCTCTTGAGAGGAAGGCTGAAAGCAGCGAAATGTTTACAGCATTTACGCTCAAATTTGTTTGTCCAAATGGAATCCTCAGAGGATGCACCACTCCCAAGCAAGCGGCCAGTGGCTAATGCTGAATTAGCCCTGTGATCTGTGATAGTGTGATAGTCTAATCATGGAAGTAAAGAACATTTGTTACTTACTGTAGCACTAAATAATGTATTTCCAAGCTATTAATTATTAAATGAAATAGTTACGTTCTATAGGACATTTCTGCATAAAAACATCACTGTAAATGGAATACGTTTAGAGAATAAAGCCTCAGTCTCAGCTTTAAAATAATTACAGTAAGGTGCAAGGAGATAATATCAATCTGTAATTCTCTTGAATATGAAGAATAAATGAAGAGCATCAAGTCGTTATTTGATCACTATCTATTCAGATATCCTGTATTGTCATTTTGATGTCAGCGCTGTTTGTGTAATAATAATACAGCCAACAGATTCAGTTTTGTAGCAGCTGTATATTAGAGGAGTAGTCCATTTAAATCACTAATGTTGCTAATAATGAAAGAAAGCCAACAGTCACCAATTAGCATTATGCAAATGACGTCCTGCTGACTGATGCAAATGGATTTGCATTCAGTGTTAGCCGCATTACCACGTTCGGTCAAGCTATTTTCAGCTCAAAGTGCTCCAAAGGAACTGCGTAAACATAGGAATAATACTTTAATAAATAGCATGTACTGGTGCATGATTATGTAATTATTTTTATACATAAAAATGGAGATGCAACTGAAAAACAAACAAAAGTAAATTACCAAATTACTCTTGGTGGAATTTTTGTGTTTATGCTCTTTTGGTTTTTAGCAGAAAAGTCCTGTGGTTGATGAAAATAAAGTAAAGTAAAGTAGCCCCTTATAGCCACATGTGAACACACCACAGCACACAGTGTGAACAATGTGAAACTCTTTATCTACATTTAACCCATTGACCAATAAGGCAGGACTCCAGACAAAAAGAAAACACAAAATAGTTGGGAGCCAAATTATTTTTTTAGGAGCCATGGTCTTGGTCAAATGTGATATAAACAAAAAAATTCTCTCTGTCTCCAGTCTTACCCCGTGTACAGAGAGTTCAAATGAAACAACAAATAACAACATGGACTATGTTGTTGCCAAAGTAAAACACAGGGTTTCTCGTAAGGTTAATGTTTATTATTCTTATATTTACGAACGCGCTCTGCAACAAGTTGCGTAAATCGTTTCAAACGAAACTCAATCTGTTAACGCTGCACTCGACAGAGATGTGACGATCACGAACGAGTCGGTTCTTTGACTAAATTTGGTAAAACGAAGAGCTGTTTTGGAACCAAAAGAGCCTGATCCAAATAATCAGACTCATTAAAAAGAGCCTAAATTCCCAACACTAATTCTCAATCGAGCCTAACTATAATCAAGGCACAGTGTAGTCGGAACGGCAGACTCAGGTTGAGCGTGTCTGCACATAATTACTCGGTTATTTTAATTTCTCTTGGTTGTGAGAGTCGATCGCCATTGGTGACTGAAATGAAAAAACTAGTGGCAAAATAAATAATCCAGTCGCATTAGCGACCATTTTAGTCGCCCTGGGAGTAGTGTGTGGGGATAGTACCTTGCTAAAGGGTACCTCAGTGATGGCACTAGAAGTGATGGGATTTGAACCCACAACCTTTTGATTGCAGGAGCAACTCCCTAACCACCAGGCCACCATTTGGGTGAACATCAGTGTTGTGCAAGTTACTTCCAAATGTAATACATTACAGATTACTTATTACTGTCATTTAAAAGTAATCCCTTACCTTTCAATATTACTGTCTCAGAAATTTAATACGTTACATGACTCCTGTATTACTTTTGAGTTACTTTCACCAACGTAACTACAGAAGTATAACATTCTAAAATGACAATTGTTCTGCAGA
>JBBJLR010000139.1:11395971-11419006 GCA_037577145.1 Brachypetersius gabonensis | reverse complement strand
TACTGCGTTACAGCAAAAAGTAATATGTTACTGTAATACATTACTTTTGTAACGCATTACTCCCAACACTGGTGAACATGTACCACAAATAGCTATTTTATGATAGAAAAAAGGAAAAAGTAGGTTTCCAGTAAAAAATCTGACTATTTCCATTACTCAACAGAGAAAATATTATATATGGACTTATATCTGGTGTCATAGTGAACAAGCATTTCATAGTAAGTACACATTTCACAGCATACTGACCCTATAGTTCGTCAATTGCTATCAAGCAAAGTCTTGTATTTGACTTGTCTTCAGTCGATAAAGACAGCCTAGTGGGATCTGTCTGACTGTGTCCTTGCATAACAGATTAAGGCGTTGTATAACAGCTCAGTTAGAACTATCCTGAGGTCATTTCCCCTTTCCCCCCAAAAGCATGTGGCACAGTCTGCCGCCTGGCGTGTTAGGCCTTTTCTTCCTTCATGGCTTGCAGTAAGACTCACCTGATCCTGCTGGCACCGGATCATGCACTTCAAAGGAAACATAGTACTTAGCTTAATTAACATGACTCACTGAACAAATCATGCCTTTGTAGTTACATGTTAATGCATGCTGTGAGATGTCGGCTGTCCACTTTATTAAAAAACAGATGCCTCATACTTTTTCTCACTGACCACTCTGTGAGAACCTTTGGTTCTTTATATAGGCTTAGAATTGCAGACCATAGCTCTGTTGGTATGCATTTTATTCCACCTCATTCATTATTGATTTTGAACACTGACTGACAATAGGATTTTAAGGGCTAATGATTCCAATAGTTCAGCCTGTATTATTTAGATGAAAATAAACAGAAGATGACTCATATTGAGTTACATTACTGCTTAATTTTTGCAAATAATGATGCTTGTCTGTATGGATGTTTCTGTTGACACCAATAACCAGAGGTTTTCAACACTGGCCAAAATATACACAGCCAGATGATATATTGGTTGTGCTCTCAGACCAAGATGGTGGTGTGATAAGTTGCAGCAGCCTCTCTGGGTCCAACATTTAGGTGAAAAGAGTAGTTTTTAATCCACTTTCACACCAAAGCTTTGCTCACACAGCTCCACAGCTGGCAGACATGTCTATAACTGTGGGGAGTTACAATACAAACAAGTAACTTATCCCTAAGATGGACTGCTGGGACTTCGCAAGCAGTGCACAAGCAAGCGGAAATGGAAGCGTTGCTAATGGGCAGGGGTTCATGCTAGGCTAATATCTAATAATACCGGGGTAGCTATCATGTCCATCCTGCTCATTAGTGTTTGACTCCTGAACAATAAACTGGACTACATCCAACACCAGTGAACTACCCAGCATGAGTTCAGAGACTGCTGTACTTTTACAGAGACATGACTCAGAGACAAGGTTCTGAAAAACAGCTACGCAGAGCCGTGCTAACCAGGGAAAAAAAACTGTGTGTTTACATAGACACTGAATGGTGTGTGAATGCTGTGCTGATCTCTAGCTACTGTTCCTCTGTGCTTGAGTTTGTGACTGTCAGACGTCGACAATTTTATTTCCCATCGGAATTCACCACCTTGCTCATAGTCACGGAATACATCCTACCCAGCCCTAAGGCTAACATCATGATGGTTGAATCAGGTCAGTTCTCCCTAAATCCCACATGTGAACTTCTCAATGAGAAGTGCAAATGTACTTGACTGTGTTTACAGAAATATCTTGAGCATGTACCTCACCGAGCCTCATTCCCACCTCAGCTACTCTGAACAAATCTCGGCTGTTCCCAGTATACAGAACACTCATCAGACATGGCAAGCCACATGTCAAGCAGACAAAAAGCTGGAAGCCATCTCTGTTCTTCAGGACTGTTTTAAGCACATTAACTGGGACATGTTTCAGCAGCCCTACCAACCTGGGGGACTACATGCCATTGGTGACTGGTGACATCAGAAATACCTTTGAAGATATTACTGTATCCAGGATCATCAACCCATGCCCCAGTCAGAAGTCATGGATGATTGTGGAGGTGCAGACACTGCTAAGAACCTGAGACACCACCTTCAGATGAGGTTGCCCTAATAACAGCAAGGGCCATCCTATCCTAGGCGGTGCAGTGAAACAGTGCACATACCTCATGTGGCAGGGCATCCAGGTCATCATTTTGAAGCATTTTGAGGCAGACCACCCTGCCCCCCAACAAATGGGTTCTCTGACCATGTCCATGGAAAACTCTGCTTATAGCCCATGGAAGGCTGCTGGTCTAGACAACATAACTGGTTGTGTGCTGAGAGGATGTGCAGACCAACTGACCACCCTTCACCTGGCACTTATGCATCTGGACAAAAAGGACACTTTTGGTAGAATACATAGCATTCAACACTATTATTACTCAGCATCAGACACACACACGCACACACACACACACCAACTCCCAGTTACCACTTTAATATCCTGTATTTATTTATATACTGTACATTTTTTCTAACCCTGATGCTAATGTCTGCAATTATAGCACAATTATTTATTGTTATCTACAACTGTCTACTGTATTTGTGCACACCTAATTACTCTGCATTTAGAATACAATATCTCATAATACTGTATTCACTCACACGAATAGTGTTACTGTGTTACGGTAGTGGTATAATAGTGTGTATGGAGTGAATGTGATTTCTAGTAGGATAAGTTCCTGAATCCCTATCCCTATGCCCCCTTTGGCATTCATTTCTGCATTTTTATTCATAAAATGAAACAAAACTGTGCAACATAATATTGATGTTGTCATAAGCACACCATTGCAGATGGGGGACCCCAACCGTCATTACTGACTTCTTTAATTTCTTTTTCCTTTTGATTTTACTTTTTCGGATCTCTTGGAGCACACCCAATGAAAGAGGCTCATTCAGATATGTTTTTCTATGCAACAGTTTATTTCTTAAGAAGTAACAGACAGTGTCACTAGTGGCCCCTTCACAGTTCCACCCCCCCTTGTACACCACCCAGCTCACAGCAATCTCAGGGAAAGATGTAGATTTCACATACTGTACACACCGCAAAGATCTTTACATCAGCCCCACACACAGAGCACTGCACTCTGGGTTGGACCCACACCTTCCCTCGTCCCACACACATGAGGAATTAAACATATAAGGGGTGCACACACACAACACTACCCACAATTCCAAAGGTCCCAGGCTCCACCCTCCCGCCTAGTTGCCCAGGAGCTGGCCACACCAGAAACTTCTCCCTCAGGGTATGGTCTGCAAAATAAATCTAAACACCCTTGAAATTAACACATAACCACGAATACACGGAAAAACGAAGGGAAATACAAACACATAAAACCCAGAAAAAAGAAAAAAATAAATAAATAAAATACCCTCGTCATGCCGGGACACACCACAGATGTCATACACAGTCATGAGCTGTCATAACAGATTATGTCCATTAATATAATAATGGCATCACAACCTATGACAACATGACATCTGCCATGACAGGTTTACATGATGGTTATGCTCATGTAGTAGGGTTATGTATTTATTCTGTATTAAATGTCTCAAAACACTGACTATATTTAAATTCTGTCATTTGTAGTATATGTATAAGAATATCCATACCTCCCCTTTAATTAGTGAATTTTACTACTTCTAGTTGCACATATTATTGACACATTGAGCTTGTGTAATCCTCATAAACTGCACTGGCAGGAAAAATGCTCCTAATGCTCATCAACAACTCATAATAAAAATGGTCCAGAATGGCCAAAATTGCTACCTCAAGTTGCCAGAATTGTCCATGCTGCACCAGATACAGCCACATCAGTGGCTCTGATTAAATGTCAGCAGAGAGGACTTGCAGGGTTAACCTCTTGGGTCCCATAACACCCCACACATGATGAGAGGAAACCCCTTAGGTCCTTCCATCACTGCCCGACTGCAAAGTCCATCCTGTGACAGCTAAATGGTGCGGATTGACACGGGCTACAATCTGAGCCCAAAGCCCAAAGGCTTTGCTGAACACCTGCACTGCCCCTTCTGCCCAAAATAACCTGTGTTTTATTTTACCTGTCCAGAGGGGCTGCAGTTTTAGTGTACTCAGTGACACAGTGTTCCAAGGAGCTCTAAGATGTGAGTCATGATGCTGCAGAGCAAGCCAAGTTCTGTGCAAAAATCACACACAGATGATGCAACCTTCCACCGAAAGCCTGTATATTCACTGGCCACTTTAATAGAAAGCCCTTCCTTGCTGGTGTACAGTTAATGACTAAAGCTTATCTGTTAATGTATGATGCTCTCATCCATTTCATCAATGGTCCATTTCTGACCACAGAGCTACTCTTACGCAGATGTTATTTGGCTTTGGAGGAATTACGTTACATTTTTTATGAAGAGGAATGCACTGCTATACTTTCTGTGAAGCTATAAACTTTAGTGAACTGCGCTATATGCACTCATAATATGTCTAAAATTAACAATGGATTTATAGAGGGAAAAAGTGGCCACAAACTTGGCACAACCTAATAACTGTGTGCACTTGTGAGACTTAGGGTTTTAAAAGTGCAGAGGAATAGTGGAGCAGTAAACAAGCCTAATAAAAGAAAAGGAATTCCAGCATTTGAGGCTTGGGTCTGTTTAGCCACCAGGTCTCCTGTCACTTACACAAAGTGTCCTGACAACACATTCCTAAGATACAGACCTCTCAAGTCATTTTGAAGTCATAATACCCATTTCAGGAACTCTGGAGATGGTTTTCTCAGTGAAAACAAATATTCAAATCCATTTATCTTTTTGAATGTTGTTGTTAAATTATTTTGTCAGTAGTAGCCTAAGAGAAGCTGGTGTCATTAAATAAGAGAAATTTAATAGCAGATTTTTCATGTGACAACATTCTAGCGCACAGAAGTGTTGGCTTGCTTGTAGCATGAATGTAGCTGTTTTTGTATTTCTATTGCTAAATGTCCTGATCAAAGGGCAGCTGGTGGCCTATTGGTTGCCTTTGCAATCAGATGGTAATGGTACCCTTCGGCAAGGTACCGTCCCCATACACTGCTCCCCTGGACCCCGTTTGTGGCAGCCCACTGCTTCACTTGGCGAATGGGTTAAATGTAGAAAAAGATTTTCACACTGTTCACACATGAACATGTGCATTGCTGTGGTGTTTTCATGCTTGACTATAAGGGGTAACTTTACTTTATAAGACTCATCAGTTGGTGGATGGGGGGTCAGGGAGGACAAAATATATCAGGTTTAGAACATATTTGGGGAAAAACCACTAAAGACCAGAAGTTCCTATATGGGACTATAGAATGATGAGGAGCTTCCGATGTCTATTACCACAATGTTATGCCTGGTTGCTGGCTGTGGTGTTATCTCCACTCATTTTCTGTACTTCTCATATGTTCTTCGATCCTCTCTCAAATGCACGTGCCGTGATTGAGACAATTTTTCAATAGACATGTTTCATAAGCTGCACTTATAAGGCTATGAACCAATTTCAGAAATAACACAAGGGTAGAAGGCATCCAGTTTGTGCTAGGAGCAAAGTGCATATCCTACATAAGTATTGAAAAACACAACCAAAAAGATTCCAGTAACGCATCAGATGTTGTAAAGGATGCTTTAGCCAATTATTCATTCCAGCTGAAAAGCTGAAAAATTGTGATAAGCCTTTATAATGATTTTATGGAGGCTAATGTGGCATGAAAGGGTCATGTATGTGTTGTGTAGCTGCACAGTGTGTTTGTGTTTTTTCTCCATAATTTTTAGAGAGATTCTGATTAGGCTGAGATAAATGCAAGTTAGACTTTAGAACATCCCCAGTCAAATTGTCTCATTAAAATGAGTAAAACATTCACTCTACAGGATCAATTTGCTTAATATTTCCTCTGCATTTTTTGTCAAATTTCTATTCATTAAACCTTAAAAGAATATAAAATATGTAAAAAAAAAACATAAAAATGAAATACAAACAGTGCCCAGGACAGATTTCATATTTTATTCAAACATAATTGTTTCACATCAACAAAATATACAATTTGACTGAGGGTACCAGAACCTTTGCAAGCAACTCTATATGAATTGAGATATAATGCATGATTAAAGACTGGCCTATGGTCAAAGTAAAAAAAAAACAACCTACAGAAACACTCATCTAGAACTCAAAGGCTGTGATTAGACAGAGAGTTCATTTGCAAATTGCTGCTTTCTGTTCCACTGTTGCAAAGGCCAAAATCACAGTACAGATTAAAGAACATCATACATCATATCATGCAGTATATGCTTCATGCAGGAATTCTGTCGTCAAGAAAAGAAGAACAGAAAACATACAATGTTCTAAAGAAACAACTACAATGCAATTGGGTCTCAAAATGTTATTTATTTATTTATTTATTTAAGCTGGTGTGACTGACATGTGCCAGATGACAGATGGCAGTGATGTGTTTTCTTTATATGAGTTGATCATGTGACGACAATGATATCTGTGTGACGTTTACTTTGTTTGACAGATGTGTCACTGAAACAAACACTTGGGACTGAGCTTGGGGGTGCAGCTTGAATTCCACTAAGCCATTGATTTTTTTTTTTTTTTTCTTTTAACCAATGTTTTATCTTTGTCTGGAACCGTTCTGAAAGCACATAGAGTTCCAGTATGGTCATATTATGGATGCATGCATATAACAATAACAATAACAATAATAACACATTTTATTAAATACATTTTATTTATAAGCACCTTTCACAACCCTCATTCGTGTCCTTGAACAGCCACGAAATAAGCCTCGCTGGCTTCCTGCAGCTCTATAACGGCGGAGCTCTGGAAGCGAAGGTCGGTCTTGAAATCCTAAGCGATGTAAAGGCAACTTTCGGATCAGCAGCTCCATGGATTTTTGATAACGGCGGATATCTCTTGGAGCCATGGTGCTGGGCCTGTAACAGTAAGGAAACAGTGGCCGGAGCGCTCTTGCAAGCAACCTTCGTGGCCAGTTGCTTCCTGGGGCGCGTTACCAGTGGTGGATTTTTACGGACGGTCTGTTTTGTTCTTGCCATAGTAGCGACGTGAGATGGTGTTTTGCCACAAGAAACATAGCAAAAATTGTAGTGAAACAATTCTATGTATTAACCTGATGAATATTTACATTAAATTACAAAACTTGCCAGACAGAGCAGCGTCAGTCTCGCCTGCATTCCTGTAACCTATATATATATATATATATATATATACACAAAAATAAATAAGCACATATTGAAAAGTATACATATTTGTAGGGCTGCAACTATCGAATATTTTTGGAATCGAGTATTCTGTCGATTTTTTCAGCGATTAATCGAGTAATTGGATAAATCATACTTTTGTGTTTTTAAACAGCTATATCAATAGTGGGTTATGCAACAGGAAAGGCCTCTTAAACTGAGCAAGCAATTGGCTGTTATTCCTCACAAAAAAAGGTTTTTATTCAAACTCAACACTTTTATTAGAAACTTTTGGCTTATTGTTCCAGAACTCCAGAAAAGCCCATTCCAGAAAAGGCCATTTAATCAACCTTTCTGGGAAACATTTATGATGTACATTGTATCCTTATTAACAGTAAAGAAAACAAAAACATCCTGATCATTTTACGGGGAAACCTCCAGAACAGCGTGGAAACTGCTCCCAAACCCCCCACCTTTAATAGCTTTTTTCATGGCAATATGTTTTTTTTTACGCATTTTAGAGCATAAACATATATGTTACTAAAAACATAAACAGTAATTCAAATATAAATTCTGCCACGCATGTCTCTCTCTCTCTATATCTGTCGCGGCATCTCAGCGTGGCATCATTTTAGTTCTAAATTATTAAAAATATTGTAGAGCGGGCAGGAGCGACCGGGAGAGCAGGCGGGAATCGTCAGAAATTCTGCGGGAGCGGGAAAAAAATAGTTCCGCGCAGGGCTTTACTTCATGACTCCTGTTCTGAGCTGTGTGCTCTTCTTCGGTGCAAAAAAACCCTACTCCCTGCGGCAAAAATAGTATGTTCCGCGGGACACACGCGCCCCCTGCATGTGGACTTTGGTGACGAATTAAATGAAGCCTCGAGGCAAAGAATTTGCCTCGATCATTTTTTGTAATCAAATCATTAGAGTTACTCGAATAATCGTTTCAGCCCTACATATGTGTTTACATAAAATGTATGGCAGGTAATAAACATGTACAATTTATGCATGTAGAAATGTACAGATGCATACATAGAAGCATATACTATATATCCAAAGCGTCTATGTTGTATAAACTACACAGATACACACTACTTTATCTCCTTAGAAAGCACTGCCGATCCCACTGCATGGGATGCTATGGAGCAGACACACATGAGCCTTAGGTCAAGCATCAGTTTGACGGGTATAAATCCTGTTGAGCAGTGAAACTTCATTCTCTGGTGTGATCCTTTTGGGACTGGATAGAGTGCTACTCATCCAACATCACCTCACCCGATCCTCTTGTGACAGAATTCACTCAAATCCTCACAGCAATCTAGTCTAAAGACCTGCCAGAGAAGCAGATGCTCTTGCTACAGCAAACTTCTTACTGATACCCTTTTTTTATAAGAAGCACTAGATGACCAGGTGTCTACAAACTTTTGGACATATTAAACCTTGCTTGGTTCTACACAGGATACTTAAAGGTGATTTTCCAAGTAAAGAAAAATTTAGTACAAATCTAGGCTTATCCTGTGTCCAAAGATCCAGCCCATACTGCACCAGTGGAGATAAACACCCGTTTCTGCTTTTTACACCAGTCAGCAAAACAAAGCCTACTGTTTGCTAAAGGTGGAAAATAAAACCAAAATCGAAGTCTTTGTGCAGATTATTTCACTGTAGCAACAATAAAGTAAATCCCCCAGCACACACACTACTGTCTGCTGCAGCCTACTGCAGCACTAACAGTTCTCTCCTGAGAGAAATCCTGTGGTCACATTAAGCAAAGGAAACAGATCAATCGCTGCACTGAATAAACATTGCATGAGCACAGGGCCGGCTAACAAGCTTGCTATTCATTTTTGCAGCTCCAAAATATGACCTGCCTATTACAGGCCGGACGCAACTTGACCCTGGCATGACACGGGGACTCTAACAATGTGTATTTTGATTGCAACTCTTACCTGCCCGCTCTGAGACAAATCAATCTTCCACATGGCTGGACATGGATGACGTTTACTTAATTTCAATTCTGTAATCATTGTGCAATTAAAGTTGTGTCTCTATCTCGGTGGATATAAACTAGTCTCAGAGGGGTTCAGCAGTCACGGAGTGTGGCTAGGACTGATAGTTTTATCAACGATCCCATACATGGCAGGCCTGTGCTTTATTCATTTATCTGCCTAACTGCCAGTGATTGCATTTCACTCACATGCTATAATGGCAACTTGTTGATTTCCTGTGGAGGTGGTAAAATGTATGTTTATGTACAAAAACCTCCAGAGGGTCAATCAATCTCGTCTATCAAATTTCCAGATGGCTGGCATTTCAGCTTTTTCCAATCATTCATGTGCTAATTTTGGGGCCTTTCTGAAGGTGGTCTCAGCGAACAAGTCGAACGTTAATGAAATGAGCAAATCCATCTGGATCCGGATAGATTGCCGCGGATGGCGGCAGAAATTCCATTAAATCTTGGCAAAGGAGACTGATACCTTGAGCCCGGGCCAAAGACAAGTGGCATGGCTGTGGAATGCGTCACAGGGAAAAATGACACCCATCACGACTTCAGCTAGCTTCGGCGAAGACTCTGCCACCCTCCGTTTGTGATTAAATGCTTTTTCCATTTTTTTTCTTTTTGAAGTATAAACTGTGCATACTGAATAAGGTTGGGGCGATGTCAGTGGCTTTGGGGATCGCCTTGCTTCCTCTTACTTGCCAGACATTTCTCCCGTTATTATTTGTGAAAGCTCCCCATCCCTTGTTAAGTTTTCACTGATGCACTGTGGTGACATATCATTGTCTTTTTGATTGAAACTGTCCCTGAGCGCCTTTGTGTTTGCCATTCAGCAGTCCTCTCAGCAGCTGTGCTGAATACAAAAAAATGCCTCATCCAGGACGAAAGATTCAAAAATATTATACAACAAAAGAGTTTTCAGACCAAAGTTGCCTCTGAGGATTGTGACCACGAAGGCCAACGGTGGCTGTTAGTTATGTTAGCAACATTTTCCCCACACAACCCATAATAGCTTTGGACTGCTGATGTCATTTTCCATGTGTATCTTTAATACGAAGCCTATCAGAGAGAAATAGCACAGTAATGGTGTTACTATTTCATATAGTCATATGGTTGTCTAGGGCTTGGATTTGAGCAGTACAAAGGAATATGCAGTAGTGTAGAGCTAGGAGGGGCTGGTGTATGTGCCATGCAATATATACATTTATAAAAAAGGAAAGACCCTTATAAAGACCCTTATAGTCACATGTGAACAATGTGAAATTCTTTCGCTGCCACTAATGACGGGTGCCCATGGAGCAGTGGGTGGAATGGTATTTTGTGGTACCACCAGCAGTGTTAGGAAATGTAACCCACAACCTTCTGATTACAGGGGCAACTCTCTAACCACTAGACCACCAGCTGCCCCACATTAAACTGAAAAAAGCATTTACTAAAGAAGTACTGTTCATAAGACACCTGGCCAGCTGTGTTATAATAACCAGGTTTCAGACAACTTGGTCAATATGGTCATTTTCATACTTGTTGACTACTAAGTAATACTAATTTGCAAGTAATTGAGCTAAACTTGCACCATCCCCATGGGATATTCCATATTCTATTGTTTTCTCAATAATTATTAATATTGTAGAACTTAGAACTTACATCATTACTTTCTCTGGATATTTTTAATAGTTTTATTTTCTGTAAACGTACCATTTTGTCACATTTTTCACAGGTGTTAAATAGCACACAGTGCATTTGCTCCAATTTAGCGTACATGGTTCATTAAAACAATCTCTTCCGAGCATTTCGCATTTGAGAGGGAAACTCCTATGTGCATGTGCAATGAGGCAAAAGTGCAAAAGAGCAGCAACCACCTCTTTGATGTTATTATGATCACTAAAGGATCATTATGCCTATTTAATATACCACAACACCTACTTTCAGTGAAAAAGTAGAGTGCAAGGATGCAAAGTACATCTGGCCCTTTAACATTTCTACAGATTTCTTTAGAACTTTAATAAAGCCAAGAACCCATAAGTGTAATGCATGAAAAGTAGAGCTTAATGCCAAGATAATAGGGCTTAATGCTGGAGAACTACAGCTTAACTCCCAAAAACTACATCGTAATGCCCAAAAACTAGTTTAATGCCTGAAAACTAGAGCTTGGTTAAGAATTTCAGGCCTGAGAATTTAGATCTTGTAAATTAGAACTTAATGCCAAAGAATTGTGACAATAGGACAGAGAGTACTTGTCAGATAAGATCATTTTAAATGAAAAATACAATACATAGAATGCAAAGAATATAACCCATTGAATAATAAGATATAATTATTATAATAAATAACATTTGCAACAAAATTAGCTGAATCTACCCTAAGATTCTTATAGAAATCCAATAGCAATCCTTGCAGTGTTAACATTTTCTAATATAGGCTCATGCATTAATCTTGTACATAACACACAGGTTTTTTGGAGCAGTTTAGGAGCATTCTATTTGCTCCTAAAACCTGGCAAGAAAAGGCTAAATATAATCACATTAAAGTCCTTGCTGGTCATTATACCTGATGTGCCAGCACTCATTCCAGTGTCTCTGGACATGTCCTCATGTGCCTGCCAGGAGTGTCCAGGTAGCACTGGAATGAGAAGTTAAGAGGCAGACAGTAATGATGATTGAAAATGAATGTTTTGAGCCTGCAATTAAAGTACTGAAAGGCTTCGAATAAAGCATTCATTACAGCCCTGGCCAGTGGCATTCGTTATTAATGAACCAGCCACCATCTCACCAGAGGCTTCTCGGCAGAAATATCAGCCAGCCTCCCTGACAGAACAACAGCTTTTGGCTGCAGACTGATAGCTTAGCAATCTGTAGGTGCTGGCAATCTATTAGCCCTCTAAGCAGATGTTTCTGATGTATTAGGAAACTACATGAACTTGTAATTGTTGAGCTGTTTGCCATTACTAAATAAAACAAAGCGATGAGGCCTGCTGTCTCATTGGCTGAAACATTGGCCCGTTAGCATGCTAGCCTAGAGAGCAAGGAATCAGATTTTATCACACTGAAGACTGAAGCTTTGCAGTGGCTTATACATTAGACATAATACACAATGACAGTCAAATTCTTCTGGTAAACGTCTGGTATGGTGTGGCTATGTTCAGAAGCCTGTGTTTATTAAGTAATTTTCGGGTAACCAGATGTGGTCTTTTCTCCGGACATGTCTTGTATTAGAAGACCTGGAAATTTCGTCTGGCACGTCATAGGCATCTCTCATAAACTAGTTACTATCCTATAAGCTAGTGTAGGCCTATTCAACTAGTGGCCCACGGGCCTGATACGGCCCTTTTGAATTTTTTTATAGCCCGCAAGAATCACAGTGTGTGATTCGTGTGATATAATAAAATTATGGGATTTGGATCATGATTGGCTGGTAGTCTCACGCTACTTTAATCAAGATTGGTTATCTGCTGTAATGTATAAAATTAGTCAATCTGAGCACAGACGTTGACTTATTATTAGCTATCTTTGACGGTTTAAAAAAAGACAAAGGTAAGTCTAAGATAGCTGCTGCACTCACTTCACAGGAGGGGTAGTGGCTTATGTTGAATGTAGCAAAACATGAATATGGACTTTGGTTAAAATGCCCCTTACGTGAAAGTATTTAAGTTAAAAAAATGGATGTGTGTCATTTGTTCATACTAATATAATACCTTTTACCATCAAGAGTGATTTTCTAGCCATTAGTTGACAAATACATTTTGTGTGGCCCACGAACGCCCTGTGATTTTCATATTTGGCCCACTTGCTATTGAAGTTTAATAGCTAGTGGATCCGAGAGATAAGTGACCAGGGGTGTATTTTTTTTAGCGAGGATATTAGGATTCAAACCTTTTAAACCTGGACCATTGTGACCGGCTGTGGTACTCTGAAGACAAAACAAAGAATGCTACTGTGAAGCCCCACAATGTTGACAGCAAGACCAATGCCAGAGTTCGGAACAGACTGAGAAAATGAGTCCACTGCTGTCCAAATTGAGCCCACTGCCAAGGGTGACTTTCCAATGGGACGTAAATGACTGCAACATTCTGTGTTAGGCTGAGGACCCTAGTGCCGGATCAAGCGGTGACCCCACCAGACTCTTTCTCCATGTTCCGCAAGTGGTGCGAGGCACAGAGTGTTTCTGTTCTGTCTCACTCCTGCTCACCACATCTGCAACATATGACCATCAAGTATCATCCATTCTACCTGCCTTGTGAGCTCAGTCATTACCTACATCCCAGCTCATTACCTACAATCACAGCTCTGTCTAAATGTCCTTGGTGCAACTCCAAACAAACAGCCGGACGCAGCGCTCATTGTGTTGTGAGACTTTTATAAAGTGAGCCTCGGGCAAGTTATGCTAAACTTTTACTAATACATCACCAAATAGGGGAGAAAACACAGTGGATCATTGCAATATGCCATTCAAGCAAGACTACAAAGCTATTTCACAGCCAGTATTTAGGAGGTCAGACAATAATGTTATTTTCCTCATGGATGAATCATTAAAAAAGTTTCATTAGTAAGCTCCAGTAATGAGGGAGGTACAGCGCTAGCCTGCTCGATCAGAAGCCATGCTACAGAACGCTCTCAATCATGTAGACTGGAACATGTTCTGCTCATGTGCAGACGATATCAGTGTAATTGATTAATCTGTCCATCTATATCTGAGCCACTTATTCTAACCAGAGTCACAGGGGGTGCTGAAGCCTATCCCAGCCCTCATAGAGTGAAAGGAGAAACACCCTGGACAGCTCAATCATGGATCTTTGAACAAGCAATGCATGGAGGAGATTGTTATTACAAACCATCGGGAGAGATGAATTGTGTGTGTTTAGCAACACTGTATAGACAAAAGTATTGAGACACACCTCCCTTACTTCAAGTGATTTTGTGTCTGTGCAAACTATCCGTGGAAGTCAGAATGAGAACTTGTTCCTACAGTTCAATAAAAACGCATTAAAAGTAACACAGAGTTGGATGACCTTTGTGGAAAGTGACTGCTGAGTCTTGATTTTACTCTCAGGCTTCTTGATTAACCTGTAGCATGGTGGCTAATGGAGTCTTTGAGAAGGGGACAAAGCTTAACACACTTAAAGCCTTTCTTGAACAATAAAGCTGAAGATGCACTATTCACTTTTGATAGTAGATCAAAGCATCGCCAAACATTTTTTTTTTGGCAAGTCTTGCAAGCACTGTGTACATAAAGAGCAATCATTAATCTATTACATCACTCACTGACAAAACTGGACCATGAAAATTGTTGAAACAGCTTGTTACATGTAAAAGCCATTAGCCATAAAGAAAAATAAATATGGAATAATTGATTTAAATGTAATGAAAAGGTGAGGGAAACAAAAATGACAAAAAGGTAGCTGCTAAAGGGCATTAGCTGGAAGTAAACAGTGTTTGGAATGAAGATATCCATTATGCTACTTTGTGCAAGCTGTCCATAGTTCTGCATTATACTCAATATATTTTTATTGTTAAAGTATATTTATATACTAAGTAATGATAATCATAAGTAATGATACGTTTAAGCAAAACATTATTGAAACGGAAAACATATAGGTGAAGGCAAATAGTACTACAATATGATGCAAATTGTACCTAGTGTGATTATAAAAGATATTGAAGACAGTGAATGGGAAGATTTTATGCGAGAAGTAGCAACTGTGGTGAAGGTAAAGGAGCTTCCTAATGTTCTCAGGGACAACATTATTAAACAACACTTAAATGGAAAGGTCCTGTCACAGGAAAAAAAACTACATTTTTTACAGTTTTAACGAAGTTTTTAAATATGGTTTGATAAAGCTCTCAACTAATCGCCCCCAAATATGTACCACAAATAGATCCTATGATTACCCCAAGGACACTAAATGATAACCCCAAGACACTAAACGCAAAGTTAAGTGCTAAGATGGGATATCACAAAATGGGGCAGCATTTTCTGCAAACCCCGCAGGGGCATTACACCTTATTGAAAGAAACCTGAATAGACTGATGTACCAAGATCTATTAGAAGATAACTTAATCTCATCAGCCAATAATGGGAATACATTTCTACAAGAAAGCAACCCTAAGCATTCTGCCAAAATAAAATAAACAGGATTAAAAAAAAGTTGTTTGCATGGCCTAGCCAGTCCCACTGAAAATATATGGAGGCATTGTGAGGAAAACAGGACCCTTGGGCAGTTAAAGACTGTTTGTTAGGAAGAATGGGCCAAAACAGCACAAATGACAAAGCTGCACAAAGCTAATTATTTCTTAACAAAGATGACTTGAAGGTATACTTGCCAGCAAGTTTGCAACAAAATTCCAACGTTCTTAACTTACAGTGTCAGAATACCTTTTTTTTTTACAAATATTTTTGTTTAAACATAACTTATTATTGTTATTTTTGTTCATATTTATAAGTACAAAGGCTGAGGACATCATGTGTGTCTCTTTGAAGTGGACACATGCACTGGAGGTATATTAAACAATAAAATAACAATAAATAAAAAACACCACGAAACACACACACATCCACACACCAAGGACTGATAAGTGCAAATTGGTTTTCTCACGTGCAGTATCTCTTTTGCAAGATGTGCAATATTTCTGGTGCAATATTACTGTGTGCATCATGTACAATTTTCCTACTTTTTTCTTACTTTAATTTATTACAATTTCTTTTTTATCTCTGCTGCTACTAGGCACCTGAGGATACTCCAATGTGTATATATACAACCATGGAAAAAATAAGAGACCGCATCATGTTTTTCTGGTTATTGCTTTTGTAATTTGTGAAAGTGTGTTTGTGTAAAATGTGCATGTCACTGTTGATCCCACTTGATTCAAAATTCAAAACAAAAAATGTTTGGAGAAAATGTAAAAACATATCATTTATTATATCTTGGAAATGTAAAAATACAAAACCCTCTACATTATTTTACAACTGCAACAATTAAAGTAGTGATGTTAAGAGCATAGTGTGTGCATGTGTGACTCCATACACACACTACCGCACTTACAACACATATGCCTTTCTTATTTTTTACTGTGCTTGAGTACTTTTTATATTATACTGTGTTGTATTGATTTTATTCTGTCTTACTTCTAATGACTAAATTCAGCAGGCCTGCTTGCAAAGCCTGTTATTTGGCAGGTGGAAATGTGCTATTCAATCGACTTGATTATAGGCATTGGTCTAGGCCAGGGCTATTCAACTTCAATAGCGAGTGGGCTGGATGTGAAAGTCACTGGGGGTTTGAGGGCCACAGAATTTTGTGCTGTACAGGCTGTTGGTCCCGTTGTGATTGGGGGAGGGGGGGTTTTCACAAGCCGGCCCAAATTTACCAATGGCCCGGTATGCCCAATGATCATCAAACATAGTTGCTTTAACACTGTCGGGTTCTAAATGAGAACTCTGACGGTTAAAGTCGTTTGAGTGGATACATCACCGAGCTAAAACTACTGAGAATCTCCCCTCGCTGTGTGTGTGACCGGATTCTCTTTCCTTACCGCCAGCTCTGTTCTGCTTTTTTCTTCAACACACCCATTTTCTGCCAAATCCCGCCTCTTTCTGCTGTGACTGCCTAATAATATAGCAACTTCTGTGCTCGGATTGGATAATTCCATACAACACAGCAGATAACAAATCTTGGCGAAGGTAGTGGGGGACTACCAGCCAATCATGATCCAAAACCCATCATTTTATTATATCACACGAATCACACACTGATTTACTGGCAGTCTTGCGGGCCATAAAAGATTTCAAAAGGGCTGGATCCGGCTGGTAGCATAAAGGTAGATATTGTGGGATTGGCATCTGAAGGATAGGGAAGTAATGGAAAGCTAGTTTATCTGTGATCCATTACAAGACTCTTTAAGGTGAAAATATCAAAAATACATTGTGAAATAATGGCTTTTAACTACCAGCAACTACCAGCTAATTGTATCTGCAGAACAATTTTATGAAGGCACAATATGAAGATAACAGAGGTCACCAGGCATATAAATTCTAGCTAGACCGTCCCAGTTTAACTTCCTTATTAAACTTCCCAGTTGAAGTCACACTATATGACATTATTAACAAATGGCACCTTGGAAGTCATTGAAATACATAACAACTACTTTAGATCATTGCTTGTTTAAATATACAGTACGGAGTCTCTTATCCACTAGACTAAGCCACCTCAGTCTTCTCATTTTCTTCAGCCGCACCCCGACAGCGCCCTGTCTGTTTACACATTCAAGTAAAACAAAGGCTGATAGAACCCTGTCCTCTTGCCACATAGAGTGAAGGTTTTTAATCAATTCTCTTCACTCTGGGAAGCGTGGAGGGTTCAAAGAAGGTCTGCTGTCATACGGAACCTGACGACCACCATGTCATTTCCTATTAGCATCATCTGCAGCCTGCATATCCAGTTAGACCAACCTCAAGTTGACCATCAAAAAGCAGAGTGACCTCATATTTAAAGATCATTCAGCTTGGTTTTTCTATGTTCGACACCCAAAAAGGTTACATTCTATTTTAATCGTCCATAATAGATTGCCTACAAATACGCAAATTGATAACAAGCTATCTGTTGAAGCTTGTATGCATTTTATCCTATGAGCCGTTGAAGCTTGTATGCATTATTTATCCTCTGGGATAAATAAAGTTTTCTGATTATGATTTTGAAATAGTTGAATAAGTAAATAAATAAATCATCCAAATGCTGCAGAAAGATGTTTTAGATAACCCAGTAATATGTTACTGTGCAAATATTGTGTCTTATTATTATTAATAGATGAATTCCTCCCTGTAAATCATACTGTATCCTAAACTATCTACAACTATGTGCACTAGGTCAGGATGCTGTTTGAGCTTGTTTGGAGATATTTCTGGCACATATTTCTGAAAACAATCCTGGTGACTGTTGACTTTAACCCTGTAAGACCCAAATACAAAAAAAAGTCTGAAAAAAAATCACCTGTCTGATATTGTTGTAGGATGCCTCTGATTAAATTAATAATTCTGTTGTTTTTGGGGTTTTTTTGTATTCTGTTGTAATAAGTTTTTAGGGAAATGTAACGTTCTGACTTCTGACCTTGCTGGGGGTAGAATTTGGCCATTTGCACGCCTGGGGTCCAGCCAAATGTGATTGTTTTCACAGGACTTTAAGAGTAAATCATATGAATAATAATCACATTACAGTCATAATTTAACGAATCATCATTTGTTTAAGAAATAGAATGAAACTGTGGATTAAGGTAGCTCATTGGGTAGGATACTTGCCTATGGACCAAGAGGTCATGGGTTCGAAGCCTGCCGTCATGGTTTCCTGAGCAAGACCCTTAACCCCAAGTTGCTCCAGGGAGACTGTCCCCTATAGTTAGGTAATGGAAGTCAATTTGGATAAAAGTGTCTGCTAAATGCCATAAATGTAAATATTATACGCAGCATTAGCCTCATAGATAAAAGGAACGTTTTAAATAAACACGGTTGGCCAGGGATTAGCGCTGTTGTCTCATACCTCCAGGGTTAGGGGTTTGAATCCAGGTCCTGGCCTTGTGTGTATGTGGCGTGGGTTTCCTCGGGAGTCTTTGGTTTCTCCCACAGTCCGAAGACATGCATTTCAGGAGAACTGGGGTTTCTAAATTAACTGTAGGTGTGAATGAATTGTGTGTGTGTGTTTATTTGGGCCCTGCTCTGGGCTGGTGCCCCACCCAGAGTAAGTCCCTGCCTCACATCTGTTGGCTCAGGGTCAAGTTCTGGGTACCCACAACCCTAGTAAGGATTAAGCAGTTACAGGCAATGATTATCTTGGCTGAAAAGCATCTGCTGTAAATGGAACATTGAATAAATTAGGTCTCAAGTATATGTTAAGGTCAGGCTAAAACACATTTGGTTGAATGTAACTCCTCAAACGTGACGGATATCTTTAGCATTCACCGTCTAGAAGAGTGCACAACAAGAACAGAGCTGTGAGCAGCTGAGCATAATACTTCTTTAATAATCTAATAGCTTCTTTAATGTAAACATATTTGCCAGTACATATCTCACACGTGGAACAGATGGTGGCAAAAGGTAAATTGACATCTTAATTCCTCTAGCTGAAGTAAACTACGGCCATGTTGTGCAGTATCTATTAAGCTTAGAGTAGATGGTCAGACATCCATCACCTTATCAAGTCATTATGTTGTTGTAGAATAGAGCATTATAGCTCCTCCTATATTGTACTTTTACAGAAGCCATCACACAACCCCCAGACACTAAGGTAGTGCTGGTGTGATTTGAGGAGGGTTCATCACTGTGAGCAATAAACACAATTAGCATAGACAGTCTCATCCCCATTGAACAATCTAAACTTTTAATGGGTCAGCAATTCAGAAACGGTAAACGCAGCCCTTCTCAAGAGTCCTAAGGGCCGAGCTGGAGGGACTAAATTTCATCTTCAGTGTCTGGGATTCTGAAATTCCCAACCAAGCTCAAACTGTGGATTTAATTTATGAATTGCTGGGTTATTAATGGTTTCGTAGTCCTCTCTAAAACTGTCATAAAAAAAAGATTATCAGAGGTTATGAAGTCTGGAAGGAACAGAGCATTTTATCAGGATGGGTCATTTTGAAACGCGAAACGCTTAAGGGTGTAAGTGGTCTTCTCTATAACATTAAATTCTAGGAGTTGAACTATTGGAGGCAAATGAATATTGATACAGGTGTTATCTGGAGTCATAATCAGCAAGAGCTGATGAAAAATACAATTACGGCAAGGTCAGCAAAGTCTTTTCCTTAGAAGGAACAACATTATTTCTGTACTGAGTGGTGATAGAGGTGATATATGAGTGATGATGTGGGCAGGATTGTTAATAGGGATGAATGGGGTTATGTATATACATAAGGTACATTCACACATTCAGTATTTCAGTGCTATCTAAGGGAAACTACCTAGTCCTTTAGTGACACAGCCAGCCTAGCCATTTCTCCAGTTCTGTATTGATATCATCTCTTATCTGTTAGCATATTGGTTAGTGTGTCAGAGTTGGGTGCAGTGTGAGTTTGTGATAATAAACATATTTTTGTTTTAAAAAATATGTCTTAAAAAAGGAACGAAAAAAGGGAAAGAAAATATATACATATGTGTGTAAAAAGCAGGTAGTATACACACACACCTGTGTGTATACTACCTGCTCCTTACAGTGTGTGCACATTGCTATTTTCTTCCACTCATAAAACAGGGGGTTCAGTCAGTCTTTTTGACCATGGCAAAATGGTTAAATCTGTAGTTCAGAAAATGGCTTGCGTACATGTGCTATTCTAATTATACTATATTATGCATTTTATACATTATGTGTTAGATCTTGTATTGAAAATGTAGGCTCTGTAAACAATACACACACACACACACACACAGGAATTCTTGGACGGTACTCCTAATGCCACTTTTGACTACATCTGTACTATGAATTCATCGCTGTTCTGGAACGCCTGCAAAATATGGCAACATAACAGAACTGCACTGATAAACTTGAAATCATACTGTGCCATGTGTAAAACTGAGCAGACCCACCTGATGTCAATTTTGGGTCGATGTGGAATAAATATCCCTGAGAAATATTTGAAATATTTGAGTATATAGTGTGATTAAGAGGTCCACTGGCCGTGTTAAGCTTTGAAGAGCTATTTGCTGGCCTGGTTTGGGTCCTCTTGTCATGAGTTTGAAAATGATAGAAATGTCATTCAGTCACCAGATCTAAGGCCAAATGAACACTGATGTGAGGTCTTAGATCGTGTTAGACACCCCTAACCTTTATAATGAATTACCATCATAAAGATACCAATTAAAAAAAAAAATCTTTTGGAAAATATCCAATATATGCTCCATCTCTCCACTACAAACAAAGTGCATTGGTAGCTCATAGTGACCTCACTCCCAGTACCCCTTTTTCCTTTTATTTGTATAATATGCAATTTAATATTACATTCATGATATATTTGTGTTATATACAAATGTGTTTGCATAACATGTATTGTTTTATTTTCCCTGTATGTTACACCCAGGATATAAGTTGTGAAATCAAAACTGTGAAATTAGGTTAAATCAAGCAGGAAAATGCCAGATTCTATGTACAAACTAAAGCAACAGAGTTGCTGATATGCTGAGAAAAATCTGCCACCCAAATTATGCCTATTCACTGACAGTCCTGTATGGGTCTTGACCTTTGATGACCAGGGTAATGGGGGGTTACAAATGATATGGAGAAACAGATGGGCTACAGTCTATTATTAACCGTGAAGTGCACCTGTATGGACAGTGGAGCTGATATAATGGACAATGAGTGTAATGGCAAGATATATGTACTTAATGAACTTAATGGAGCATATACACCATATGAACAAAAGTATCGTTGCACCAACAGGGACTTTAACAACTTCCACTCTTCTTTAAAAGACTTTCCACAGGATTTTTGAGTTTTTCTGTGGGAACTTGTGCCCCTTGATTCTGTAGAGCATTTATGAGGTCAGGCAGTAATGTAAGACAAAAAGATCTGGCTCAAAATGTCTGTTCCAGTTCATCCCAAAGGTGCTGGATGGGGTTGAGGCCTCTGTAGGGAGCAGTCAAGTTCTTCCCCACCGAACCCATCCAGCCATGTCTTTATGGAACTTTGTGCTCTGGGACACAGTCATGCTGGAATAGAAAAGGTTCTTCCCCAAAACTTTCCACAAAATTGGAAGCATGACTGTCCAAAATGACTTGGTCTCCTGAAGGATTTCGTAAGTGTCCACCTGAATTCAATAATTTATATATATATATATTTATTGAATAAATAGAAAATAACATGATAACAGTAATTATCAGTCGTACCTCAATACCATCTGTGAAAGCAATGAACAGAAGGCTGCTAGTCAGTCCATCATGACTGCAGACCACCAACAGGCTGTGGATGAAGCCTCTGGGTGCAACATTGCAGGATATCTTTGATCTTACTCCTCTCTCCTCACCTCACTATTATCCCTCAGGTGTGTGTAACCTTTTTATCCAAAGGCAGCCGAAGACTAAACTTTTTTTCTTCCTGATTTGATGATTAACTGTAATTCAATTATGTCAGAACATTACAAGGTCAATTGGGAAACCTTTCAATTTCGACTGAAATGGTACACAAGAGAGACAGAATTAATTTTCATTCCCGCGAGGTCCTTTTCTCGCAGCCTGCTTTCAACCTTGACCTTAACTTACGCCTCCTAACTAGATCTGCCAACCTCATGAACAGCAGGAGTGTTAAAAGACTTTGAGAAAACATACTGTTTGCATAATGATTAAATATATGCAATCTGCAAAACAATCTTAACCAATACATTGGGCAATGCATATTATGTATAATCCTATTTGCACACCACAGTAGACTGGAGGGCAATAAGATAAGAACTCACACTTTGAAAGGTGATCTAGTGACATCTCTTCTTAGATGTCATTTAGAGTAACGCTTCATTTACCTCCCTTCCCCATGTAGACATCTCGTACCAGCCTTAGCGTCCCATGGTAGCTTTGACATTATCGACAATTACATGCTAATCTCAGATGGGGTGCATTATTGCTGGATGGTTTGTGTCAGTAATTACATGCCTAGCATTATGAAGATGGCTCCTAGCATGCATGTAGAAGAGCCATTACATGCAGCCCTGAGCCTTGCATACACTTCCATTTGCAAGATTTGTGTCTTCATGTCTGTATGCTTTGCAAAGACAGAAATACATATCTGTCACTGTAATACCAATTTGTCTTTATAACACTTGGTTTCATGATACACATACATGTATACACACACAAACACACACCCACACACACACACACACACACACACACAC
>JBBJLR010000139.1:11383712-11394823 GCA_037577145.1 Brachypetersius gabonensis | reverse complement strand
AGTGGTACCTTGACTTACGAGTGTCCCAGTGAGCTGTCTCTCGGACGTTTTGAGTTGAGAGCTAAAATTTGGGTTATGAGCATTTATGCTTGCAGTTATTTTGCAAAAGTTCGTTTATCCATGTGTCCAAAGAAGTGAGTGTGAAGGACAGTGCTGAGAAGAAGATGATGCACATTGAATTAAAAAACTAAATTATAAAAACATGACCAAGGTGCGCATGTAGTTGACTTGGCAAATCAAAATATCTTCTACACAGCGGACGTCTATCCATAAAAATATGGAGAAGCTGCTGACGGTGTGGTTGACGGAGAAGCAGCTTACAGGAGAGCCCATAACAGAGGTGAGAGTTTGCGAGAAGACACGAGCTGTTTATGCCGATTTGCTGCAGCAGACCCAGGCACTTCGGCAAAGAGGCATCGGGCGAGCCGTTCTAAACGAGTTGGGGCAGGTTCGAGAATTTTAAAAAGAGGACCGGCAAATGCTGTACATTCTATTGTGTTGTGTTTTTATGCAATATTTGTTATTTATAAGCCCATTTTTCTTATGAAAAAAAGTGGTGTTTTCTGGAGGTCCAGAACGTCATTTCAATTCATTTGAATAGGGAAAACTGATTTAATATACGAGTAATTCGAGTTACAAGCTCAATCACAGAATAAATTAAAGTCATAAGTCAAGGTACCACTGCAGTTTAAAATATACTATTAATATATATATATAGTGTATGTATATACACCTTCAATTAAGTTTTCCCAAACAAAGTTATATTTTGTACATTATTTTACTGACTTGTATACATTTTAATTCAACCTATTCTTTTATCAGTGTATTCTTTTGGGTAAATGACACTGAGTTCCAGTCTTCAAGGAAGTTAAAACAGATGAAGACTAAGAATTGAGGCCTAAGAGGTTGATGAGCAAACAACTCATCCATTGCAGGGAGTGGGGAAATGCAGAGGTTGTATGCCTAAGGGATCACTGCTAAACACAGCAATTTACTTTGATCAGCAGGACAACTTATGAGACTTGTCTTCAAGGGAGTCCTCACTTCCATATTCATGTCATGCTGTGGCTTCTAAGCTGAGGAAACACTGGCAACATAAGTGATGAGGATTTACGAAGATACCAGACACTGGGTTTACTCATAAATCCAATGTTTTTTATGAAAACAATTGCATGCATCTGTCTATCTATCTACCTGTCTGTTTACACTATATGGACAAACGTATTGGGACTCCTAACCATAACACCTACAAGGACTTGACACTACATTTAAATGCATAGCACAGTTTTTGTGCTATGAATGTCAGTGGAAGTTACTATTTAGCTAACTTCAGCAGAACGACTTTTACACATCATGGACCTTAGCGGTTGTTGACCGCTCTCTGTGAATTTACATGGTCTTCCGTTTCATGGCTGAGCTGCTGTTGTACTTGCAGTTACTTGCAGTTGACTGTGGAATATCCAGCAGGGATGAAATCTCACAAACTGTCTTATTGTAAAGATGCCATCCTATTACAGTACCACGCTTGAAGTCACTGAGATTTTCAGAATGACCAATTTTGTTTAGCAAATGTTTGACAGACTTTCATCATCTCTTTTATTTAATAACTGTTTATGCACTGTTCATGTGCTGTAATGGACACAGCAATCAAAAATATGACATATCCTGAGGGAAAATAACATTCAGCAAGAACAATGATAGAACTAAGTCCTATAAGGTGCAGTTTAAGACAATGTACATACAAGCACAGGTGTTCTGATAATTTGTGCAGCCTTGTCGAAACATGCTACCGGAGCACAAATCGACAGTATAGTCTATCCATTGATACAGCCAGTTTATACAGCTAGTTATAACACTGAGAAATGCTACCGTGAAGCAGGACACAAACTACTTCAGATCGTGCCATGTTTACAGCTTGTGGTGATTTCTGGACAGTGCTGATGTTACCTAGCTTCAGATAGCATTCTGAAAACTGCAGAAAAAAAGCATTTTAGAATCAGAAAACTTTTTTAATGCTAGAGGAAATTGTTTATGTACTGAATGCAATGACACAGACCCCAGAGTACACTAATATGCCTTTGAACTGTGCACTGAAGACTTCTAAAATATCACTGTAAACCAGTGACCCGAATGCAAGATTACACAGATAAACCAGCTTCCCTAACACTAGGTGGCACAGAATTCCAAGACTCGCGAACTGCACATGCGCAGAAGGACCCGGTACTACGTCTCGATGGGTAGCATGTTTCGGCAGAACATCGGACTGGGTTAAAGTCTCATGGTGAATCAATTTGGGGATGCCTTTAGCATTATCCAGGGGGTCTTTGAGTTACGCCACATTACAGAATCTTACGGAAATCTTAACTGTCTGGTAACCATGGTATCAGCAGTTTAGGATCTTATTTAGGAAAAAAGCCATTACAGAACAACTGTTCCTAAGTAAATTTTCCTATCCCAACTTAAATTTAAAAAGTGTATTACAGAAGCATCCTAACCTCAAAAAATCTTAAACTCTCCTAACTAGGATAACCCTTCCACTGCCCTAACTGTTGCTAGCTGATTATTTAGGCTACAGATAATTTGGCCCATCGGTATGTTTTTTGTGAACTGCATGAACATTTCATGATGAGTAAACCATTTGAAAACAATCTTGTTACATAATCATCATCAGAACTGGGTCTGTTCTGGCTATACACAACCAAACTTACTCGCCTAAAACTGGTCAATAATGTCTAATAGTAACCTGTTCTTACAATTAATCCTCAGGAGTTATAGCAAGTGGGGTGATTTTATGGAACTCAAAGAAAGAATAAAAAGGAGGGCTATAACTACTATCCATAGTCTTTTGAAATGAGATTAAATTATTATAATTATCCACGTAAGCAATTTGTTAGGGTTTGCTGCATGAACATTGTGTCTGCTTGGAAAGGGATCAAACTAAAGATTCAAGATCAAACATTAAACAGACTTTAAATATTAAACAATCAAAATCTTACTGGGAGCTTTGAAAGTCAGTTATATAAATATACAGTATATCTTTTATATGATCCTACTAATTTACAGAGGCACCCTTTAATGAGGATTGGAATTAAGATGTTTTATATGGTTTAGTACATAAGAACATACTATAATTTAGTGGACAATGCAAGATGTAATGGTACAGGCTGTGCACAGCATTGATGAATGTCCTGAAAGCTGAATCTTTTGCTTTGCTCCAGATAAATTCAGACCAATTCTCACTGAAATCATAGCAGCTGGTTAACTTTCTGAGGTCACACAGCAGTAAAAAACTAAGCTGATAGAAATCAAAATATCCATCCTAAACATTCTAGCTTTAATTTAACTTAAAGGACAAGATATAACCTAACATTGAAGGACAAGATAAACAAATAATGGAATGTGGCATTAGTTTAAATGAGCACATCTGTCTCGTCTAAAACGGCCTTAATTTTTGCCAAATAAAACACCTGTGTGACACTAGAATAACTTTATTGATGCACTGCCCTTGACTACAGCATGCAAAATTATATAGGAAGGGTAAATACACACTCAGATGTTAGTATAATGGCATGTGGGTTTTAGTTTTGGAGTGAATTCCCTAATATCTTAGTGTGTGACCTTTTACCATTGCCTGTGGATAGATAAATAAATAAATAAATAAATAGATAAATAAATAAATAAATGGCGTTCTCACTGTTGCAATGAAGAGTGGGGTTCTTTTATGAAATGAAACTTCAAAAGTATGCCTGGAAACCAGCTTGGCACTCCCATTTTTTGCATCCTGATAAGAGAAGGAATCTAATCATTTCTGGAGAGTGATAAGAGGAGCTGTCACAGCAAGTTACAGTGACTGAGTGAAGTGTTGCCTCAAAACATGGTTCATGTGCAGCCAAAGACCTCATTTATTGTGAAATAAAAAGACAACTGTTCCTTTGATGTAACCGCTTTGGTCATTTGTAACTCTCCAATTACCTGATTTATACAGGAAATCGAAATGTGGCCCTGCCTTTTGAGAAAGAAGTAATAAGAAATTATTCAGTATTGGAGCATTTTAGTTGATACTGATGCATGAAGGCCTGAATAAACTAAGAAGGTCAATATGAGATTATGTTGGCTAAAAAAATACATGCTAATGCTGACCATTTGAACTATATACTGTGACAGTCTGTACTCCCTATGAACTATTAAAAACCCACAAGACTACTTTGTTATGCTGTGGACATTTATTGTACTTCAGTAGGGACAATTTTTTAGCACAAAATGTTTACCATTTCCTGTTGTGAAGCAAAAGGGTGCCACAGAGGAACGAAGCAGTATTTGGTCATGGGCGGAGTCGAGATGGCCTTGATCAAACCATCTCTGTATTATGTCTTTTCATGTGTCTTTGGGGTGTAATATTTTGTGAATTGTTCAGTAAATTTGCTGTTTGTATATTTAAGAACATAATGCTTTTGTTTCAGAGTCTGTTGTGTTGGTTGTGTGTTAACTGATTGTTATATGTTCCCCTCTGTTTTTGTAAATGGTGCTGGCCACCTGTTAGACTTGTCTACTCTTCAGCAAGAGTCTTGTTAGTTAGTTAGACTCTGTTGCTGTGTCCCCTGCCATTTAGGGGCCCAGCAGTTTTTTTTATTTGGAATTTTTTTCTTTCTTTCCTTTTTTTTTTTAGTATGGATTTAGTATTTGGACATTTATTGCTTGGCTATTTGTTTCAAGCCTTACTGGGCCGGCTCGTCACAGAGCCCCCAGTTACGTTACTGGGTGGTACAGGTTTTGTGGATGTCCAGACGGCAACACATGTCCCCAAACACTTGCACCTCAAAGTTCCGCCCCTGGTCACTGTGTAGCTCCAAACCTACAGAAAAAACTCCTCTACGAGTTTATCTGCCACTGTGGTCATGCTCTGATTAGCTACCGCATACACTTTGGGCCACTTTGTAAAATATTGTGACCAACACTGAATGGTTCCCCAGTTCAGGTTGAGGTGCAGGCATCACAACAGTGAAAAAACAACTCAACTTCCTGCCTGCACCCTGGCCAGTAAAAACATCTGCGGAGCTGCGTTAGCATCTGGGTCACCCCAAAATTTCTGACCCACACTGCACTGTGTACTGCCCTCAAAATGTCCTCACATTACCTGGGCAAGTCGCCCAGGTACACAACGCATTTTGTCCGTGGGACCCGACTCAGCAAACATCCCATGAGCCGCTCGAATGTCGCCGGCTAACCCAGAAATCCCCTTGCCTGATCTTTGCTGTCTTTGGTTTAGCATCCTCAGCTAACTCTACCGGCCAGTAACCGCTCTGTAAATCTAAGGAGGTAAACCACTGCGACCCCGCAATGCAGTCTAACGTCATCGACTTGAGGAAGAGGATAAGAATCTTTACTTGTTACCGCATTCAGGTGCCGGTAGCCCACACAGAAATGCCAACTGTCGTTTTGGCCGCCATCTCCTCCTCAATTTTTCACTCGGCCACCTGCCGCTTGGCCAACGACAACTGGTGTGGGCGCAAACGGACCAGGCCAGCGCTCCCCATTGTCGATGTTGTGTTGAACCAGGGCTGTCCGTGTGCACGCCTCATCCTTCACCGCAATCAAGTCCACATTTTGCATCAGTAGCAGAATCAACTTGGCTCTCTGACTCTCAGTGAGCCCCGCGCTGTCCCTCTGCAACAGCTCTTGGACTGTCTGACGTGTCTTGGTGAATGGCCCCCCAGCTCTGTTCACTGCAATGTCTGTCTCTGTGCTGTTCCGCTGAAATGAACTGGTCCTCACAGCAATGTGGAGTTGTCTTGCCGCGACCTCCACTGTTGCTTCCAGCCTTGCCAATGCGTCCAGCCCCAAGATGTAAGGCTCCTCCACATCCGCGAGCCACCTCGGGCTTGACTGACACCCTGTTCACTGTGATGGTCAGCTGCTTCCTTCCCTGCATCTTTGCGTGCGCTCCAGTCACCGTGGTGAGCCGCACGTTGGTCTCTGCTGCTGTGTGTGGGGCAACATGCCTGGCCTGACAATTGTGATAGTGAAGCAGTTGTTGACCTGCGCTCAACAGCGGACTCCCTCCACGGCACACTCCACATAGAGGCCTTCAGGGTCTTCCAGGCAACCCACTCGTGGGGTCTGGGGTCTTGGAGGGGCTTGGAGGGGCTTGGAGGACGCCGCCCACTGGCAGTTTCCCGCCGGCTGCTGATGCTTCTCACTTGGTGCTGGTGCTGGGCAGTGCTGTGTCAAATGTACTGGCAGTCCACAAGGATAGCACAACCTTGGTTGACAGGGCACGTTGCTTGAGGGGAGCCACTCTGGGGCGAGTGTGAGAGAGAAGATGAAAAAAAAAGTATTATGACCAAAAGTATTTGGTCATAACTGTTTTCAGTATTTGGGCAAGGCCAAACCAAGCAAACCAAGACATTTTGGACCATGCCATGCTTTGTAGTCACAGTTTGGGGAAGAACCTTTTCTATTCCAGCATGACTGTGCCCCGGTGCACAAAGCAAGCTCCATAAAGAGATGGTTGGATGAAAACTTGCCTGAACAGGCCTGCACAGAGCCCTGACTTCAACCTCATGGAACACCTTTGGGATGAACTAGAACAGAGACTGCAAGCCATGCCTTATCATCCAAAATGAGTGCCTGACCTTGTAAATGCTACTACAGAAAGAATGGACCCAAATTCTAACAGAAATTTTAGAATATTGTGGAAAACATTTTAATCTGTTATGGTTGTAAAGGGGAGACCAATTCCTTATTAAAGTCTATGTATTTGAACGCAATGTCATTAAAGTCCCTGTTGGTATAATGATCAGGCGTCCCAATACTTTAGTTCATATAAGGCATGTACCTGTCAGTCGTTGCATAGACTAGTCAAGTCATAAATCTACTGTGAACAGCTAGAAGAAGACAACGCCTGTAATACAAACATCATTAGTGTACTGACGCTGTCCACTGCAAAGTGGTGCTGAAATACAGCCAGGGAAGCCAGACTTAACCATTAACAATCTGATTGGACAAGGCTGTTTGACTGATATGCAAAATGATTGGTTACAGTGCTCTTGGCAAGGCTAGTGTCCTACTGTGTTTGGTTTTACTTGTTTTTCACATTATTTTGGTTTTAATTTGTTGGTACTCTCCTATCTACAATGTTTTAGACCTGGCCCTCCCCAGGTAAACAAAACATTCTCCTTACCAATAGAGGACTAACAGAAATGTCTATGTATTTGAACACAGTCATTAACATACCTGTTGGTATAAAGATCAGGTGTCCCGATAATTTTGTCCTTATAGTGTAGTATTAATCAGTGCCAGGTGTTTATGTAGCGAGAATTTTAGTTGCTGTGTCCTTGCTAGGTTAGTCTAAAAGCTAGCTACTTCTTTCCCTGCTTTGTCGGATTGCTGCCATGTGCGGTCACACAAATGGCAAAAGATGGCAGCCAGTGAAAAGCACAATATGTTGAAAAATAATTGCAGCACATTTTTTCCCATCAGTTACATGAAAGAGTCTGCATGTACTAGAATGAATCATTATTGCCATTCATTTATCCTCATTGGAAGCCACAATCTGCAAGATGCTTTCTCACTTTTGCATTCATTGTACATTATATCAGATATATCTGCACTGAAGCAATTCTCTGCCTCTTGTACTTTACTTTTTCTGTTGCAATCTCAATCCCTCCTTTTATATGTTATATGAACTGTTTCTCAATACAGTTTGTGTTTTTTACAGCATGGGTTACCAGTGCGGAACTATTTTATTGTAGTACAATGTAGGAGGCACATGGATTTCTCTGTTGAGGGCTCTCTGTGACTATCTGTCCTTCAAACACACTGTTACACGGAAGGGCAAGTTGGAATAGCCATCATACCAATCATATTGGAGATATGCAAGTCTAACAGGTGCCAGTATTTTGAAAAATAAATGATATTTTCTATCTAAAGTGATGATGTTTATATAGTAATGCTCGGATGAGCATCTTGACGCTATATGAATGACACTATATGATCTCTACTCTATGAATTCTGAGTCATGAGCAATAACCTTTTAAGAAACACATGAATCACAAGGATGCAGTTACTTTCCTGTCATTTATGTTTAGTGGTAGTGTGCCACACTTTTTATACGATCGTTCTTTATCTGTGTCACTGTCACTGCACTGCAGTGCCAGATCATGACTGCTAGACCTTCAGTTCGAACCATAAACGTCAAAAAACCTTTAGAGATACTCTTTAGAGTGCTATAATACATTTCTTGTTCTTTTTACTGCTTTCCCTATGGAATTTCTAGTAGTATGTTAGGTCTTTGTTGTTGTTGTTTTTTCTAACACACAAACTAAATGATTAGACTACCCAAAACATTCATTGGAACCTATACATTGGTCCTATCTAATAGAAATTCATATGTCATTAGCTGGTTTTCCTGAAAGCCAAGAACGACCAGCAGATTCCTCTCAACATAGCTGTCATAAAACGTTTTCTGAAATGGGAAATTTATAGTAGGTCAAATCGTTCTTAATGTTAACATGTGTTAATGCAATGAGATGTTATTCCAAGTGATTATAGACTATTTTTATTGGCCTTTTATTGGCAGAAAAGTTGGTATGTTCTTTCAAGAAAGGAATTTACAAAGTATGACAATAGCAATACACAGTATATACTATATGTTTTATATGATGTGATGAGATCAGTGTTCAAACCACTGATGGATTGCTGTGGAATAAGATGTGAATAGAATGCTCAGCAGCGTCTGAAGGTTCTGGACAATGAAGAATTTATATTTAAAAGACCCTTCCCTATTGCCCTTCTTATGAATAATCCACCAATTTGCTAAGTGTAATTCAATTAGTAGATGTGCGAATAGCACATTCAAATGATGAAAGTCCTTGGGTTTTAAAACAAGCCTTGCCTTTCTCCCGTAGGTGCAATGAAAAGCATCTCAATTTCTGCTTTTTAAATATTAATTCAAATGAATATTCAATGAGTCATCCTTGACCTCTGCATAAAAGTTTTAACAGAACATAGCACCCTGCAGTCGCCAGGACTTCAGATATTAATGTGATCCCTTAATGCCTTCTTCATAATGCTAACAATAAGAGCAGAGTCTAAATAAACAGTGATCCATTGTCCTAGGCAGCTGCTGGGATAACACTATATGCGGAACTAGATTACAAAAGATGAGGGAAAGAAAATACGTTAGCCATCTGCTTCCGAAGGTTGTCATTTGTTGTGTTATTTATGTTAGCTATTCTGCATTCATTTACTAAACCTAGTCACTGACTCTGGCTTTCAGAGCCACCTGCATAAATGAATGTGATGTGAGGGAGGTGGGAATACATGCTTGTTCATCTTGTGAACTTCCCATTGTTCCTCACTTACAGCAGAAACTACTGTACCCGGACGAGTCAAGCTAATAAAAGGCTTTAATGAAAATGTAGTTGCTTTTGTCACCTCCTCAATATTTTATGTCCAGTAATCAAATAACTCAAACATATTCATATTCCAATTGAATACCTCTGGTGCTGAACTATCTCTGGAAGTCCCAGAGAAAATCAAAGGAGAGGTTTGTGATACTGAAGAAATTAGTCACCAACAACAAACTGAAGCTCACCGCTAATAAAATCATGTTTTTATAGACACACACACATATTAGTGTTTGGCCATCGTGCCTCTTTTGTGTTTGGCTTTTTTGAAAATAGCCTTACCTGAGAGACGCAGTGGGTTCCACGATGGGCTTGTGGGATGGTAGGTGCCCATGGAGTGAGGAGAGCTGGTGAATCGGTTCTCCATTACTTAGTTGCTGGGTGGGTTCAGCTCCGAAGAGGAGGATGGAACAGATTCGGACTCCTGGGACGGCTGGTTGGTGGATAAATAAAACACACATATCTGTATGAAACTGCAGTTTAAATAAAACTGTTGTAACAGTAATTTGATATGTTTGCACATTAACAAGAAAAGAAAACATCCAGCCGTTAGACAATTATACAATAAACAGTTATGAAATTCAAAGCTGTACTATGGTAATAAAAGGTAAAAGGTGAATGCCGTAAATAGAGTTGTTGCTGTGACAGTCAAGGGTTTCTTTGCCACTAAACTGCATCTCCCCTTTGATACAGCCACATGTGTCATAGTTCAGTTGTTAGTTTTGATGAAGTACACATGCACCCACATATACATATATATGAATGCCACGATCACTCTTCTGCTGGTTTATTTTCTTCCCATGTGCATCTTGGTGCAAACTGCTGCCCTAGGTAAGTCTTGCACATGCACAGGATATAAATGAAAATATGATCTATCAGAACATGCCAGCTTTTTATTTGCCAGATTCATTGTCCAGTTCTACTGCTCACATGCCTATTGTAGACATTTTGGCAGCGGATATGGGTCAGCATGTGCACTCTGATTGGTCTGCAGTTACACAGCCATTTTGGAGATGGTATCCTACTGGTTAGAGATCTGCCCTTGTAATCAGATGGTGCAAGCGGCAGCACTGAAGCACCCTTGAGCAAGGTCTGCTCAAGGTACCATCCCAACACACTGTTCCATTGGTGCCGAGTTCCTGGCTGCCCTTTGCTTCACTTCATGAAGGGGTTAAATGCAGAGAACATTTTTGTGTTGTTCACATTATGTTCTACATTGTATGACAAACACTTACTTGCACATGTTGTAACCCAGTCATCTAGCCCTCTTTATGTGGCATATCAGTGTCACATAGATCCTTACACTTGCCCAGGTTCCCTGGGTCCAACAGAACTTTAGTGACTGACTGGTGTGTAAATGTGGGCTTACTGTGAGCAGTTCAAGGTCAGTGCCTAAAATACAGCTGTAGAAAAAACAGCAGTGCATACCCAGGATGAAATAATACAGCTTTTCATCCAAACACAAACCCATGGTATTTTAATGGTACAGAAATACTACATAAGATGAGACAAGCTGCATGCTGGGTAAATGAGACTAAAACAGATCCTCCTAAAATTATATGACACATGACTAACTGCAGACTGGGGATGGTGGTGGCCTAGTGGTAGGATACTTGCCTCCGAACCAAAAAAAAAGGTCACAGGTTCGAATCCTACCTCCAGCACACCACCACTGGGTCCCTGAGCAAGACCCTTAACCCCAAG
>JBBJLR010000139.1:11365355-11382199 GCA_037577145.1 Brachypetersius gabonensis | reverse complement strand
CTGCTCCCCATAGTGCTAAGATGGGCAGAAGGGATAGTTAAGTGGATGGAGGAGGATGATCTGAGGGTACGAGAGGGCGTGGCAATATGAAGGAGGTCAGATAGATATGGAGGCGCAAGGCCATGAATTGTCTTGAATGTTAAAATAATTTTAAATTAAACCCGAAATTTAACTAAGAGCCAGTGGAGCTGCTGGGTAGAAGGAGTTCTGGTAACGATGCGGGCAGCTGAATTCTAGACCAGTTGAAGCTTGTGGAGAGTTTTGTGAGGAAGACCAAAAAGCAGGGAGTTAATCCAGACGAGAAGTGACCAGATGGTGAACGAGGATGGCAGCAGTGTGGGGGGTAAGAGAGGGACGGAGACGGTTGATATTACGAAGTTGAAAATATGTAGGCCGGATAATATTGTTGATGTGAGATTAAAAAGAAAGAGTACTGTCGAGGATGACAGCCAGACTCTTGGAGAGGGGGAAACGGAGCAATTATCAATATCAATAGAGATACTGTTAGTTTTAGATAATGGCTGGGACCCCAGGATTCTGTTTACTTGCACTCTGTGATAAATTTGTACTCTAGTTTCACATCAGGCATCACCTACTCGCTGCTAACTTGACTCTGCTGGTCAGAACATGCCTGCTGCCATGAGTGGTTTACATACAACCATTGAAAGGTTCTTTACAGAACTAAAAATGGTTCTTCTGTGGCAAGACACAAAGAAACTATGCTGGCACTTTTTTTTTTAGAAATGGAAGGTAGGCGGATAAGATAAGGAGCAAGTAACATCCAAAGCAAACTATAAACCAACTGCAAAAATGTTGTTAATTAAGACTTAAACAACCAAGGCATCACAAAGGACTCACAGTAACAAGACAGGTGGAAACTAAAGGGGAAGGCAGTACTTGGGTAGAGACAAAAAACCAATAGGCTGGATGTGGAGCTAGAAAGGAAATAAAGAAATAAGATTTGTCTGGAAGATGTAACTACTGCTTATAGCCTTCTACTCCCTTGCTATCATGCTACTATTGGTCCATTTATCCTGAAGAACATGGAGGAGGTGAATGAACAGATTGAATGCACAAAAAATTGGGACAAAAGTGGGACAATTGAACTGAATCTGAAGTTAATTATTGATGAAGTAATATACCCCAGACAGTAAGGCTGGGTCTCCACGGCCACCTGGACACTGAGTACAGGCTCCCCACAATGGTGTGTGCTGAGCCCACTGCTGTTCACCTTATACACCTCTGACTGCAGACCTGCCCGCATCAGCAACAACATAGTTAAGTTTGCTAATGACACAACACTGGTGGGGCTGATCTCCGGTGGAGATGGGGATAAGGTCATGAGGCTGTCTTAGAGGTGCTCGGCAAACAATCTGGCTCTGAACACTAAAAAACTAAAGAGATCATCTTGGACTTCAGGATGCACAGGGCAGATCCACTCCCCACCTACATCAATGGTAACTGTGTGGAGAGGGTGCACACCCTCACCTTCCTGGGCACCACAATCTCTGCCGACCTCTCCTGGACTGCTAACACCACGGCTGTCACCAAAAAGGCACAGCAGAGTCTGCACTTCCTGAGTCCTCAGGAAGAACAACAGCAGTGAGAAGCTGCTGGTGATCTTCTATTGGTCCACCACAGACTTACTTCATCTCAGTATGGTTCTCTCACTGCACGGATGTCAGACCAGAAGACTCTGCAAACACTAGTCAAGACAACACAGAAAATCATCAGCTGCCTCCTTCGCTCACTGAAAGACATTTAGACACGTTTGTAAAAATAAACTTGTTTATAAATCATTTGCCCAGTATGCCCGATGGCCAGTTCAGCCCTTGTATATCCCATAGTACATTCATTGAAGGACTGTTCCCTCACAAATTGTTGCAATGAGAGTCACTCATTGTCTTAAACTGTGGGTTTTATACACTATTTGTTACATGCTGTGTCCTACTGAGTTATTGCGGTGCCAATTTAGCAGAGTTAAAAAAAGTTTTCTCCGAGGTACACTTGTACACGACACACCCCTATCTCCCTCTGTCAATTCTGCCTAGTGCCTGCTACAGTTGGTGAGTCTCACTGTCTTCTCTTTACTGCCAACCTATCGTTTTAAGTTTGGTTATCTGGAAACTATATCTGTTGTGTGCTGCGGCAGCTGCGCTGCTGAGAGCTTAACAGAACTGAGAAACGAACAAATCACTTGAGGAACTGATTCGGTTCAGTACGTTCCCTTAAAAGATTTGTTCTTTTGAACGAATTGTTCGCGAACGACACAACACTGGTATAAACTGTACAGTATGAATACGGGTTTATCTTTACAGACTAATGAGTTTTAAATGAAATTTAAACTCATTCGGAAATATTTAGGGTTTACATTAAGAAAATAGGTATTTTTAGGCATTTTTTACCACAACGCGTTTTTTCCACAATATGCTGGTGCTCTTGGAACATAACCCCGCGAAAAGCAGGGGGTTATTGTTTTTTCCACTCCTTGACATGTATCATTGTTGTCTGTGTGCAACTTCATGTTTGATGTCTATTGTCTGTACTATGTTTGCTGTCTACTCTGTTTATTGCACCGTTAAGTAGCCCCTATAATCTTGTTGTAGCATCCTACTTCAATACAATGACAATAAAGGCATATCTTATCTTATCTCTTATCTATCACAAGGTTCACTCAAAAACCCACCCCTACTACCCCTTCACCAGTATAGACCTTCAGTTCAGTGTTTATTTTATAGCAGAGCTGCCCTATTTTTTTCTTTCCTCTCTATATGTCACTTATGCAGTCATGCCACTCTGAAAAACACTTCTTGGGTTGCAAAAACTTAAATATCCACTTCTCGAAGCTCAGAAAAACATAATTTTCTTCTCTGGCAGGTGTTTGAGACAGCCAGTAAGATGGTGTCACACAATCAGTACAAAGGATTGGTTTAGGGTTTAGGGTTTTAGGATGTCACCAGGAGAAGATGCCAAAAAGCAGAGATTGACCAAAAAAATGGTGCAAAAGTCATTATAAACAAATTTACACTAAATTTCACTGAAATGTCTCATGTTTCATCAGGGTAAAATATAGGGTAATAATGGAACAAAAGTGGAAAAATCCAGGCGTTCTCATCCAACATCAGTGTCTGACCTCATAAATGCTCTACAGAATGAATGACCACAATTTCCCACAGAAACTTCAAATTCCTATGGAAGGTTTTCCAAGAAAAGTGAAAGGTATTATAGCTGTTAAAGTCCATATTAAAGTCTATGTATTTGAATACAATGACATTAAAGTCTCTGTTTTGTGTGTATATTGACAGAGCATGTCAGGGACAATCAAATGCAGTTTCATTTTTTGAGGTGCTGCCTAGTTACTGAGAGCTAGAAAAGATCAGTGGTTCCTGATGAAAGGATATGAACCTTGACTTTTTGTTTTTTTGCTTATTTTTGTGCTGGGAGTCACTTATGGTGAGGATACCGAAGGACCGTTTTAGACTAAATGTGTCCTTGACCAGGTTTTAGTTCATTAATTATTTTTTCTTCTATCCTATTTTCTCTGATTGAAGAGGATGAGAAGAACAATTAGCAAGTGGAGAAGCTTCAAGAACCATTGTTAGCAAGATTACACAGAATCAAATTCTTTGTGAGGAACTAATACATAATGGAGAGTCTTCTCGGCTCGTGAGAAACGTCTCTTCCTCCTCAAGATGGCAAAACAGTGATTAAAGGGAATTGAAAATGGAATTGAATGTGCTTCTCGAATAATTAGCTATTTCCAATTCTCAAAATGAGTCTTCTTTCTAAAATTCATTTTTGGTTATTATGCTTTTTTCTTCTTTTTATTATTATTTATGCCAGACTGTGATCATTTAAAACAAAATCAGACTAGCTTGGTATCCAAGTCATCGTGGGTATTATTAATAATTCAGTGTTAATAATGTATTGCACACAAACAGAAATTCTGTAGAAAATGTGTAATGTAGAATTTCAATTCATAAAACACCTGTCTCTATTTGTGGTGGAGGGGATCTCTTGCTCAAGGGTACCTCAGTGGTGCCACTAGCAGTTCTGAGATTTGAACTCACAACCCTCTGATCACAGGGGCAACTCCCTAGCCAGCTGCCCCTACAAAAATGGTGTGTAGCTGAGGATGTTATCAATATATTGATCTGGGTTATGGACCCAGTATGCTTTCACAGCTCCACACTGCTACAGAAAAAAATAAATAGAATTATATAGGAATTAAAGTACAGACTCCTGACTCCAAATAGTGTTTAGTAGTAATTTGTTTAAGAATGAGCCACTGGTGATTCAGCTATGTATAAATCCCATTATGAATTGTGAATGTAAATTTGGATTTTATTTGTGAATGTAAACTTGGATTTATTAACAGCTTATGTGTTTAAGATACAGAATTTAAAAAAAAAGAAGAAAAAATTGTGATCGTAACGCACCATTAGATTCATAAATGATTAAATACTGTATGTAATTGCAGAATCACATGTGAATAGGTACGGATGGACTGAAATTTTGACCATGGAAATGGTTTTTGAGATTAACCAAAAGAGTTTGACCAAAAACACTCTTATTTGTTGTAAACTACTATTACTGATGACTTTAAAAATCTAAGATTTTGCAAAAACATTTTAAGCTGAAAGGTTACTACTGAAAATGAGTGATAAAAAGTTCATTAAAATCAGTTTATTCCTTTCATTCTCCTGCATGTACATTGAAACACTGGCAAAACAGACAAAAGGGACATTAGACGAGACATTTGTAGTCAAAGTTCATTCAAGTATCAAGATATAAAGCAATGTGACATTGTTTTCAAAATAATGAAAATAAAAATCACAAATGTCAGAGCCAAAGTATAAAGAATTTAACTGAATATATTACCTTGGATGAACAATTGTTCTTTTATTGTTGAGTATATTTGATTTCTTGGGACATAGAGTGTTCTATTTTTTATTCTCTGTTTCTGCTTTGCCTAGTGTGTCCTAAATTTTAGAATTTTCATTTTGCTGTGTCATTAATAAATATAAAGTTTGATACCTGATTCAATTCAATTTATTCATCATATATCTTCAGAATCTAAGCGAGACAGTCCTACAAATCAACCCTTGGGGCAAGGTGTCCTACACCAGGAGATTAGAAGCACTACTACAGCTCAGATGGTACTATTATTTGGATAATTTGCACAGAAAAATGACATTAATATTCATACGTCATATAGCAGCACAGCCAAACGTAATGAACTGTGACAAAGCACTGAAAGTTTCCTGTCCAGTATCTGAATACTGTCAGCGAGTCAGATACAGCACAGGAAGCCATATGAATAATAATATCCTCTGCCTGAAACACCCCTAAAATGGGACAGAATAGGTTATGCCACAAAAATGAGATGGAATACTTTCGCTACTCCCTATCTCATAACTTACGTGTGATTGACTGGCTATTGGCTTTTAATTGAAATAAAATGTGAGGGTGATAACGGAAACACTAACTGGTCATGCTTGACCTGCAACCGGTGATAATATGCAAATATTCCACTGGAGAATCATTTTTGCCCAGGAGGTATATTTATGGAAAATGTAATAAAATATATTTTATGGGGTGGAAATGTTGGGTTCCATTCACACAGTTTTACTACTACACTGAGTGTTCAGTTTATTAGAACCACCTGCCTTGCATCTATACATACTAAACATTTTATTAGAAACAGACACTATATTGACAAAAGTATTGGGACATATTTCTTAATTATTGAATTCAGGTGGCCACGTACTTACAGTAAAGGTTAATCTTAATGCTTCAGCATACCAAGACATTTTAGACAACACCATGCTTCCAATTTTGTGGACACCTTTAGAGGAAGAACGTTTTCTATTCCAGCATGACTGTACCCCGGTGCACAAAGCAAGGTCCATTAAGATATTGTTGCATTTATTTGGTGTGAACAAACTTGACTGGGCTGAACGGAGCCCTGACTTCCACCCCATCCAACACCTTTGAAATTACCTGGAATGGAGATTGTGACCCTTCCCTGAAGAGTAGAAGCTGTAATAGCTGCAAATGGGAGACCAACTCTATATTAGAGTCTATGTATTTTAATGCAAAGCCATTAAGGTCCCTGTTGGCATAATGGTCAGGTGTCCCAATACTTCTCTAACCCCATTCAGTAATGGAAAGGGACCACTATGGCACCACTGTTGACCAGATATTATTTGGGTGGTGGACTATTCTCAGCACAGCAGTCGCATGTCTCTGGGTGCACCATGTGCCACACTGTGGTCACATGCTTGTAGCTGGACCTTGCTGATGTCCAGTCAGGGTTGATAATGATGAACAGTGTTTATCATCTTTTGGCATCTTTTGGTGGAACACAGGAAAGTTGTGTGTAAGACCCCCAGCAACACCCCAGCAACTCTGCTCGACAAACTCCATTACCAACGCCATATTATTGTCACTGCTGTGCTAAGAATGCTTCATCCAAATAATATTTGTAAGCCATAGACCTTTGACGGTCACTTTCTTTTGATGGATGGGGCAGACGAGGGCTTATGAAATGAACACGGTAGGTACGTCGGAAATCTATATTGTAGGTGTTTCTGATAAAACAGCTAATGAGAGTACATACAAGGTGCACCTGGGACAGTGTTTTGAGCTTAGTTGTGTGGTGTTGAAATATACACATTGCTCACTGTGACATCATGCATCAATAATTTGTTGTTTTTCACTTGACGTTCTTGAATCATTTACATCAAACAAAATAAGTCAATGAGGGATGACAATCTACATATAATCTGTGTTCAAAAAAGCTCGGCTGCAGTCCAGGTGGGCTGCATTTCTAAACCGTTTGCTTCATCGGTGGCTCTGTTCAGAAGGATCTTTTGAATGTTGCCAAAAAATGCAACATACAGTCTAGCACTACTGGAGCACACCATGATCTTTTTAAAAGGGCAATGAAATAAACAGTAAAATATACAGAACACTGTTTGTTTTCTTGTTGCTGAGTCTATTTAAGACAGTCACTGAACCACACAGAATGATACCTGCTTTTAGTGACATACAATGGAAAAAATTTTTGTTTTTATATGAAAATCAACTGTAGACCACCATGGGGCTCAGAATTGGCCTGTATACACGTTTCTGTGGCACACATGTTCACTGTGTGAACTACAGTGGTCATCATGGAATGAGTGTCAGTGCTGCATACAGTCTGGACATTACGCAGAATGTTAATGGAATAGTGGGCTAAAATGAATAGGGACTGGTTAAATCATTACCTGACGTTTGTTTGAATCAGAGTTATCTTTAAGGCAATTCAGAGCTTAGCCAAGTTCTGGAGAAGAAATGATGCATGCAATTACTTTTTTGTTCTGAGAGCTTTTTAGGTTTCATCCCCTTTTTACACCACCGCTACTTATGTATGTGACAAATAAATAATCTTGAACCTATCGTCAAGCAAAGCACTCAGCAAGCTACCTTATCCTGTTCATACGTCATGGTGCTGAAGGAAATTTTAAAAGGTTCTTAACACTAACTTATTCATGAAGTGGATGGTTTCTTTAAAGAACCATTTAAAATGTTATTTAGGGAACCAAATGTTCTAAAGCATCATTCCAAAAGACCTTTTTGTAACCTTTTTCTTTAACCCTTAGAACCGTTAATTTTTGTAATTTTAAAAACTTACAATTATAATAACTTCTACTGAGGGTTTAAAATGGCATTATACACGCACAAAATCTTTAAACCCTGGAGAACCAAAAGAACAGCAAACTTCGAATGTGTGTATGAGAGCAAACACAGGTTGTTTTACACCATTTCTATTTGTTGAAATCCGCTTTTGAGAATAATATATAATATATAATTCAATAATTCAAATGAAACTGATCTTTAAATCAAATTAGTAAATGCCAGTATAGATTTGTTTGAAATGGGAAAGCAAGCTGCTAAGGATTATGGCTGAAAGTCTGATTGTTTTAACTTGGTAAAGAAAATAGCTGGCAGTTGCGGCCTCTCCGCAGAGATCCTCCTCACACCCCAGGTGCAGCAAAAAGCACCCAGTGCGAATAGAAACACAGACATGGGGTGTGGGTTGGTGTGTGTGTGTGTGTGTGTGGGGGGGGGGGGGTAGTGTTTCTTCTCAATGATGTGTGATCACTGGATCGCAGAGGAGGTAATCTCTGGAGAGTGGCTCCCTGTGCTCAGATTACTTTGCTTCCTATATTGAAAATGAAGCTCCACTCAATTCCGTGGCTCCTGATTCAGCAGCCAAGGAAATCTGCAAGTGACAAATGCTAAGTCATGCGAGCTGGTCATGCTCCGTCGCTTTTCCCTTATCCGGCCCCTGAAAAAAGAATAGCCAAGTGACATGGCTTCACTACATTAGCAGGGGCATGTTTTCCTTGCCGTAAAATGTATTATGCAAAGAGGTTATAGGCAATTACTTAAGACATCAGCATTGCAAAACACAACCACCTCAGTATATTAACTAGCAATCACTTCAGGGCATTCATTTATATAAATTGTTAATCATCAGGTAGCTGACAAATTGCTTGAAGATCTTTACATGACATGTTCCTGAGGTCCTCCATGAATCTCCACAGAACCTCCAAGTCCTCTATTCTTCTCTCTCATAAGCTATAGATCTATGGTGGTATCTAAAGAAATGATGATTATTAGAACATATAGTTACTGAATCACTGACTAAATGTAGCAATCAGAAGTTGCCCACTATAACAAAATTAATTCTAAATAATTTATTTCTCATTCATAGTTCAGTAAAAGAAGAAGAAGCTGAAAGCAACTATTCCAAACCTTCAACCTGTGCAAACACATTTGAAGAGGAGACAATTATGATTTGAGGTTGTTGTCACTAATAAAACATACACCATACTGACCAAGGTATTGGTATTGGGACCAATACACCAACAGGGCTTTAATGACATTGCATTCAAATACATAGACTTTAATATGGAGTTGTCACCCTATTTGCAGCTATAACAGCTTCCACTCTTCTTGGAAGATATTCCACAAAAAGAGCGTTTCTGTTTAAGAGCATTTAAGAGGTCAGACACTGATGTTGTAGAAGAAGGCCTGGCTCGCAATCTCCATTCCAGTTCATCCCAGAGGTGGTGGATGCGGTTGAGGTCAAGGCTCTATGCTGGCCAGTCAAGTTCTTCCACATCAAACTCTTCCAACCATGTCTTTATGGAGCTTGCTTTGTGCACTCTGGCCCAGTCATGCTGGAATGTCTACGAATTGGCCCTATCACCCTATTATTGGGAGACTGTGAGTTGGGTCCCTGGTGGCGCTGAACCCAGTGACCAGGAGTCTAAGAGATTCCATAGATTTATTTGAATCTGTTATCTTCAACTCAAGGTTCAATTACATTTAATAGATATTTAATTAAATTAAGACAAGCTACTTGGACCATCCAAATTAAAAAAAATAAAAAATTTTCAATTATCCAAGCTAAATAAAAGAGAAAAAAATAAATCACATAAAATATCATTTATCACATATTTTTTGCAAATAGAAAACGGTGTATTTAGAAATACAGTTTGCAGAATATAAAGTGAATGTAAATATAGTTTATTACATAATTCAGCAATTAGTTCTATAGTTCCAGCTAAACAGCACAGTAATAACCTTTAGCCTTTTTAGGCTAAAAGGTTTATTGCCAGTAATATTATGATGCGGTTTTTTATTTGACTAATTATAGCCCATCTGTGGATCTGTCAGTTTGGACCAGGAACGTCTCAGTCACTTAAAATCAGTGTCGCATGAATCACATGGCATATTTAAAGGGACTCTTGTGGCCCCACACCTCACCCAAAGGTACTTAAATCTTATTTCTCACTCCTTCTCCATCCCACATGGCGCTCATGTCAAAATATTGCCAGTTAAATGGGACGCTGTATCTGATTTTCATTCATTCGCAGCATGGCCCCTGGACGTGACTAATTACTTTCAAACAGCAGCGTGAGAGTGACGTAAACATTAAAACATCCAAATATGGCAACTGATGCAGTGTTTCATTGTCGATATCATCTGTGCTAATTTTGCATTAATCTATTAAGATACATTCCGAGATTCTCGCACACTTGATGCATCCTTAATTTTCTAATTTGAAAGCTAATTACGGAGATACCTGCTGATAGCGACGGCCAGGCTGTCAGTCAGCTTCACTTTCATATATGGACCGCATGACAGATTATTATATTTCATGCACAGGTTGTTTATGACAGCGTCATCCATCTTTATCTTCCCCTGATGAAAACTCATCAACTTTCTTTTGAATAGTGGAGCCTTGCTAAAGGAAAAGCGTTACTGTAATTTTGAACAAAAATACACATTAACCTTTGGTGATTGATGGATTATTTTCAGTTTATGGGAATCTATGTCATTATATACAGTATACACAGTATATACACACACACACACACACACACAAAGTATATATAAATAAAATGTGGTCATATTAAGGTCTTCAGAGCATCACCATCCTGAAAAGCCACAGTCTGCAACATGTGCTCTGGCCTGGGAACCTGATTGGCTGGTTAGGTTTACATGACCACATGAACAAATAGATAATGGCTAAAACAAAAAAGAAAACTAATTTACTGTTTATTTACTAGGCTTGAGGTTTGTTTGTTTGTTACTTACACTGTCTAGATGGAGAACTTACAGTTACTATATGGAAAACATAGATGGTAGTTAAACAGAGTTTCAGAGTGGTTTGGCCAACTAAGTATGTTTAGCTTAGCAAATGTAGGTATCACTTCATTCTAGAGGTTATTTTGTGCATTATTATAGTATATCACTAAAAATCATTAGGTAGGAGATCAATAAGTCCCAGTGATACGTACTCAGGAAAAGCCACAATTTGCTATCTGTTTTGTGTAAACAGTGTGGCAATACTAGTGATTGCAATATGGTATGTTATATAATGATTGTTAAATTTACGACTTACAATACCTTTGTGCCTGCTAAAAGATCAAAGGGGCATTCTTGAACCATTATTTGTGTTCTTATCAAAAGCGGTCATTACAATGCATTCAGGTGAACCACACTTTTTTTTATTATGCAGTTTTTAAAGGGCTGCAAGGAAATAAAGGCCTCAACTTCATGTACCCTGTTCCCATCCCAGTAGGTCATTTAAGTTTTGATATTTGTGTGCTTTTATGAACCAAGAACAGTCATGCTTTCCATTTCTCTTTACAATTAAGGCCAGTTTTCATTACTGCACATTTAAGCTTAGGCTCCATATGTAGGCAGTAACAGTGCAAACACACTAAGGGGTACACCAACAGTAATTTAAAAAAAAAGTCAGGAAAAAAAAATCAGTTTTCCATGAAATGGGTCTTTAAGTAATTAAAGTTGACACACAGTATCATCAGGGCATAGAACATCCTGACAAATTACCTAGTGCAGGCTGGGTCCCACTTGTGGTCATTGTCCCTAAGCATAGTGAAGAATTTCAATCAGGAGTTCACAGAATGCTTCAGGACAAGCAATCAATTACAGCAGGAGTGAAGGGAGCAGACGGTGAAAGGAAAGATTACAGCCCAAAGAAACGGGTGATAGGGGGCAGTTCTGTCAAAAGGGCAAACTATCTGTCTCTGGCCCACCTCCCCGGGCTGACACTTTTTTGGGGGGCCCAGCACACGCTCGAACATTTAATTTCAAAGATCTTTAATAGAGCCATTTGATTTGGCGGCTGGCCAAATTGCCTCGCCTATCCGCAGTTGCAATTTAAGGCTAGAGCATTTAATGGTGGAAGGAAAGTCAATAGTCACCTTTTTGAACTTAAGGTTAATCTGATGGCACAAACCCGACAGCTTTAATGAAGGTACTGTATATATTAACCGATTGTGCTTCCCAATCTTATTACCCACTATATAGATAACATTTGGAAATACAATGGTAGGAAATTGCTTATAATTTTGAATTTAAAAAATGGATCAAAGAAACAAAGGCATTGCGCAGGACCACTGATCTCACTGAAATGTCACTGTGTTTGTGCACTTAGGAAAATGGACCTGTTTCACTGCATGGAGGAATGTAGACTTTAATTAAATGGAAAAACTCAAACATCCAATTGGCAATTTTGCTCACAGCACAATGCATCACTTTAAAGTGCAGTTTTGACAAACTTTTCTACTCATATTTCTACTGTTATTTCTCTTCATGTAAACACAATAATAAAAAAATAATAAAAATACTAATAATAATTTTCAGATGGGAGACAGATGCAGACTTCCATCCTTCCGTTTTATTTTATTTTATGTCCTATTTAATGTAATTGAATTTATTCACTGACATTTGTGAAAAAATGTAAAATATCTCTGGACCCCTTATATCTTCAACCACAACTCAAGTGTTTTGGTAAAAAAAAAAAAAAAGCTCAAAATGCTTATTTTTGATAGTGTAAAACCTAAATATGCCCCCAAATATGCTCCCAGAACACTTTAATTTCATTTTAATGCAATACCCTTAAAGAAAATGTAAATGTAAACCCGTGTTCGCCAAGATATAAGGTCGTGGGACAAAAATATTGGTACACCTCAACGAGGTGAACGGTTTTCGGGGAATAACCCCTGATGTACTTGGACTAAAAATATAAATGCGGGCTCATTGGAAAGGTCTCCTAGAGATAAATTGAACTGTGAAGTTTCTGAGTGCTTGCAACATGGAGAAAATGCTCTTGGAGCACAGTGGCTTAACCCTGGTGTGGAATTCAAAAAAAGCTTCCAGGTCAGCTACAGCCTGCCCTGAGTCCCCTTGTGTGAAAATATACAGAAAGAACATATTTATTGCCACAAAAAAGCAAAAAAAAGGCAGAGGTAATTTGCAGTTTCTGCATTATTTTGGGGATTTCCGTGTGAACTTATGAGTTTGGTTCTCAAAAAAAATCTGCGTGTGATCCTGATCCGCAAAAAACTGGGTGATTACTGTAATATACATCAACAGCAATAGCAAGAAAACAAGCATCACAGTTTTTGTATTGGGTGGTCAGTTTTTTGCTCTCGAATCCTTTAGATCCTAGTTACGCCACCGGTCAGGAGGCTCTGCTGTGAAGACCTGCCTTCTAGTGTTGAATTCATGCCAGAAATTTATACAACACAATTTCCAAGGACTTCTAGGATTTAATGTATATTTAGAAACTGGTTCCCTGCTGATGTAAGCAAACTGGTTTCCTCAATATGGTGGCTCAGTTAGGTGCTTATAACAAATACACACGTCCCCTCTCACTTGTAATGTGTATGTTTTCTGGAACTGAGTTCACTTTTGATTGACAGCGAACAGGTCCTTGTAGGCTTGCATACAAGCAGGAAATGAGAAGACAGCTGTCATGCTGTTCTGTGGCCAAGCTGTTGTCAGGACTATGTCTGGCTCATTTTAAATGTACCATCATCCTAGCTATGAGAAACTGCACTTTATTTAATTGCTGGTTTTAGTACACAGCTCATAGTTCACAGCATCATTATGTTGTTAACTGCACGTAAAATATATATGTTCTTAGTTACCAGTATGGTATGGAAGGGAATGTATAACACTCACTGTAATAAAAAATGTAGAAATGACAGAAAAAGCTGTCAAAAAGCATTGGTAAAAGATCATAAAATGTAAAATAACACTGCATAACCTTAAATCACAAAGAAATCTGTAATAATATGTAGAAAAAATATAGGTTTACCTTTAGCTAGAAAATGTAGCTATATTATAGCCAAATTAGTACCACAACATATGGTGAAAGCAGGATGCTATTATTCCAAAGAATTTACTGCACAGGTTTACTGCACATTCTGGACAGCAAATAAATGGTCTATGTTCATTGACAGTGCAAGGCCTGGTTCTTATTACCACCATTTAATGTAAGTAAATAAAAAAATGTTTTTTAATGTTGCAACATAACTTTATAAGAACACAGGACTCTGTCTGAAAATGACCAACAGATCATTAGGAACATTCTGAATGTGATGTGATGCTGCACTCAACTCCCTAGTTAAGTCTTGGTAACATTCAGCATGTCTCCTTTAAAAAAGACAAGAAGAAAAACAAAGGAATTTGAATGATCTCTTTGTTAGATGAACAAAGAGGCCCTTTGAAAATTTCCCAGATACAGGATAAAGTTCTAGTCCAGGAAACAATTGCTATACACAGTCTCCACTGACAAGTTAAATTACTCCACAATTAAGCCAACTCTCTGGCTGGACAGCTGGCCTTCAGGCCTTAATAAGGGCAAAAACAAAACCTGGTGTTGACAGCTTTGAGTAAATCCTGAAACAGTTGGGTTTAAATGCATGGTCTTTAACAGATTCTGCTGTGTGCCTGACAGACAGAGGTGCACCCTACAGAGATTGATTTTCTCTTGGGCTGCCTGATGGACATCTGATCTTGGCTGGTTGAGGTCATATTAGAGGTCACTGGCGGATGAGTCATCCAGGAGCTCAGCGCCAACACAAAAATTTGGGGCCAAACTTGACTGGCAAGTGTATGTGTTAAGTCTTGTGCTAACATTACAACTACGACTTCACTGGAAATACTTTAATAAAAAAAACATGTTTCACATGGTTTGACAAATCAACACGAAGTTCCTGATTTTGAATGTAAAATATAAAATGATGTCACAGCTAGATCCTGGACTAACAAAAACAAAATATATATTGGTTTACTGATGTCAACCGAGAGACAAAAAGCAATGTTTTCTTTCATTTTCATTTAAAGTTAATGGAAAATTAAATTTTTCCCCCAAAATAAAATTAATGGTTAAGATGTAAATAGATGTAAAGTTGTCTGGTGTTAGATGCAGCACATATGTAAATAAATAAATAAATAAATATATAACCAGACTTTGGCTTACTAGGCACAGGCTATTATTTATTATATAAATAAATTTTCAGTTCTTCAGCTTTACGCTGTGTTGTGTGGGTATTGACTGTTTTAAATTGCACTTTAATGATTTCAGGCTACATCAGTATTGCTGTAAATACACTCTGATAAAATCAGCAGATATGAAACAACCTGAAGTAACTCTAGCAGCAGTTACGTTTCTGGCCCGCGTTTGACCAGTGGTGGACCCAGTCAATTGCCAATTAAATAATAGCTTGTAATGTTAAAAATGTGTCTAGTAAGCCAAAGCCTGGATAAACATTATACTGTATATAATATATTATCTGTGTAGATATATTCCTTTTAAAGTTTTCCCTTAGGTAACTGTAGGGTTGCAAGAAAGGAGCTGCATTGTGTTCTAATGATTTTGTCTTCAGATCTTTTGTAGATAAGTAGTATTGGGACAAATTAAACTGGATCAAAGTAAGAAATAATCACGCTTTTATTGATTCTTAGTGGCTTTACATCCTGCAACTATGTAGAGACAGCAAATCATCTGCCATATATCAAAGCTGTCTGATTAAAATTTTTGCTCTTTCAGTTATTATGAAATGTCCCCAAAATTAACCAATTGCAGTTTAAACAACATCACAAAACCAAATAGTCCAAATAGAAAGATACTAATTGCCTTACTAGAAAAGATGGGTGGTGGCTAATTGCAAAGTGTGATATTTACATTTGTACTAGGGGTGTCAAATTAACATGTTCATTAATCACAGAAAAAATGAAGTGTTAAAAAACGTTAATGCTGATTAATTGTACAGCGTGACTTTGAGCACCCGGCCTGGTTCTGGCCACAGGCGCTCTGTAAAATGAAGACAAGAGTGCGCTGCCTGGCCCAGTGAGTGGAAAGTTTAAAAAAAGGGACAGTTGGAACCATTCATTGGAGTGTCGTTATCTGCAATTCATGCAATAAGAAATACTGTATTATATGAGCCCCCGCGCCCAACTCACCTGCTACATCTTGCAACTTTTGATTGTTGTGACCATTATTGCATATGAACGCTTTTACAGCAAACATGTGTGCGATTAATTTAGATTAATTAATCAAAGAGCTTGTAATTAATTTGATTTTTAAAAACTATCGCTTGACACCCCTAATGTATACATTTAGTGAAAGTGAAAATTCTGTCATACGTGAACACACCACTGCACACAGTGTGAACAGCACGAAATTCTTCCTCCAAGTGGAAGAATTCCTTCCTTCCTTCCTAACCCATTCACCAAGTGAAGCGCCCGGGGAGCATTGTGTAGGCATAGTACCTAGCGTGCCTAGGGAATCGAACGTGGACTTTCTGATCACCAGGCGAATGCCTTAACCACTAGGCCACGAGCACCAGCTACATTTAAGAACGACTTAAAGTTTGATCATGTTACAGATGTAGTCCAATGTAACACCCGGACACTTACCCATGGACTCTTATTGATATAGTTCCTGGTGCCACAGGGGAGGAAGCAATATTTTCCAGTACTTCACCCCAGCCACAACAAACTCAACGACCAGTGTGGAACATCTCATTGCCTTTATGTGGCTTAACAAGAGAACTAATGCTGGTAAGGAATGCCAGCCAACTATTTCATTCTTTGAAAGCTAGCCAGATGTGACAACAGCAACCAGAGGGACTAGGACAAAAGCTTTTGTAGGACATTTAAAAAATTGATATTTAAAAATCAAACAGAGCAATGAACCAGTTTTTGTAACCAAACTTTTTACTGCCGTTGAATACGCATGGAAGTATAGAGGGGATTTGTACTTGGACTAATGGATGCTAACTTCTACTTTGTCAGTAGTGGTTATATTCACATTTAATTTTTTCTTTATTAATTCCTTTTTCTATTTTTATTATATATTTTTACAAATGAAGTTATAATGTTAACTGCAAAAGAGACAAAACTGATAGCCAGCCTCCCATTAAAAAACACAAATGGGAAAAGGCTAATACGTTTGCCGATGTCAG
>JBBJLR010000139.1:11350991-11365255 GCA_037577145.1 Brachypetersius gabonensis | reverse complement strand
GCACTTGTGTTCTGTTCTGTTCTGCTCTTGTGTTGCACCATGGTCCTGGAGGAACGTTGTTTCATTTTTACTATGTAGTGTGTATATGGTAGAAATGACAATAAAATCTACTTGACTTGACTTGACTTGACATCCTGCCATATATGCCACAAAACTGATGACATAGAAGGCGGTCTTGACCTTCAGTGCCACACACACACACACACATACACACTGACACAAGCCAGCTGAGTAAAGCTCTAATAAGGTCAGAAAAAAGACCAGCTTGTCACTTCACTGTGCCTTGAAGAGTTTGCTTGGCACCGGCAGCGAACTGCAGGAGCACTGTAGGTGTAAGGATTTTATCTGCTGTGCATACAGTTCAAACTGTAGGCTGCTTTGGACAGGTGTAAAAGTAATGTGTCTATTGTAATGCGTATCTATTGCATCTCCATTCTACTGTTGACTAGAAGGATATTTAATTCTATGTAAATTATATCCAGGCAGAATATTAGGTGCAGTGGCACAATGGATCGTGCTATCCCTTCCTAGCAAGAAGGTCCTGGATTTGATTCTGTGCAGACATTGGCTTGCATAGTTTTCTCCTTTCCCTGATTTCTATGGTGTCCTCCTGCAGACCAATAACACCACTGCTGGGTGAATTGAAGAAGCCAAATTCTTCCTGTGTGTGACAAAGTTTGCCTGTGTGTCTTCCCTGTAATAATCTAGTCATCTACCCTCATCCTTTCCCTCTATGACTACTGGGATGGATCCCAGCACCGCCTGCAACTTTGGTTTTAGAAAAGCAGTTCAGAAAATGCAATTTTCCTGTAAAACACTTTTACTGGTAACGCAGTGGTAATGTAGTTACTTGAAATTGTTACGGTAAACTAATTATCAATTTTAAAATGATAACGCATTAAATTACTATGTTACTAAAAAAGAACGCATTACTGCCCAACACTGCTCCTAATACAATCCAATGTGCAATTGGTAAATTCCATCAGTGGATATTTGAAATACGTTACTATATAAATTAGCTAGAAGCCAAACCTCCCACTCAACACAAGTAAGATGACAGAGGTGGGAACACTTCACCCTTACAACTTATGATATCATAGCTGTCACGTCTAGCCTTCGCTGCAGACATAAATGTAAATCTCACAGTTTAACAAACCCTCCCAAAAAATTTGCTAGCTTTATTAGCCATATGTCCCTCTGAAATGATCACAGACAGTCACTGAAATGGACACCAAGTAAAATCAAACCACATCTAATTGGCCCCATATGTAACAGAAAAACCTCCAGAAAGGAGTGGTTAATTCCACAGCAACACAAAATAATACACTTAGATTCACATCTTCCACCTTTGTACCAAAAAACCTTTAAAATGAGCTTTTAACAATAGTATGGAACACCATCACTTTATTTATGGTTTATCCTGCTCATCATAGCAAGGAAAATATTTTGGTTCAGCTAGATTTAAAGCTCATTTCCACCATTAGCTCTAGAAAAAACACAGATAATGGTAATATAATGGTCTATCATTGGTCTCACTAGGATTATGGGTAACCAGAGCCTATCCCGGGGTCAATGGACGGAAGTCAGGGTCCCACCCTGGGCAGGGCACCAGCCCACTGCAGGACTCAAACACACACCTCTGGTCCATTTAGAATCCCCAATTTACCTTTTCCCCCAATTCATGTCTTTGGACTGTGGGGGAAACTGGAGACCCTGGAAAATACCCACGCCCCACATGGAGTACATGCAAACTCCACACACACAAGGCCAGGAAAGGGATTCAAACCCCCCAAGCTTGGAGATGTTGAACACCAAACTTGTAAGTGTCTCTTTATACAGAAATGTGTTCAAATCTATGCTTAACACATCGATAGTTGTACCATGAATATTTAATATCTAACATGTAACATTAATTAGCGATGCAATGTGTAGTGCTGGGGGAAACAATGGCCCATTCTATTGTGGATTCTGCATTTGTCTGCATGGGTTTCCACCGGGGTCTCTGGTTTCCTCCCAAAGATAAGTACATCCGGTGGGCAGTAGATGCTAAACTGCCCCTAGGTGTGAGTTTTGTGTGTCTCCCCTGAAATGGTGATCAATCCAGATTGTTTCTCTGCCTTTCTTTCTTAGACCACTGGGACAAGGTCCAGAACCCAATTATTATTTTCGGATATGCACTTTTGCACTTTGCATAGTGCTAACAGGCAATGCTGTAACATAGCTACATTAGCCATTTAGCTTCAGTGCAAGCTTAAAGAAGCAAACCTTATGGAACTTTTGTAGCATTCTCCTTATATTTTCCCTTATTTTTAATGTTCTGCTCACCTCCTGTTATTTTTCTATTGTTGTTTATGTACTCTATGTGCCTTTGTTTACCTGATCCATGAGAGTCTGTCGTTGTTTCAGTCTTAGCCTCTGCCCCTTGTTATCCTATTCACCTTTTTCTTCTTTGTTTTCATCCCTGCCCAGTTGTTTCCCCGCTGTCTAGTCTCTGTGTGTGTGTGTCTGTGTGTATTTACAAACATAGTGTTTGTGGATTCTTGCACATTTCTTGAAAACTCTTAGTTAATGCATCTCTGTAACATTCTTTTTATCTTACCTTTTGTAAAACTCTTGGTCTTCCATTTTGCCTGTGTTTTTGATATTCGAGCTGGTAAAGACAGGGGCTGTTTTTTGGTACCAGTCCGACCCTGCCTTGGACCCATCATTTTCTATTAAAGCTTCTGGACCCTGCGATTACATCCTATCTGCCTCATCCCTCGCTTATTACAATAAGTCATTATGTTGAGAGGCTTCAGAGTGCATGTTATTTAATTCAGATTCTATGAGTGATTAACACTTCCTTTTAATGATTTACTTTCCCCTCCACATTTACTTTTACAGGAATTGATCTAAATTTATATAAACCATTTATTAAAATAGTATTAAAAATACATTTTCCAACCTCATTTGTTTTTTAATGTTATCTGGTTCAATTAAATTTTTAACTTTTACTGATAACACGTTTATTTGTACATTTGTATGCATCAGTGTTCTTCAGCTCAACTATTAATAATAACCAGAATAAACTTAAGAATGTTCACAATTAATAATTAATTGTGGTGAATAAGTTAAAATATCCAATCACAGTCCATAAAAGGTGGAGCTGATAGGTATCTTCATGCTTTTGGCACTATAATAAATGCTGCTGTAGGAGTCAGATGAAGCCTGGTGTACAAGCTACAGAAATATATCCCAGATATGTATTGACAGCCCAGCCATGAAGATAATGTTTTGATTAAGAAAGTAGAAGACAGCTATTAAAATGTTCATATTATATAGAAATTGTAAGGAATGCTGGTGTGAGGGGTCACTAGGTCTCTAAGGGTGTACTCACTCTAGGCCCCGGTGCCTTGTGCTATGCCCAAGCATAATTGTGATACACTCTCCACTCCCCCTGCCTCCATTCACTTTGTGCTTAATGTTTTGGACCCAAGTGTGGTTACTTAATCACATCTTTCACTGTTTTATCCTTTTTGTCTGGTGAGATGCCATATGCATTTCATATCACAACACTTCTAGTGTCATTACTAAGGTACCATCCCCACACACTGCTCCCCAGGCACCCCTCTTTGGTGGCAGCCCACTGCTTCACTTGGTGAATGGGTAAAAACGCAGAGAACGAAGTCCACACTGTGTGCTGTGATATGTTCACACATGACTTTAAGAGACTACTATATTTTATATCTGGTCCACGAGCATGAATATAGACACAAATGTTTCTGGATGTCTTAGATGTCTCAGATGTCTCTATGTTGAATACAGATTTTCAGGTATTTTATCATCTGCCTAAATGTCCAGCAAACACTACACCTGTTCTTTACACCAAAGTTTTCCACTGGCCATCGAGTCACATTTGAGTTCCATTTGGCTAGTTATCATCTTAGATTTGCACAGTGCCTTCTCAAGTGGGCCAGTATAGAGTGAGCACATTAGCCAAGCAATCTACACTTTGGGGGTCAAACATGCACCTGCACTGAAGACAACATATACTGAAAAAAACTGTGCCTTTAGTAGCATCTGTACTGTTATTTATTTATATATAAAACACCTGCTTTATGCTCAGCACTTACTTTAAGCCAGCATAGTTGTTAATTGTCAGAGCAATTACAGATAGCACCAGAGCCTGAGTAGCCTGTGCTCCAGTCCCAGAGCTTGAACCACCTGTGCTCCAGCCTAAACAGCCTGAGCAGAAAGTGCAGCAAGCTGTACCTACTGCAGAGGCTCAGGTCTTCTGGAGTGGAGGGGCTTCTTGGTATCAGGTCTCCTTTCAAGTCCCATGTTCAAACTTCTGCCCAGCCCTACATCTTGTCTTCTGTCCACTGTCCTGTTTCATCTCAGCCACCTGTCCTACCTAGTGTTCAGTCTCTTGCTTGTCCCCAATCTATTCTCAGGATCTAAGTCAGCCCCGGTTCATAACCCTGCTCAGTCCTGGCCTCAAGCTTCCATCCAACCAGGTGCCTGTTTCTCCTCTCTGTCTCCTGTGACTTTTTTTTTCATCACTGCCTGTCTTGTCTCATTTTTTTCCAGGTCTGCCTTTGTCTTCCCAGCCCAGTGTCCCTGCTCTTGTCTTGTGTTCCATTTAGCCCTAGTCCCATCTACCATCCCAGTCCCTGTGTCTTAGGTCTTTTTCAGTTCTCAACCTGTTCTGTCTTTTTTTCCCCTTTTGTTCTGCAAATCCTGCCTGTTACCCCTCGTCTAGGCCAGTTTCTGTGGCTGATCCTGTAACACACCTTAGGGGATGCACTCTGGGTTTCTTCTAACATTCCCATGCCTTACTATGTTGTACCATTAATTAATTACCTTGTTCCCACATTATAACTAAGCCACAGCTACAAATGTGTCATCGGTTTCTAATCAGTTTCTTACACGTAAGCTATAGGCATCAAATAGGAGCTCAGTCTCATGCCTTCATAGGTTATTTTTTATGAAGGAAGGATGTCACCAAGCAGCACTACTCCTAGGTCTGTAGACTGGTATCAGTACTCATTGTTTCAAAGTTGGTCTCAGAAAAAAGCAGTGCTGTGTTCATATTATTGTTTTATCTCTTAAACAATATTAATGAGTCCTCCTGTAAACCTTGTGTTTTAGAGATGGATATCTGACAAATGGACACATTCAGCTGAATAATGCTGCAGTAATGGCATATGTATCCATTTTATGTGGCCAGATGGTTGGAAGGATGGATGGATGCATGAATGGATGAATGAATGGATGGATGGATTGACAGATGGACAGACAGGCAGATAGCTCTTTGGACTTATTGGCCTCCATTCAACATCTTTAACATAGGCTGGAACAGTGTAGCTGAATGCCATCAAATCCTCATAGCAATTTTCAAACAAATAATGTAAAATCATCCCTAATGAACAGAGTCTGAAGGGGTGGAGAGGAAGGGGTGTTCTATGAATACCACTGATTTCAGAGGAAATAAATTAATGAGCAGGTGTCTACCCACATTTAAGCATACAGAGTGTCTCTAAAATATAGACAGGATGTCCATGGCCCTTTAAATTGCATTAGATGTGATTTTATTTTCCCTCTGTGGTCACAAACATAACAATTCCACTGGATATACTGAATCTGATATGCCAGACTGTGTACTGCAGAGGGGAAAAAAGCATTGCCTAAAACATCAATCCTACCACCATTTAGAAGTATATAATGCACACAGAACTCAGTGATAGCTATTTTTCTTTCAAGTGCTGTGTGTAAAAGTGTAAACAGGGTCACCTTCATTATCAGAGTTTATCACTGTCATGCTCGCTTAACTGTATGTTCAAATAAATGAACAATATGGAACTGAGGAGATAAGTGCTTCACAATATGTGCTAGAAATGGAAGAGGTACAATATGAATTTTCCTATGAATGTTACATGGTGAGAACATTCATTAGGAGCAATAATTTAAAAGTGTTGTTATTCCTGTCTTCTCAGCAACATGTCCATTGATAGCCCCAGACAAAGTCATAACATCAGTTCAGAGTCAAACCTTTTGGTTTCCATAACAACTCACCTTAGGCAAGGTTTATTGTACTAGTTGTCATTCTCACACGCACTCTCTCTTATGATGTTAGCATCAACATGCTAGTCAGACACAATAACACCTTCCTCAGAGTCTCATTAGTCTCCTGTACAAGACTTCCTTAATTAAAACATTCATTAAGACCCTGTTGATAAGCCTTTTTTTCCTTTCGGAGTGGACTCATTAAAGTCCCAAGTCTGGATGAAGTCAGGCTTTTGCTTTTTGTGGTTTATGCTACATACAGGTCTTTTAAGTGTGCAGAGGATCAGCCTAGTTCAATCAGAATGAAACCTGGAGAATTGAGAGGCCGGCTCTACATTTTACACTGGTTTTCATGTTCCTTATTTAATTTCTGAACAATGTTTAAGGTGTGACAGGGCACAGCCATTAGGAATACTGTCATGGAGGGGTGTACTTGGTCTGCAGTGTTTAGGTACGTGGAAATGCCAGAACCCAAATAAGTGCCAGAACCCAAGTTTTCCCAGCAGAATGAACCAGACTAGCCAGCCCTCACTAGTTTCGGGTGCCTATGACCCTGTTGCCCTTTCACTGTTTGTCTTTCTTTGGACCATTTTTGTTGAGTACCCCACTTCAGACCTGTCGTTTTGGAGATTCTCTGATTCAACTGTCCAGCCATCACAAGTTGGCTTATTTATGTAATGTATCCCACACATTTACTGGTGCCAATGTAATATTGATCATCTGTCTGTGGTTATAATGTTGCAGATACTGGGTTTACAATTTAAGACTTTATCATATATACTCCAAAAGCCAGTTCATGCATAAACAATGTAATGATAACAGTGAGCTAGCCAGGAAAAAAATGACCAAACTTAAAATGTAAAAAAAAAAAAACAACTATTTGTTGGTGTTCAATTAACCTGGAGTCTGAAAGCGTGGCAGACATCTTATAGCGTCTGTTTATTGTAATAAATAAAAAAATGAAAGCAACATAACTATGCTTATGTAACCACATTTTCAAGAGGGACACCTTCACTGGTGCTTTTGTGTGATGTACATTAAAAACAGCAGACGGAAATTGTTTGGGCCTAAGTAACTGTAGCGCTGTGTGATCAAGGTGGTATTAAAGGCAGTTCTTACAGAATTTTACAGATGCAACCAAACTGTGCCAGCCCTACAGGGGTTTTGCATAGCAGCATATTAAGCTAGCCAAAAGGGGAACAATAGATTTTTGATAGCAGTATGTGTGTGTATGTGAGTCTGTGTCTGTTGCATATGCTTCTTTGATAGACAAGGTAGAGGATCAGTTATGAATAGCCAGCAACAGGATGAACAACTCACAAAAAGTATGTGACGTGTTTCTGAAAAAATGGCCAGCAAGTGCAGATTCAAGGTAGGTGGCCCTGATAAACTTGCAACTCAGCGGACATAAGGGCTGTTGTTATGTCAAGGGCCAAACGGAGAGTGATTAGTCCCCAACAAGCAGCGTTTAATGTTGTGCACTGGCTTTCAGCAGGATGGGTTCCTTCACCCTAATGACCTTCTACTGCAGACACATCCAGCTAAACAAATGGCAAGCATCTGCTTTTGTGTCAGTCCACACCTGATGGAGCCACTCTCACGAGGCAGAGTATGAATCATGGACACACATTCCTCCCTCAGGTCATGCTGGTCGAATATGACCTATTCGTTCCACCTGATCTGGATAAACTTTTGTCTATTCATAGAGACCATCCCTGTAAACAAGTATAACAAGTATGTTTGGTTGATGGCCTGATGACTTCAAAGATAGCTATGTAAGATGACTTGAGTGACTGTTCCATGCTGCTGTCCTTGAACTGAGATGTAACAATTTGAGGACAGACAATTTGTCAAATGACTGGTTCCACACATGCTTTGTTCACTGACATTTTCCAGCCTGTTCTGGAATCTGCTTTATATAGATGTTCTGTTATTTTACAAATTGTCCAAGGGACAAGGTATATGAATTTAAATACTGAAAATACTGTGCTACTGTGACAGAAGATTCATGAGTTCATATGAAAATGGAGTGGTAGGCCTTTATATGGCTATTTGATCAAATCATACTTGTCTTAGAGCATTTGGTCAAATATTTTTGTTTTTTATATGAATCTACATGAAAATCCATGTCTGCTTTTAGCATGTACTGCATCTTATATCTAATAAAGTGTGATTAAACTACTTCCCCTTTAGTTGTAGGATTCATCAAGGTAATTTAACTTACTATTATTCCCTAGGCATTTACACTAATAGCAATCTGGAATGTAAGCCTTAATTGTAATGATCTGTGACATATCTTAGTTGGTAAATTAAACAAAGACTAAAGATGGCACTTATAATAAAAGTCATAAAACCATAAAAGCTTAGATTGTTCCTCATACTTAGAAAACAAGTATAAAGTACTGACTTGTGGGTTGATGCTAAACTGCATAAGCAAACATGCCATTTATGACTATTTGACTAAATAATTTTTTTCAAACAAGTATTCAGCAAGGCCATAAATTGTGAAATTTGAATATGCATGTTTAATTATGTTATCATGTGAAGTTTCATTAGAGATGGATGAAGATGCAGAGCAGCTCTGCATTCACAAGCTCCCACTACAATGTCACTTTCTGATCATTTGATACAGTCCCTTCTGCGATCGGAGCATGTAAACTCTCACAGTCAGCACCTAAACATCACGACTAGAGACTTTATAATAGTGGAGATCACTGGGTGAACTGGGGATGCTCATATTAAAAGGTACACTGTATAGACAAAGGAATTAGCATACACTTATTTTTTATGTGTTTGGGCTAGACTCTTACTCTTACCAGTGAAGGCCAATCTTCATGTGTCAGCACACCAAGACATTTTGGACAAAACTATGCTTCCAACTTTGTGGTCACAGTTTGGGAAGAACCTTTTCTATTCCAGAAAGACATGGTTGGATGAGTTCAGTGTGGAAGAACAGTGTGGAAGACTGGCCGCACAGAGCCCTGACCTCAACCCCATCCTTTAGAATGAACCGGAATGGAGATTGTGATCCAGGCGTTCTCATCCAACATCAGTGCCCGACCTCATAAATGTTGTACAGAATGAATGAGCACAAATTCTCACAGAAACTCCAAAATATTGTGGAAAGCCTTCCAATAAGAGTGAAAGCTGCTATATATGCAAAGGGGAGACCAACTCCATATAAAGTCTATGAATTTGAAAGCGACGTCAGTAAAAATATCGGTATCTTGCTGTCCAATAATGATATTGTAAATTTGGATATATGCCGATTTAATACAAATCCAATACTCACTGATGCTTTAAAAAAATCTCTGTATACACTTTGTATACCTTAACACAAATACTGGAGTGCGTGCTGTGATATGCCCATCCCAACATGGAATATTTGCCTTAAATGATCTTATATCTAGGGCTGCAACTATCGAATATTTTTGGAATCGAGTATTCTGACGATTTTTTCATCGATTAATCGAGTAATCGGATAAATCATACTTTTGTGTTTTTAAACAACAATATCAATAGTGAGTTATGCAACATGAAAGGCCTCTTAAAATGAGCAAGCAATTGGCTGTTATTCCTCACAAAAAAAGATTTTTTTTCAAACTCAACACTTTTATTAGATCAAAACTTAGAACCTTTGGCTTATTGGCTCCAGAACTAAGCCCATTTAATCAACCTTTCTGGGAAACATTTATGATGTACACTGTATTCTTATTAACAGTAAAGAAAACAAAAACGTCCTTTTATTTAGTCTGTATGCACTTTAAGATTGGTTTGTAAAATATAAAATGGTATTTAAATATTTATTATTATTATTATTATTATTATTATTATTATTATTATTATTATTATTATTATTATTACTATTATTGTGCTCCTGAGTTTAAATTTTGCTGATCAATTTAAATTAATTATTATTTACTGATTATATATTTTTTTAGCATTAAATGGTCAAAACTTGTTTACATTTTAAATACGGATAAACATTTATTTCTCAAGGTGCTTTTTGTGGCTCTCTTCGTTTTTCACAGCCAGTGTGAAAGAGCCATTGTGCGCCACTAACAATAACAGAACATTGATCGTTTTTTAACTTTAAAAAAAATTATTTCCATATATGACCGGGGGAGCGGGCGGGAGCAGGTGGGAGCAGGTGGGAGCAGGTGGGAGTGGGTGGGAGTGGGTGGGAATCGTCAGAAATTCCCGCGCAGGGCTTTAATTCAAGTCTCCTGCTCTGAACTGTGTGCTCTTCTTTAGTGCAAAAAACCCTACTCTCTGCTGCAAAAATAGAATGTTCCCCAGGTCACACACGCCCCCTACAGGTGGACTTTGGTGACGAATTAAACAAAGCCTTTTTTGTAATAGAATCATTCGAGTTACGCGAATAATCGTTTCAGCCCTACTTATATCTAAATGTTAAATATGAAAAATATGTCTCACACTTTAACTGTGAAACTTCACAGTAAGATAGCACTCAGTGACACCTTTCCAACAGCTCCTTGTTTGCCATAATAGCCCCCGACAATCTGGAGTTATATCGTTTACCACGGACAAAAGTAATAGGACACCCGGGCGAGGTGAGCAGTTTTCTGCTAATAACACCAGATCTCCGGGTGCTTTTATGGGGTCTTTGGAAAGGTCTATCTAGCTGTGATATTTCACAGAGTTTGAAATGTTTAATTGGGGATTAACCAGTATTGGGAAACCTGGCCGAGAAAAGCCGTGAGCACGTTCCATGGGGGATTAAAGTATTGGGACACCCGGGCGAGGTGTTCCAACACATTCGACATTCTTGGCTTTTTTGTGATAATATTATGAGGTAACTGACCATATTGACTATACAATGTATGACCAATATACATCACAGTTGATAGACAGATAACATTATGTTAAAGTATGTGACATTCTTTTAATAAATATTATTCTACAGCACTGATGTGGAGATTGCTCCAGAATAACTAATGTTGAAAGCTATAAGAGAAGAGAAGAAATACTGGCAGTCACATATTATCCTTCAATCAAGTAAGGCATCCGAATCGTTCAAAAAGGTTAGGCTCTATGGAGAAAGTCATAAAAAGGCATTGCCAAAAGTTGATCCAACTGGTAGTGTTTATCAGACACAACGTAGGTATTCTTATGGAACAAGATCTTTGATAACTTTTATTGAAGAATAACTCTCACCAAGGACCGATTTAATTTCCAGGCATCACCAGTTCACCTTATGTGCATGTCTTTAGACCAGGGCTGTCAAACTCCGGTCCTGGAGGGCTGGTGTCCAGCACAGTTTGATGGTTCTTCTTCTCAAACACATTCACTGAACCTGACAAATAACTGGTGAGTCAAACCAGGTGTTTCTGAGCAGGGAAATCACCAAAACATGCTGGAACACAGCCCTCCAGGACTGGAGTTTGACACCCATGGACCATGGAAGGATAATGGGCCACCCATGTTGAAATCCATGCAGACATAAAACTGCACAGAAAGGACCTCCAGCCACTCCAGTCAGGAGTCAAACCCAGGACCCTCTTGCAGCGAGAGGGCTGCCCACTACACAACTGTGATATGCAGCTTTATTCCAGCAGTGTTATTTTTAGGAAAAGCATTGTGTTATTTTAGAAAGAGCCTTGAGTTATTTTGGAAAGATTTTCTTAAGTTATTTTTTAGAAAGGGCATTAAGTTAGAAAGAATTTAGAAAGAATATTAATTTATTTTAGAACAGAGGTTGTATTATTTTTAGAAAGTGAATTGGGTTATCTTAAGAAAGGACATTGTGTGATTTTTAGAAGTAATATGTTGCTTTAGAAAGAGCATTGTGATAATTTTAGTACTGGGATTGCATTATATTTACAAAGGGCATTGTGTTATTTGTAGAACAGGGGTTGTGTTCATCTAGTGGACAAAGCAGCCCAATAATCCACAGGGCATATAAAAGCACACATACTGCTGTACTTGAGAGTGCATAACTGACATATCTAGCAAGAAGGGTCCAGTTTCTCATTAGGTTGTATAAGATTCGGGCCAGCATTCTATGAAGCGTATCTGACATTGCATCAGCTGAGAACGAACCCATTTGTGTGGCGAGCAGGGATTAATTGATTGTAAAATATCTTGTGGTGTTCGCAGAGAGAGACTGGTTGAGAAATTAATAAGTAAGTACATAAATTGGATGGCTGCATATGCATATGTATTTAAAACGCCAGCTTTTGAGTCTCTGGCGCATTAATGAGTCAAGTGCTTGTGATGTTTGTTGTGTTTTACCACATGGGTCCTATTTTCTCCTTGCAGGAAAATTAAGACGCTAATTAGTTCCCATTGCTTGAAATGCCAGAGGAAATGACATTAGAAAGATTATCAGCTGGCGTAGAACATGCTTTGCCTCGCGTAACTGTCGCTACGATGCTTTCAGCTGATCTGCATTTATTCCGAACTCCCGTTTACCTAAAGCGAATTTTCTAGAAGATTACAGCTATTACAATGGTCTACTAATGAGCTAATCCTGCCAAGTGAGGTCTCGTTTGGAAGGATGAGGCATTTTCTAAAGACAGCCCTATCAAATGGTCATCATCATCTGCTTGGAGCCAACATCTTCACATATTTATGACTTTCAAATGTAGTTCTTTATGTGCAATGTGTATTGGCTTGAATGACTTACTGATTTCAAGTCAAGTCGGCTTTTATTGTCATCCAATCACATACACAGTATATGATTAAACAAAATTATGTGTCTTACAGTCCCAGGTGCACAAACAGCACAAAAACATTAACACAACATATGACAAAAAGACAAAAAGTAAAACAAGACAGTGTAACAGGTAACCGTGCAACATACATACATTATGAGGTATGTATATATAGTACAGTGCAAGATGCCAAGGATGTGCAAGAGTAAACTGTATATGTTCAGTGTTCAGTGTGTATGTGCAAATAATGATTTGTCCATAGCACATAAATACAAAATACAAAGCTACAGTGCATAATTATGTGCACTGTCTGGAAGGGGGGGCTGAGGGCACTGGATGGAGGTTTAAGAGGATCTGGAGTTGGGTGGCGACAAAGAGTTCAGGAATATGTAAATGTCTTAACATTTATATACTGTGGAGGAAATAATTATTTGACCCCTCATGGATTTTGTAAGTTTGTCCAATCTTTTCTTTGTTTTCATGTCCAACGAAGAAATGAAAAGTCTCAAAACAGTATCATTTTAATGGTAAGTTTATTTTAACAGTGACAGATGAGTGAAATAAGTATTTGAACCCTCTAACAAAAAAAGACTTAATACTTAGTGGCAAAACCCTTGTTTGCAAGCACAGAGGTCAAACGTTTCTTGCAACTGATGACCAAAATGTCTGCTTTCAGTTTGGACATCTATAGGTGAAGCTTTTTGAGGAATGACCCAATGGATATTTCTGACAACAACTATATTTGACAACAGCCATATCTGTGATAACAAGAGAAGAACATGCAGGTGGTCACAGCTCATCGATCAGATGATCAGGGGCCAAGTGATGATCGGTTAAAAAATACATTTTTGTGGTCTAGTCGGCTGTGTGAAATATGGGAAGAAATAGCGGACAGTCAAGTCGCCTTCAAAATGTGTTTTGGAAAGATTGTAAGCTATGGACCTCAAGACACTAAAGCTTTGATCAGTAATAAAAAAAATAAAGAATTTTTCACAGTTTGTTGTAGTTTAATTACAAATAATCCGCCCATGTGTGCAGCTATGCACCCTGAGAGGTACTGTGATAGCATTTCTGCCCCTGAATCAAAAGATTGCATTTCCAAAACCATGGTGTGATAACTTTCTTTTTTTTAGCCCACAAAATCAATGCTCGAGTGTCTTTATGTCCTTTACAAAATTGTCACTTATTGAAACTATATTTATATATATATAAATATATATAAACCTAAACATCTAGCATATATATATATATATATATACACACATATACATACATATTAGAGCTGTCAGTAGATTAAAATATGTAATCGCGATTAATCTCATGCTCGCCATAGTTAACTGCACCTTTAAGCCTGTACTAAATATACTGTTTTTAATACTCTTATCAACATAGGAGTAGAATAATATGTTTGCTTTGTGCAGATTTATCTTTATTAACGGCAAATGTGGAATAACACTAAAAAAACACTGTAAACAAATAAGGGAATTTTTAACCGCAATGTTCTCTTTAACACAGCCACACAGCTGAAGTTCAAATATACCT
>JBBJLR010000139.1:11336201-11350891 GCA_037577145.1 Brachypetersius gabonensis | reverse complement strand
TCTGTAGAACATGGTGAGGATTGGGGGTGGGAGGTGCGCTCTCCTTAGTCTCCGCAGGAAGTAGAGACGCTGCTGGGGGTCCACATGACAGAGCTGGTGTTGAGGGTCCTCATGAGGTTCTCCGTAATGTGAACACCAAGGAACTTGGTGCTGTGGACGATCTTCAGTGAGGAGCCATCAATGCTCAACGGAGAGTGATCACAGTTGTGTCATCAGCAAATTTGATGATGTGGTTTGAGCTGTGCATTGCTGCACAATTGAAGGTCAACAGTGTGAACACTAGAGGGCTGAGCACACAGCCCTGGGGGGCCACTGTGTTCAGCGTGGTGGTTTTGGAGATGTTGCTCCCAATCCTGAATAACTGGGCTCCCCCCGTCAGGAAGTCCAGGACCCATTTGCAGAGGGAGGTGTTTAGGCCCAGCAGTCTCAGCTTCCCAATCAGATGCTGAAGAATGATGGTGTTGAATGCTGAATGGAAGTCTATGAACAGCATTCTAACATAAGTGTCCTTTTTATCCAGGTGAGTGAGGGCCAGGTGAAAGGTGGTGTTGATGGCATCGTCTGTGGAGCGGCTGGGACGGTATGCGAACTGCAGGGGGTCCAGTGAGGGAGGCAGATGTGTCTTAATGTGCCTCATGAAGAGCTTCTCAAAGCACTTCATGATGATGGGTGTGAGTGCGACGGGACGATAGTCATTGAGGGGGACACTGATGATTTCTTTGGCGCTGGGATGATGGTGGTGGTTGTGAAGCACGTTGGGATGACAGCGGTGCTCAGAGAGATGTTGAAGATGTTTGTGAAAACATCTGCTAGCTGTTCTGCACATTCTTTGAGCACACAACTAGGAATGTTGTCAGATCCAGCAGCTTTCCGTCAGATAAGTTAAATCCAGTTTCAAGCAGCCAATTATTCATAGCGCTTTAAATTAATATTAATGAACTCCAACCATTATTAACACCGAAACTATAGGTTGAATTACTTTTTATTGTGATTGCTTCTGTTCTTCATAGGTTTTATATTTGTTGTTATTCCACCTGTTTTTGGCACCACTTCTCCTCTGAGCCTGTTTGAAAGTTTGGCACCGTTCCAACTCCACACTGCTTCCCAATCTCTGAACCCCGCAACCCCCAGTCACCTTGGGTATGAGCATGGAGAGAGAGTAGCTCAGGAGTTGTCCTCTCATGAAAACAGCTTGTGCATTCAAATCTAGCCAAAGGTTGAAGGTTTGGGTATGTTCACCTTCCCGTCAAAAGTTTGGGTGCTCCTCTTTTGATGGACAGTATCTGAGTAGGAGTGCAGTCATGCTTCACATGGAAATGCATTGTAGTTTAAGTTGGTGTTTGTGCAGACAGGCTTCTTGCTGTGTTTATTTTGTTCAGAGTAATGAAATGTACAAATTCATTAGAGTGGCATTAAAATGAAATTCACTAAGTATGACAGTAATGATCAAATAGCATATGTTTGATCATCAGTGGCATAGGAACACCATCTGCTTCTTTGGATAAATTAGAGTATAATGTGGCATAAGGACCAACTCGTGTCTATTTATGTTTCTAATTTTTTAGACCATTAAGAGAGGCAAGTATTCTGATTTTTTTTACTTACTTTTGTTGTTTTTTAATATGCTTACAAATTCACACACTTTATGGTTTTTGACAGTATGAAAACAAAAAATAAATATTTGGAAGCCTAAATAAAAACATGGTTTAAAAATTAAACTAACAGGCCAAAATATTCAGTCTCTTTATTAAAAATATGCAAATATGACACACATAGTTAAAAGGTTTTTGCCACTTACCCAGTTATTTCATAAAGTATTCTTGTTATTCTTGTTAAGTGTTGGAAAGTTGTTAACAACTATAAATGAAAATATGTCAAATAAACAAGTCTCCTTTATAACATGGAATGAATATGTAACAGTGCATGTCTGACATCCTATTAACTGGGTGATGACACAGAGTCAAATTCTCGACTGTCCTTTCACTTTATATGCACTTGTTAACTGTTACATCCAGTCATTTAATTGCTTATTAAATATCTAAAACTTATTAGCCACATTATAATTAAAATTATACTCACTTTGTGATCATTATACTGTACATAAATTGTGCAAAATTATACTTAAATTGTGCAACAAGCAAAAATAAAATATATGTGTGTACTCAGATGAAACCCGAATACTCTGGAAAATCCGCTCATCCTACTTTACTTACTTAATTGTTTCATTCTACTTTCTTTGGTGTCCATAGGATGAGTGTCTTTTGTCTTTTTCTCTTTCAGCTTTTTCAAACCCAACTCAGTGTGTCTCTGCACAAACCATTGGAGCATTGTGAGATTTCAATTTGTCCTCTACTCCTGCCTCTTCGATTGTCTTTATTTTACCCTGGATCTGTATATAACTCTTGTAAATCTGCAGTCCTGCTTAGACCACTGTCTTTACTTTGTCTTGTGATGTGTATTGAATTCTACTGTATATAACTATCTGCCTGTTTCTGACTTTGTTTGGGCCTCGTGGTATTTCACTATTTCATTGTGCATACATACAACCTGTAAATAACTTATAGAACTCATTTATTCATGTTAAAGTAACTGCTTAATCCTCACTAGGGTTACAGAGCCTATCTAAGGGCCAACAGGGGTGAGGCAGGGACCTGGGTGGGCTGTCAGCCCACATGGTGTGCACATACCATTCACTCACAGCTTATAAATAGCACTTTGTATACTCTGCCTTGTAGGAAGCTGACCTAGACCAGGTCGTGACACAGGTTCAGAGAAACAGGACTTTTTTCTAAGAACACCATGCTAATAGTGAAGCTTGCCTGGAAGTGATAGCTTTCTGCTTCTGTTTCTCGGCAAATGGCAAATTTGCATTGTTGAAAGAATTATGGTTCGGATGATGTCTCGGAAGATATTACAGGATAATTTAATCTCAGCAGCCAAGAAATGGGCCAATGAGATTTCTGCAAGATAGCAACTCCATAAACACACAGCCAAGATGACTCAAGACTGGTTTGTAAAGAATGTGAAGACGCTTGCATGGTGTTGCCAATCTCTGAACATTTTTGAAAATGTTGAAAAAGCAATTAAAAAGTGGGACCCTTGTAACTCTGGGGAATTAAAGGTTGTTTGCCAAGATGAATGGGCCAAAACTGAATCACAATCATACTAGAAGCTAATTACATTTTACCCCAGATGTCTCAAAGCTTTTCTTCCCAATTGTAGTTTTGTAACAAGGTACCAATCTCATTCATTTAATCAACTTGGTCTTCAAAACATCTTTGTTCATGTATAGATTCATGTTTTATTTTCTTAATATTATGTGCAATTGGACCTGCATGTATGCACCAAAAGTATGTTAAATATCAAAAACAAAAATTAGCCAAATGCATAATTTCTTCTTGACTATATGCCCTTGCATTAATGAGCGCATCAGTCCTGTCAAGATGGGAGTAAACACCCGAGTCAGTTCCAGTCTATGTTCTTTTCTGAAAGGACTGATGTTGCTATTATGTCAAAGGAATGTGTAATAAAGTGTGAGAAGGGACATGATGGATGTAACTAATCTTTGGCTTGGTGAGCTTGTTAAGAATAAAAATACACTACACGAACAAAAGTCTATGACTGGCCCAGACAGAGCCCTGACCTCAACTACGTCCAACACCTTTGGGATGAATGAGATTGTGAGCCAGGCCTTCTAGTGCAACATCAATGTCTGACCTCACAAATGCTCTACAGAACGAATGGGCACAAATTCACAGAAACTCCAAAATCTTGTGGAAAGTTTTCCAATAAGAGTGAAAGCTGTTATAGCTGCAAACGGGGACCAAGTCCATATTACAGTCTATGTATTTGAATCCAATATCATATAGTGTATGTTATTTTAAGCAATTATCATGCCATAGAGTAGACTTTGTATGACCCTTAATAACTATGCAAAAGTCATATTTGCCAAGGTGGAATATGCAGACACAGAGAATATTACACTGCAGGCAAAATCGCATCCCTTCTTCACTTTACAACCAATCCAGTCTGCAGGCTCTATGTAAACAGGCTCCATTGAAATCAGTCTTTTAGCTCTGTAGTGTTTGAACTGCTAGATTGAATTCCAACCCCTCTGTTTGCTCCTGAATACACAAGGGCGGAGAGGCGCAAAAATGAAATAGTCAGAGTGCAAACAGTGGGGCACAGAGGCGTGACATCACCTTAACAACACGAGAAGCTTTTAATCCACCGCATTAGATTAAACCTGACACTGAGATGAGGGACTCGAACCTAATCTAAAGTAAGACATGAACATCCCAGCTGTATGAAGTAAGAATTCACCTAATCCCATGAAATCTGAGGCAGTGTTATACACATCATCTGAACCTATATTTGTGCATTCCTCAGCAGATTTTTCACACGCTGCGTTCAAAGGACTTTTATTCAAAAAGTTTCAGGTCTAAAATAGCCGGTAAAATGTAGATAATTAGTGAGTTGTAAAACCATTAATTTCTGAAGATTTAGGGAGAACGTACTTGTTTTATACAGAGATGCTGCGTCTGAAATCGCATACTTCCCTACTATATAGTATGCAAAAACAGTATGCGAGGCGAGTAGAATGTCCGAATTCATAGTATTCGAAAAACAGTAGGCGAGAAGTTCCCGGATGACCTACTGTCTCCAGCCGAATTCTGTAGTAGGCATTCGATGGACACTGCACTATCCCATAAGGCAGCGGGAGAGGCGGCGTCCTATTTGAAAAATGGCAGAAAACGGAGACACGGCTCTTTTCAAGTGTAAGTACCTTAAGGAAAACGTTAAATTGCACGTTCATTGTGGTTACATTACACTTCTGTAAAGGTAAAAAATAATGCGCTGTTGTGACGACACACGACACGTGACATCAACACAACTTGTCTGTTAGTGGGGGTGCAGGTGGTAGGCTCACTTACAGTTATGAATAGTAATTATTTTCTTTATCGTTGACTTGGACAGACGTCTGGCTTAAATATGAAAAATGGGGAAGTCTGTGAAGCTCCTTCCATGGACAGTATTTTTATATATCTAAGAAAAGAGGGATAGTATTTTTAAATTAGAATTTTAGATTTTTTTTATGTGACATTTTGAATTTATTAGATTATGCAAAAATGTTACATTGTAATGCACTGATTAATTTTGCCAAAATGTCTTGTAATCACCCAGCCCTCACTTCAAGCTCAGTGTTTTACTGAAGGGTTCCCCATGAACCTGATCACCGCTAGCTTGGTGTTAAAAAGTCCAGTGACACAATTTCCTGTTGATTTCATGGATTGATAATTTACTTTGTTTCACCCTGTATATTGTCATTGTTTTATTCAATAAACATGTGGGGGTGAAGCCAGTTTGGACAGTTTTTATAACATTTTAATTCTAAGCATTGACAATTTGTATTACTGAATCAACAAATATAAATAATTTGGTAATACTTTAATATATGATCAAGCCCGTCAAAAGTATGGTATTCCTAGTGACTTTTAGGTTTTAAAGCATGAGCTACAGCTATTGGGGTCTGCTGCATTAAACTATTAGCAGCTATTGCAGTTTTGAGCAATTTGAAATCAGTATCGGCATTATTCACAAAACATCCATATCGATCATGTCTTAGTTCAAAGGCAAATGTACAAAGAATAATGCATTTATCATTAACCATGCCTTTTATGTTGAGTAGAGAAGACATGTAAAGACATCAAAGGAGTTTTTGAGAAGCACAATGATGATATCAAGCAATAAATGCTATAATGTGACCTACGCCGAGCTGCTCTTGTCTACTCTGACAATGCGGTGGCCTTAAATTCCATCAGCAACCCACAGGGTATGAATGGGTAAACCGAGCAGATGAAAGAGAAGAGCAATGAGGGGGAGCTGAGTTAGAAGAGTTGGAAGGGTCTCAGGCAAAAGCAGAGGCTTCTGTCTCCGTGCATATGCAGGAATATGATTTACAAAGCCATCATTGCATGGCGGCTACTCCGCAGTGACAGCTGCACGCATGTGAGACAGACACAGAGACTGCCTAAGCAAGCAAAACATCAACAGGAGGCAGAGCAAAACCGAGCGCTGACGTACGGCTACGCTTCTGATGGAGGCATTTTTCAGGCCGCCATCACCACATAGGCATCAATCAGACGGGAGCAGATAAAAACTCGCACAGAAAAGGAGTTCCGACATGCCGTGGCCATAAAAATGAAGGAAGGGGAATTGATATATGACTGGAGTAATCATGGCTGACCAAAAAAAAATACTTTAAGTTGTTCTTCTAGGTCCTGAAAAGGAAGACTGTGAAACGCTTCCGGAACTCGTATTTACCCTCATTAACCTACATTACAATGACCTGTACAATGACATGTAGATACATATTTATAGTTATTGTTTAAATAAAGTTAAAAATTCTAATAGATTATTCAGTCAAAAATATTTGTAAATAAAGCTGTCTGAATAGTGATATGGGTGGAGTTTTTACAGGGTCTGTCTGACAACAGCAGACAAAGTAATGGGAACTCCTTTTTTGATCTTGTTCCAGTGTTAGTCTTATTTTACAGTATTGGAGTTGTCCTAAAACTGTTGTATCTGTTACAATGACATAGCTTAAAATGTTGTAATAAAACTTCTCAATGAATGGACAAATAGAAGTGGTCCACTCGAGGAATTTTTTTAAATTATTATTATTACAACCGCACCTCATGTGCCACACTGCTCTTTTCCTTTGATGTCTTTAGTTGTCTTCTGCACAGCAACATAAAAGGCACAGTTAGTGAAAAATGCATTATTCTTTGTACATTTGTCTTTGAACTAAGACCTGATCGATATGCATGTTTTGTGAGTGATGCCAATAGTGATTTCAAGAAGCTCAAATTTGCAATAACTGCTAATAACTTAATGCTGCATTTTGGTTTCTTCTGTTTACCTGGTTATTCACACCTGTTCTGTGTTTCTCTCCCTCCCTACTTATACACAGCCTGAGCTGGAGTCTAGCATCCCTTCACCACCGTGCCTACTGGCTAGTGTGTTGTATTGTTTATTTGTTTGTCTGTTTGTCTTCCAGAATACTGAGAATTGTACCTCTGGTGGTACCTCCTTTACACCAGGCTTTAGTGAAAACAGTATGCTTTGCAGTTCTTCTTTAGAGAAGCTGGTAGCCTAGTGGCACTTGCCCTGCGATCAGAAAGTCATAGGGTTGAATCCCAGGCCTGCCAGCGTCATTACTGAGTTGTCCTTGATCAAGGTACCGTACCAACCCACTACACCCTGGGCGCTGTGTTCCTGGCTGCCTACTGCTTCACTTGGTGAAGGGTTTAATGCAGAGAAAGAATTTCATGCTGTTCACACTATGTGCGGTGATGTGTTCACGTATGATAGAATGGTACAATACTTTACAATACTGACCAGGTAAATCTAATTGGCTGGACCTGGCGCTTCCTGGGCTTTCCTACTCCACACTATGGTGGGCTTCGTAAAGACGTTTTATGAAGCCCACCTGGCGTTTTGTTAGCAAAGTGTTTCTGTTCTGTTGCTACCATGCAGATGAAGCAGCGTTACACTCACTGTTGTTTTACTGGACTATTTCTGTTCTGTTTGCTACCCGCTGCCTTTTATTATAAATGAGTTTCAGGTCAGTATGTTCACTCTATTTGTTTGTTTGTTTTTAAGTACATAGTCCAAATTATTGTTCATATTCTCAATGTCAGACACAGAGCAGGACGGGTAGAGATGAATCTGAAAAATGTTGGAGTATTACTTTACCCTAAGGGAAAGCATGCAGGTCCCTGACAGTATCTTCCTCAGATGGTACATCCATTTCCCATCTACACTCCTCAACACATTATGCAAAATGTATACAGTACTGTGCTAAATTCATACCCACCACTCATCTTCAGTTTCTTCCTTGAAAACATGTATGTCATTTCGAGGAATTACATGCCAGTCAAGTAGCCTTTTGTTGACATTAAATGCTAGTCAAACAGCCTGTAAGGAATGTTGGGGAATGCAGAAGTCATTATGATTGTGACTGGGCTTCCAAAAGGTTCCCTTTATCTGCCCGTCCTTTGGGATATGGGGCTAAGCAGATTAATGGATGAGGATCAGTTTAAGTTAAATATGACAAGGGACTGACAGTTCATTTAGATGGTGCAAATGGCTGCTGGGATTTCTGCAGGAGTGCCACCCGCATGAGATAATGCAGTGTGAGATAATGGCTGACAGGATGCCTTTTGGGATCAGGACTTTGGGGTCAGTGCACATGTTCAAAAATGGAGAGAGCAGGGCTCAGTGACACACGCATTCACTTTTTCTGTCGAGCAGTGCACTTACTCAGGCGCTCATAAATGTACAACATGGCTTTCTCAGCTCCCAGTAGCTTTTGCATAAGCACTTAGGACTCTCCATGGTACTGAAAACTTTGAAATTATTTAAAAAACTGTGTATTCAAGTTAAAGTCTGCTTGACACTCAGCAGTTTCAGTTGTAACTTTTGAGTTCGACTGAGACATCAGATGGCTGGTGATAACAGTATTCATTGCTAATAGTGACAGCATCTACAATTCACTTTACGAGTTAGTGTTCTTGTACTCACATACTAATCTTTAAACAGTACTGCTAAGTCAGCATCTGTTTACTTGTTTTAGTGATACACCAATTAGCTACATCATTATCAGGTGAAGTGAATAACACAATGGGTGGGATATAAACAGGCAGGAGATAAAGAATCAGTTCTCGAAGCTGATGTGGTAGATGCAGGAAAGTAAAGTAAACTGAGCGCTTATAGTCACACATGAACACCCCACAGCACAGCATAGCATAGCACAGCACAGCATAGCACAGCACAGCACAACACAGAACATAATGTGAACTATGTGAACTTCTTTATCTGCATTTAACCCATTCACCAAGTGAAGCAGTGGGCAGCCACCAAAGCAGTGCCCAGGGTGGATATTTTGCTCAAGTTTACCTCAGTAGTGCCGCTGACAGTCCTGAGATTAGAATCCAAAGCCTTCCTGATCAAGGACAACTGCCTAACCACCTGGCCACCAGCTTCCCCGGTAATGGTGAATGTAGAAAAGTGAGTATAACTTGAGATCTGTGTGACCTTAACAAGTGCCAAAACGGGATGGCTAGATGACTGAGTCAGAACATCTTCAAAACAGCAGGTCTTGTGGGGTTTTTCCAGGATCTAGGGGGCAGCTGGGAGTCTAGTGGTTAGGGTGCTTGCCTTGTGATCAGGAAGCCGTGAGTTCAATTCCCACGACTGCTATACACCTGTGAAGTGCCCTGAGCATGGTACCGTCCCCACACGCTCCCTGGGCACTGTGTTTCTGCCTGCCTGCTGCCTCACTTGGTGAATGGGTTAAATACAGAGGAATGATTTTGCGCTGTTCACATTTGATAGAATGGTCGCTTTCATTAATGGTTAGGATCAACCAAAAGTGGTCCAAGTGACTGGGTCATAATCACCGAAGGCTCATCGGTGTGTGTGCGAGGGGCGATGTGCTACTGTAGCACAAATTGCTGAAAACAATTATGCTACATATGATAGAACTATGTCATAACACACACAGTGTTTCAGAAAAATGTAAATTTTCTTTTACCTGCCACCAACTGACAATTTGCCATTGAAAGGACTGACAAAGGAAAAAAAACACACAATGGCAAACTGTCGGCACACGAACACCCTTTGAGAAATATTTTTGATGCGATGCTCCTAACTTACCACCAGGTATTAGCACACAGGCTGTTCCATGGTTGCTAGGGTGTAAATAAGTGGTTACTATGATAACTATGACTGGTTGCTGGGATGTTGCTAAGTGGTTATTCAGGCATCCCAGGTGGTTGATATGGTGTGTGTACTTGCATCATAATGGTATAAGCTGGGTAAAAGTCCTTTATGAACCAATCATTCTTATGATGAAAAAGGTGAATAAATGGTTGCTTCATGGAAATTATGCATCTATTCAAAAAGCTGTAAATAAGCGCACCATTCTCAAACATTTCAAGATTTGGATCTGTGTCGATATCTCTAAAAACTGTGGGACAAGTTAGCAGATAAACATATTAAATGTATTATAAATGTATTATAGTGTTATATAAAGCTTGTGTTTGGGGGTTTTTTTTCCCTCCCCTTTTGTATAATTAGAAACCATTTATTATAAGGCCCCATGCTGCACAAACGGGGCATTTATATTCCCATTGTTTGACTGTGAGGAGTGAAGTCTCACAGTGTGTGAAATGCCTTCCCTCAGGGTGTATTAATCAGAGGAGAGAAAGGTCAAGAAGAGCTCATACTTTCTTTTTATTGATGGCTTCAAGTTTGCTCTTTGGATCCAATAGCGCATTTATCAGATAGCAATTACAGGCCCTCAGCGAGAAGCTACTGGATAATAATCTCCAGTAAGCACGTCCACAGGATAGAGGAACACAGTCCATTGTTTCTTTCAGTCTGGCTGAAGGTATGAGGTTATACATAACTAATAATTTGGTGTTTAATTTGCCTCGTCTTTGCAGTCATGCTCCTTTGGAAAGAACCTAGCATAACGGAAGAGCCTCAGAGTTATTGAATAGCCACTCAAATCCGCTGTGCCAGACCAAGTGCTTCATGAAAAATGGATCAGTATTAGAACACAATTTCTTTTGGATTTGTTGCAACATCATCTACTGGCTCGGTGTAGTTCCAGTCCATATGTGCAGATAAAGAGGGGGACGTGCCATGTCTTGTGCTGTTGTCTCTGTTTAATTGGCCATGGACAGCCTGCCAAGGTGATCATTACGGAAAAGCAGTGCAAGAACATTGCCTTGGGCAGCTTTACTTTTCAAACTATATTCTATTTTAATTGCAATTTGATTGTGTTTCTGACCTCTGCTCCTCTTAGGGGAAAAAATAAAACCCTATTTGTAATTAGAATAATTTGCCTGACCCAGGAATTTTGGATTAGTGCATGATGGTTTGTTCTGTATCTCTAGCAGTGGAATACATTTATACTGTCCTCCTCACTCCTTGGCCTGTCTGAACGCCTGTTCTCGCAGATATTAGTTCTTTCAGAACCACCGTTCACTTCGCCCAAGCTGATAAAATTATGCCGGAAATTGGATGTGGTCACTGAGGGACAAGCATAGTAAGAAATCTGAATTAGGCCTCATTTGTGCGCAATTTAAATTCTTTCCATCGGCCTTTGAAAGGGCCAGTTTTTTGGACTCAGTAAGAAGATTAAAAGCAAATATAGTTGTGTCAGAACCAGGAGTTTTGCATGATGGCCATTCATTAGGGTGTCAACTTTAAGTCTAGGAAGCCAAGACTTGGGCGTTAGCTTAGCGTCGGGATTTGAGTCATTTTTCGCCACTCTCTTGTGGCGGTCCCCCCACACAAAATCACTTTAAATCTGGCATATGGTGCTAAAAATAGCTGAAAATACATCCTACCAGTGTGTAGAGAATTAGGACCTTATGAACACAGACAAACTGAAAATATGAAGTGACATTTTTTTTATACAGAATGGTCACTTCATGTGTTGATTCTGGTCAAAAAGTTATTCTTAATTTTGAAGACCAGACATGAGCACAGACTTAGTGCTAAATGTGTCTTGATGGACCGCAATATGTGCCCACAGTGGGCCTGAAATTAATGTTTGATTTACTAAGGCGGCAGCTCATCACACAATCTGCACATACCCCATCTACTAAATGCGCACTTATGAGGTTTAAAAAGGTACGTGAAATAACAAAACTGTCAACAAGCTCAAGACAAAACAGAAAATGAGAGTTTAGTGATGAATAGCAGAATAAATACATGATGTTCTTTCCTACCAAATCATTCTACTCATCTAGATATTTTAGCATTTAAAATCATTAAATATTTGCATCTTCTTTGTTTCTCCCATTGGCAGAAAGAAATTACCTTACATTTTTTGTCCTTGGTATTTTTTTTTCTTTGTTGGCCTTTATAGTTTTCAAATTAGGCATGATTTAATATTATTATGATTTACTACAGCAAAATGTAACAGCATTTGAAACGACCATGTCCAAAATGACTGATTATGTCACTTTGGATCAGCAAATGAGAAAAATCATATCAACCAATAATATCATGTTTTACCTCTCTCTTTTTGCACTTTGTGCTTCGCTCTACTATACACAACGCTACAACGCCTTTGCAACCAGTGTGCAGGTGCTTTAAATGGACACGCCAACCAAAATAAAAAGTTACTACTGGTTACAGTGGTCCCTAAAGCCAGATTTTGGATACTGTGACCTGTCTAGCTAGAACCAACAAATGTATTCATTAGCTGCCAGATTTTGTTAAATGCTGTAAGAATCCTCACTGATTGAGAAATGTTTTGATAATGCATATTGTTATAGATAATTGAGATTTGCCAAAAGCATTTATTCTGTCAAACCAATGAGGCATAATGCTACTCTATAGAATACTCTATACTATTGCAAATAACAAAGTAAGCTAGTGTTTAAGCCCCTTTAAATGTTAAATATGGTAATCATCTTTCTTATTATCCTTTTTTTCTGAAACTTTCAGCTATCCAGTCTGAACAAGCAACTTAATGTATTCTTTTCATTCACTGTATTCACTGTTCACTGTATTATCCCGTCTGTATATTTTGGTATGTTGAGCTGAAAGATCTAATCATGTGGTTCAGCATTCCTTTGACCTCAGAGGAGGAATAGAGAGTAAATTGTTCCTGGTATTGTTGTTAGAACAAAAGATTAAAAAAGGCTTACATTTCCCACTTTCAAAGCAAGCATACACCATGTGGCTAGTCTTTAGAGATCACTTTCATTGTACCTGACACTCCTGACCATGACAACACAACTGTGAATTATACGACAACAAAAGAGTTTTGGGGTTTTTTTTTAGTCTAAATGATTGTGTTCGTGCACAATGCACAATTTTTTTTCTTCTATAAAAATATTGAGAGAATATATCAAGAAAAGTTTTATTTTTTAAAATGAAAAGCAAAGACTACCTTTGAAAGTTTTGCACCACTGTGGAGTGTAAGTGGACTTCTGGCCTCCATCCATCCCGACATTAATATAAAAAGACTACACCCTCATAGCCTGGTGCAATGCTGGAAGACGTGTGCTGAATACTGAGCAGACAGTATGTGTCACTGCCTTTTATCACAGTACTGCACATTCGTAATTGTGGGTAGGAACAAAAAGAGCCTTGAAAGGCTAGCTTCTGTGTTCTTTGCAAAACGACTAGCTTTCTGTGTCCCTTTTGTACACTTTTGGGGCATGTGACTGTTTAAGGTCAAGAAAGAACCATGAAAAGTCTAAATTAAAGCTGAGCTTATTCTGGATTAAGCCTTGGCGACACATTGCATTATAATCAGAGAAAGGGCTGTAATGATTATTGAAAAACATTGATATTATTGAGACACACACAAAAATATTGTCGATTATTTTCATTAATAATTCATTCCATTAGGTTGTGGCCGCAGGGCCTTTTACTGATTCTAATTCTAACAATTCTGAGAACTTAACATACATGAACTACTTTGTAGTTAAATTTATTTATTCAAGTTTCTATTTCAATGTAACTATTTTTGCTGAAAAGTGTGGAATTGAACTCTTAAACACAAGTGAAAATTTATCAAACTGAAAATATCTATCTGATTTTTTTAGATGAAGTCCATGTCAGTTTGACAACCAGTATACTTAGAAGCTAAGTTAACAAACAGGTTTTGATTTACAGTCAAAATCAACTGTAAATCAGGGAAAACATCACTTATCACTCTTTCTGCAAGTGTTAGTTACTGACTGTGAATCTAAGCAGCATCACACTGGAGATTTTAACAATGCAAGTCCTAAGTTAGTTCTCTATAAATTCCTCCAGTATGTGGAGAGGGGTGAACAGTCTGAACTGTGTTTACCTCAGACCACATCTCTGTTATGCTGATCCCAGCATACAGACTGCTCGTCGGACATGCCAGGTCCGACTTCAAATGAAAACTTGGTCCCCAGCAGCCATCTCCGCTCTTCAGAACATGTTTAGTAAGGCTGCAACCTAAGACACCTCTACGTGGGTGACTGGTTACATGAGCAAGTATATAGACAACGTTACTTTCTCCAAGACAATCACTACACACCCTAACCAGAAGCCCTGGGTGACTGCAGAGGTGCACTTCTGAGAACTCAGGTCTCAGGTCAGGCATTAAAATTGCCCTGAGAACAGCAAGGGCCTGTTCTCAATTGTGCCACATCAGATTGCAAGGAAAATTGTTTTATTATGTGTATTATTATTTGTGGTCCAAACTGAAGTTCTAGCTTTAATAGTTATGGCTTGTTTTTGCATTTAAAACAACTGGGCCCACAGGTTTACAAAAATATGATAATACATTGCAAGCATATGCAATTTCTTCCCTGGTATATCGTTGCAGTCAAGCTCATGTGTGGTCTGAGAAATATGAATGCAACATTTTAATTACCTGAAAATGTTTGTGTTTTTTTCCTTTTATAATCCACATTATTAATACAATACACGCTTTTTTAAAAACTACTGATGCAGTAATAAAATGCCAGAGATTTTCTCCTACTATACTTTGAAAGCCACCCTATGTACAGTAACTATTTAGCATATTATAGATACTTTTAGGGGCGGCACGGTGGCGCAGGGGTTAGCGCTGTTGCCTCACAGCTAGAAGGTCCTGGGTTCGACTCCCGGGTTGGGCGCAG
>JBBJLR010000139.1:11276745-11302488 GCA_037577145.1 Brachypetersius gabonensis | reverse complement strand
GGGCTGGAGAAACCAGCTCCCCTTCGTGCCCTAGCCAGCCTTGCCATGCCGGATTGGAGCATAGCCCGGACTTTCGCTGCGATTTTCTCGATCAAGCGGGATTGGAAAGCTTCGGCATATTGCTTGTACACATGTAGAAACATGGAGAAAGCCACCACTGTGACAAGTACTACTGAGATAAGCTCAGTTTTAGTAGACTGCAAAGGGACCAGGGATATGCCTACTGTTTATTGTAATTATAATATTGAGCAGGAAAAATAAATCAAATCTCATATCTCACTACAGAGCTCATATAGAAGTGTTGTGTGTGCACACATCAATGCGACCAGAGCTGAGGTTCAGGTTGGCAGTTCCAATTACCAGTGTGTCCTGTTGAAAAGATGTAACCTTGGACAGTGTCAGTACCAGGAGATAGTGTCCGGCACAGGAGCACTTGACAAGCCCACAGTCGACTTTTACATTAAGTGATGCATCAAGCAACGTTTTCCATCTCTTCATTCCGTCTGTCTTTCAGGTGTACTTTCAATTCAATTGTATTCAATCTTATTTATACAGCGCTTTTTACAACCATGGGGTCATAAACCAGCTTTACAAAGTCCAGGTCCTAGCCTCTAGTGAGTAAGCCAAAGGTGACAGAGGCGAGGAAAAACTTCCTCAGCTGGAGGAAGAAATCCTTTGGAAGAACCAAGACTCAAAAGGGGAACCCATCCTCCTCAGGTCGACCCAGAGAGAAAGGAACGACAATCTTTATGGGTATAAACAACAAGAGAGGGCCTTGATGAACAAGATTATAGACAGATAGGCCCTCAATGGCTAACACAGTTGGTTTCACAAAGTGTCCAGAGAGATAAATATTGTTGGAAGAGAAACTGAGAGTCTGTAGTCCATAAACATCAGGATCCGGAGCTTTAGGCAACAGCTGCCCCAGCTTGGGGAAGGGCCCGAGTGGAGCCGGGATGAGTCGAGGGCAATTTTTCCACAGAGAATTTTCGGCAGATATGCAGCAGTTCCCCTCGAAGAAAACAGAGGAGAGACTTGGTTCTATTTAAATTTGCAGAGGATTGTTTATATCTGTGAGGAGTGCAAGTTATGACTCTGGCATATCTCGCTAAAGCAGCCTAGCTAGAAAGGGCAGAACCCAAAGGTAGGATGGGCGTGAGAGGGCCCTGAGACAAAAGCACTTCCACTCCACCGTCAACAAACCTGAGTGAACATGAGGAGTGGTGGGGCGACAACACCAGTGTCCCAGTTTATTTGAATTCTCTGTGCCCACCACCTCCCAGGTCTACACTTCATCTAACAAGAAAAGATAATACAAAAAACCTGACTAGTATGTTTTCAGCCTGGACTTAAAAACTGAGACTGTGTCTGAATCCTGAATGTTGTTTGGTATAGCATTCCAGAGCTTGGGGGCTATATTGACAATGCTCTTCCCCCTGATAAAGCTTTCATAATTCTGGGAACAAGTAAGTAGTCAGCATCTTGAAATCTGAGTGACCGCAGAGGTTCATAGTAAGAGATAAGTTCACTGAGGTTATGTGAGGCCATCTAAGTCTTTATATGCCATTAGTGGAATTTTGTAGTCAATATGAAATTTGATTGGAAGTCAATGAAGTCTGGATAACATTGGGCTAATGTGGTTGAATTTCCTGGTTCTAGTGAAGACTCTAGCTGCCGCATTTTGGACGGGTTAAAGCTTGTTTAGGTTGTAGTTGGGGCAGCCTGACTACCATCCAAGAGGCATGGACTAGTTTTTCTGCACCATGGAGTAATAATTCTTAACTTAGCATTGTTTCCTAGATGAAGGAAAGCTAATTTAGTAACGGTACCTACATGAGTGTCGAATGAAAGATCTGGATCGATAGTGACACCGAGGTTTTTTACAGTTAATGCTGGAGAGACTGAGGAACCAGCAAGATCAAGCATTGGACCTGAAAGTTTGTTTCTAGCAGCTTTCAGACCTAGAAGAAGGACTTCAGTTTTATCTGTGTTGAGTAAGAGGAAGTTATGTGACATGCAGTCTTTTATCTTTTTAATGCAGTCCCCAGTCTTATTTAATGGTTTATCACTGAAATTTACAGAGATATAAAGCTGTGTATCGTCTGCATATCGTCTTCTCAGAGTATCATTTTCTTACTAGTGACAGCTCATGTCCTGGCTGTAGGCAAATCATTTTTGTGCTTTAGAGAAGGGAATTACACCACACACTGTATTTGCCACATGAGAGATCAAGGGCCATAATCAGCAAATAAGCCTTCATATTGCTCTGCTTTAATTATTGCTGCCTTGTGTCTATTTATTTGGATCCAGAGGGAAATTTCTCAGTGCTCTGTTGAACTTTGCATTGCACTGTGTACTAAGTTGTTGACAGTTGTTAGACTCCTGCACCCTTAAAATACTCTTTGCACAATGATTTAGAAGAACACCTTGCCTCCCAAAAGACCACAGCCCTTGATTATGAGAGGGCATGTGAGTCCAATGAGATTAAGAGTACGGTGAGTTAGAAGAATGTTTTCAAGGGTCCAAGAACCTGCAAAATCATCATTTTTGGCTCTGATACATATGTTATACTTAAACATGTAGAAAGCTTAGTGTGTCATAAATCCAGATGGCTACTTTAAACAGATTCTTTAATGGCTAGCATATATTTTTTGCCAATGTATTTTGAAAACACAGCTGGTGTTTTCCATTTGAACAGATTCCTTGCAGATTTCTTTCAGGCTCCCACAAATAAACAAAAGTTCACCCAAACCACTGTAAAAAAAAATAGCTGGCTGGAAGTCTAACCATGGTTTACTAAATATTACATGGTTATAAGTCCTACATACTTTTTTGGAGTCACTTCTAATGTACATCAGTTATGGAAATGGAAGGTACTGTAGAACACCACTGATCAGACACTTGGATAGATAATTCCCACAACAACAGTGATGACAGTGACATGGTAGGGTAAGTGGTAATGTGTTGCATTCAAAAATATGTACACATACTGGCCACTTAAAACCCCTTCCCTTGTAGCCCCAATTTTCTGGTGCACAGTTGGAGGGGTAGCCCATCTGTTGAGGCACAGCTTGTGTTAGTCATCCTGTAGTCTTAGTCTTCCTTGCTCCACCCATGTGGAGTTGAAATGTCTGATGCCTATAGTACCTGATCATTTAAAATAATTTGAAAGAGGTTTAGCTATAGAAATTCATTTTAAGTAAGTGAGATATTGGATATCTTCCTACAAACCACAGGACTTCCTGAAGCATTGTTTTTCTGAAAACCTGGTTTACAAGATTGTCTCCATCTTATATTTCATGCAAAAACAGCAGGCTATGGGTGGCCATTTTGCGTGATAGAAAATGTTTCTTTATTTGCAACAGTAGGTACACGTTTATCATATTAAGTGGCAAAGAATCTAGCATATGAGACTAGACATCCTTTAACACAAGGGTGTCGAACTCTAGTCCTGGAGGGCTGTGGTCCAGCATGTTTTAGTGATTTCCCTGTTCAGAAATACCTGGTTCACTTTGCCAGTTAATTTTCAGGTTTAATTAATGTATTTGAGGAGGAGTACCATCAAACTGTGCTGGACACCGACCCTCCAGGACCGAAGTTTGACACCCCTGTCTAGCACTTCCACAACGGTCAGCACACAGACCATGTCAGTGTCGCTGCTGAATTTTACACCACTCCAATAATATCCAACCAATGGTGGATGGAGTAGAGGGGAGTACTGAATTGTACAGAAAAACAGTGCATTAATATGGTACATTGTGTCTAATCGTTGTAGGTTTAGTTGTAGCATTCTTAAGGCTACATGACATCTACAAAAGTCTTGTATGACAGTTGACATAACCCTGCATTAATATTTCTAAAGGTTTATTCTAAGTGTCCTCTGCCATTGCACTTTCTGGGGTGAAACCCATTAAATAGCCTTTATGACAAGTTTCAACTTTTTCAAGATTCAAGTCATATACAGATAACAATGCAGCATCAATATCCATAGTGAAATTCTTAGTCTCATGTTCCTCTTCATTTTTACATAAGATATAAAAGTAAAAAAACAAGTGACACTTTATAAAATAAAGTGTATAATAACCATATAAAATATAATGACCAATTATTACAAAATAATCTGTATGTCTAATGAAACCTTATGAATACCACCCTACAGTCAAGCATTACTGTTGTTTTTGTTTTCATGTATCACAAATTGACACTTTACACTTAATGGGGCAACTGGTGGCCTACTAGTTAGGGAGTTGCCCCTGCAATCAGAAGGTAGCGGGTTTGAATTCCAGGACTGCTAATGACACCACTGAGGTACCCTTGAGCAAGTTACCATCCCAACACACTGTTCCTTGGGTGCCTCTCATTGTTTGCTGACCACTGCTTTATTTGGTGAATGGACTAAATGCAGAAGAATATTTTGACATTATTTACACTGTATGCTGTGCTGTTGTGTGTTCACGCTTGATTTTACTTTCAAAAGGCAAACAAATGTACATCCAGTCTACATATCTCAGCCATTAGTCACAGAACTGGCCTATTGTATCTTACAGTGTGCAAAAATAGTGAAGACAGAGCTTTTTGCCTTCTGGATGTGCTCTTCAAATAGAGCTTAGGTCTCTAATGAGCTGGAGACGGTCCTCTGTCTCTTATTACCAAACAGTTGAGTTGCAGCGAGGCCACTGAGTCAGACGATGCTGTCATATCTCTTGCAGTCTCAGCGCAAGCTTGTCGTTGTTGCAGAGGTTGGTGCACTGCATGAATAATGTAATGCCATCTACAGGGGAAGTACATACACGAGCGTCAAAAAGAGGCAAAACGCATTGGTAAAAGTACCACATTTTGACATTATCCTGCCCACCTCAGTTACTGGGAATGACAAGTCTCTGCTCATGTTGGTGGCACGGGAGCTACAAAGTATCGACAAAAATAATATATATATATATATATAAAGAGCAGAGAACATCAGAGCATTTCCACTGAGAACAAAAGTCGGTCTCATCAAGTAGCTTAATTATGCAGCTAATGAAATGTCAGACACAAGAAACTGTTCGGCTTAAACATGCTATGAAAGCAACAGTTTGCGTCTGAAAAGAAGCTTGATACTCCTTGAAGCTAAAAGTCAAATGGCGCTGCTTAATTAACCTTTTATGATTGATTTGTGTGGGGATGAAATGAAAAAAAAAACCTAAAATAAAAAATAAAGAAAAAGAAAAAAGTCTAATCCTGAATGTCTTTTAATATTCTGTTGGCATAAATCATTTCCAAATAAACTCATTGTTTTTTTGCCACACGAACAAGGACATGACCTTGATCATGAATAAAACAAGGGAACAGAGAGTTTTGGAAAGTATGGTCCCCTCCCACGCACATACATCTTTTGACCATGCATTCAGTTGATGAGCTAAAAATTTTTATTTAAATATTTTTCTGAAGATCTGGTACAAACAGTTATAGGCTCAATACATCATTCTCATAAAGAAAATTATATTTGAAAACATGTTCATAATTTGACTGTATATGACTCTCAGTGCAAGCAAAATCAAAATGCTAATATTTGTGTTTCTATGCAGTATTTTACAATGGTTTTAAGCATGTATCTGTGAATCAGAGCATGATCTACCCAACCCAACTAATACTGAAAAGTGCACAAAGATAGGCTTTTTAAAAAGCTAGACTTTATAAATAATGAATCACTACACGTAATATGTCACATACACGTAAATGCTTTTGACATCACAGATATTGCTAGATGTAAATCACCCCCCCCCCCCTTAACAAATTCTTCTTTTTTCTATATTTTGTTGGTGCTGTTGTTGGAGTTCCACAGACATTCAAAATAACCTTCTATAGGTAACTTGTTAATAGCAAGTAAGGCAACACGAATGCCAAAAATGAAACATTATGTTAATACCATTTTTTGTCAGGCCCTTAGAGACTGCTTACATTGTGTATAGCAAAAAATGGCCCTGAATATTCAGCATGTCATTGTAAACCCTTATCAACATACTCCATGAGGTGGCCCATGTAATGTTATGTAATGTTTGAAATTAAAATACAACAATACAGAACATTTTTTCTGACATGGTGATGCATTTGAGCGCAAATGATGTATAGAAATGGACAGAAGATAATGAAAAGACTCTCTGGCTTCTCTTGATGAGCTCCTCTTATTCATTAAAGCCTTGATAACAAATGATCTTTCTTCCATATTAGCATAGAGCACTGGCAGCATCCTTGAATGCAAACAAACCATTTGCCATTTAATAGTCGTATAGAGCACTGCGTACATGATATATCTACTTCAGAATTAATTAAACAAATCAATTAAATAACAAAAAGGTGACTCCAATTATTAATGGAGTCTTCGTTGGCTTCTTTGCTTTGCTTTCTGTCTGAGGGTCTACTCCTGTTGCGTGTTAATCTGATAATGACAGAACTGCACTAATACCCTCAATGGGGCCAGACTCATTATCTGTGTGTGAGTGCCTTGCATGCCGTAAGGCAACCGGAATGCATTGTGGTGACCTTTCCTAAGCGAGAAGCCCTTTTTATAATTCCAATTAGTACTTTTGTGCTCGTTTGTGCTCTCTGATCAAATGTGGCCTCTAAGGCCCATCCGGATTAGTCTGATCTGATTCAGTGGTGGAGGTTAAGTCTGAGTCAGGCTATACAGAGACAAACCTTGATCTACAGAGGTGTATTGCCCCCTCAGTTTGATTTTTTGCACATTCAACCAAGCTTTAAGGAAAATATAAGTAGGATATTAAAATTCCATACGTTTATGGCATAGGCTAAATTGTTACATTATTTTTTGTAATTTATTATTTTTTAATTTTTGTGTAAGGGCCTGAGGGCCTGAGTTTGAAATTTTTAAATACTTATATATTTATTATTATTATTATTATTATTATTGTTGTTGTTATTAATAATAATAATAATAATAATAATAATAATAATAATAGATTTCATTTATAGAGCGCTCTTAAAGATACTCAACCACGCTTTCACAGAATTGAAATGTTTAAAATTTAAAAACACTTACATACAATCAAAAAACAAAAGTTTTTAAACTTACATAGGTAGGCAACACAAGCAGGAATACATGAAAGGGACCAGGTAAACACACACATGTAAAATAACAGTGGTTAGAGGCCATAAGCAGATTTGAAGAGAAGGGTTTTGAGGAGAGACTTGAAAGTTGCCAGGTCTGTACAGAGTCTGATGGGCTGTGGTAGGGATGCATGTTAAGTATGCTTGTTCCAAAACATTTGGGTGTTGTAGTTGGGTGTTTTTTATTAAAGCTTTTTATTATCATTTCTGTGCGATCTCTCCAATCTTATTTGGTAAGTAGAGCAAATGTACCCATTTTCACGTCATTACTTGTTTAAACCACACTCGCCTTCAGTTTGTATACAAATACACATTCATTTGATCCGATGAACGTAGCTCTCTGAACATCCCTACCCCAGAATCTGACAGTTCAGGCTATGGCACAGTGATGGGAACTTTTGAAACACTTGAATTATGTTGAGTGTTCAATAATCTTTGTGTGGGTTGGGTTCTTTTTGTGGAAATTCTTCAAACTTTATACTCACACATCTCGTTTCAAAAATGGTTTTAAGAACTAAGAACTTTGTTACAGTCACACATAACATTGTGTTTTAGATTTACACCCAACCTCAGCCAAAAAAAAAAAAAACTGCCTGGAACCAGCCTGAACTACATTATTGTTTTGAATCTGATCCAAGTTCAAGTTCAAAAGATTCTTCTTGAAGCTGACCCAGAGCTGGCTTATCTTCAAACATGCTGAAACAGTGCAGCATCATTAGATCGCAGATACATTATTTATAATACAATTATAAAACAATCTAAAATAATTTGCAAGTAAAATTGTTGAAATTAAGAAACAGAGCTTTCAAACAACACCCCGGTTGTTTTAGTTTGAAAACATTTTCCATGATTTGCTGTTATAGTGAGATGTTAGGTTTCATCTGTTTAATACCAAAGCTCTTTCTTTACATAGAATATGTAGCATATAACACATGATATTTTAGGCCTAATAAAAGGCATAGAAATATGTTCTTAGCTACATTCCTGAATCCATGTGCATTTTCCTCACTAGTGTGGGCCTCATGGACCTCATTGCTAAATCCTGTCAACATTAAAATTATGTGATTCAATTAAAAAAGCTGTTTCAAGGCAATTGAATAATAGAATAAGAAAAATCAAATGAAGGAAGCGGAAATGCGGGGTAAAATGTAGGAGCAGACTGTGAGAATATGAATTTTGAATGTAACCCAAGCCCAACACATTTTTGGACAATGACCAACTGACCTGACCGAACCTAACCTAATTTATTTTTAATGCGTCCTGAATGATTTTGTTTTGGAACCAGGCCTGTAGTGAGAGCTGCTGAAGAGCCACTTTTAAAAATGTTCAACTGCATTCTGCACTCGCCAGATCATTATATCCATTTTAGAACCCAAAGCCGGAAACGGGCTGATTTCGCTCTCTGTTTATTACAGATGAAGCCCCTGCACAGATGGTGCAGTCCCTTGGAAATAAACTGGACATGAGATCAAATACATCCCATTCTTGGACTGAAAACAACAATCTGAGCTACCCAGTTTTGTTGCCTAACACTCAATTATTCGGACATGCCTGATATGCCAGCTGAGAGAAGTGCACAATGAGATTTAATTTTACCTTCATTTTCAAATTTAAATTATGGCAACAAGTATAGAAAAGATCTCCATCAGTCTTCATTGGCAAAACGGTGCCCTTTAGTGAAGTCAATTACAGTGATGAACGCCAGCATTAGGCCACGACGCACCTCATCTTTCCTCATCCTCCGGGCGCCTCAGTAACCAGCGCTTTACCTTCCTTTGAGGTAGAGCAGAATTCATTAAACGGCCAAGGCCACCATGTTAGAATGAATCAGCGCTTGCTCAGCTTTTCAGTTACTATTACCAAGCTGGAGTTAAAGGTGTCCCAAGCAGCCCTCTTTTAGTGCTGCTGTTAGAAATAGTTGAGGGGAGAAAAAACACTGACTCATGCTCACCAATTCAGTCAGTAATTAACTTTCACTGCCACCAAAGTGGTGACAATTACCTCTCCTACAGCCTTCGTTTCATGCCATTAGATACGGACGCCTTCTGCTTCGACCCGCTCTGCAAGATGTACCGCAGCACATGGCTGAACCTGGAGCAATAGAGCTTGTTAAACCAGCTGTGTGGAAATACTGACGACTGTTAGCTCTTTACAGGGAAAGAGCTATGCCTCCCCTGGAAGCATGGCTTTAAAGGCATATTTGTGCCAAAAATCTAACATGTGCAGTTTTCCCCTCATACTTAATGTAGTCAGTGTATTGAAGATCAGCAAAGATAATGTTTGCTTCTTTGATTTTGCCCTTAGGCCAGTGTAGCTAACGAGTAATTAAAGTATACTATATGGACACAAGTTAGGACGTCTCAGGAAGTCTAACCATTAGGGACTTTAATGACATTGCATTCAAATGCTTTAATATGTAGCTGGCCCCCCTTTTCTGTGGGATTTTGTGCCCATTTATTCTGCAGAGCATTCATGAGGTCAGGCACTAATGTTGGACGAGGATGCTTGGCTCGCAATCTAACTCTAATTACAGTTATAATGACAAATTGATGGGGACACAGCCCACAGCCAGGTGGGAAACAGGAAAAGTTGTCCAACAAAGCTCTACTGAAAGCTCTCTGTTTGTGCCAGAGTACTAACATGGGTATTGACCTTACTTGGAAAAAACTTCTTGTTCAATTATTTCATTTGAATCATTTTAGATACATACATGCAAAAACGTTTGAGTCAAAAACTACATGGCAGTTTGATGCTTTAGTTTTTGTACCATCATAGATAACACAAGCCTGCAAATGTATTGTATAATGTCCCTTTCTTTTACTATTGAAATCAAATACTCTTGTGTTAACTTCAATTAGACTGTTTTACAGTTGCTAGACCTTTGACTTGGTAGGCTACATACAAGAGCGAAACTGGGATTTCAGAGGGCTGTCACAGTTATCAACAATGTGGAACAACAGAGTATAATTTATGTTGTGTTACATGGAGCTGTTATGACTGGTGGCTGGCACCAGAAGCAGAGACACACTTCCAGGAGTAAATCAAAGAGCTCTATTGCATGTAAACAAAGGAAAGCAGGTGTAAGAAGATCATATTTCACTCTGGCCTGTATTTACAGGTTCACAACAAAATCCACAAGCATCAAATCAAACAGGATAGTCTCTGTACTCATGCACATTTTGCCTTTAGCTCTAACTTCAGATATCACAGCCAGATAATTGCAATACCTCAGTCTGGTGGGTGAATGGACAAAGTATTTCCGGTCAGCCTGGGTTTAAATAGGCAGAAAGGAAGTTAGTGACAGGTGAAACTAGTAATGACAACAGGAGAGACCAATATGGAGATATACTGACCTCATCTATCACCACCTATTGGCAGCTGTCCTCTGCATGTGGTGGAGTTAATGTCGTTTAGCCAGAAATGTTGTGAAATGGTTCAAAATTTCATTGCTTAGATTTAATGTTATCCAATTAGCTTTGGAAACCTGCACTGCAAGCTACTGAAAACTCCAACCTTCAACCAATCACCAACCAATCCGAATAGTTTCATTTTGCGAAATTATACAGCTGGTTAGCAATATTAATTTACAAACACTCTTAGCTACATAAACTGGTCGTGTCCACCTACTCCTGGCTCCAAATTGAGAACAGCTGCCATAAAGTTGGCTTAACTGAAAGCATGTAAAAGGAATGCGGATGGGGCACTATGCATGAAGTGCTCTTGAAGAAATTTTGGTAGGCTAGCCACTATTGGGAAGATTCACCACTTCTCCAAGATTTCTCCATTTGGAGATAATGGTTCTCACAGTAGTTCTCTGAAGTCACCGAGATTTAGAATAGCTGTGTAACCCTTTCTCCACTCATATATTGTCTCTATATATTTTGATATCCTCCAGAATTAGGGCACTGCTAAGCACCTCTGAGGTGTTTCACTTGGTGAATGCATTAAATGAAGAGGAAGAATTTTGTGTTGTTCACACTGTGTGCTTTGGTGTGTTTACGTATGACAGAATGGTCACTTATAATCCCTTTAGATGGCAGCATAGGGGTATGTGTTAATGCTTTTTATAGCCTATTTCACATTGCTAGCAACATTTTGTTTAAGTGATGTGTATATGAAGCAGGGTTGGCATTGATTAAGTCTGTATGTATAGTCAACTGATTTGGTTAAAAGGGCCGTTGAGTAGCTGGGAATGACTTATTCACACAGGGTCTGCTGATGTTGTATTTCCTTAAAAAACACATAAGAATAATAATATCATTCAGATTACATTATATTTTTATTTTTGTTTGAATATCTGCACCAATTATGCGTGACATATAGAGGATAAATCAGCAGGGACCAAATATGACAGTGTAAATTATCTGAAGCCCCACAGACAAGACTAGTAAACAAAAAGGTGTGCTGATTTAGACAAGCAGGTTGCACACAGTAATAGATAGATATAAGCTTCCATCACTTGTTAGCTTCAAACAGTAGCCTTGCAGCTGCAGTGTAAAATCAAAGAAGCAAACTTCATACTCAAGCATGTTTTCAGCTGATCTACATTTAAGGGAATAGAAAATGCATTTCCCTCTTAAGGAATACAACAGTCATTCCAAAATGTTCATAATAATTGTTTAAAAAAAACAAAAACATTTTTATCAGTCAGTGGCATACCAGCTGGCATCACTGTTAAAACAAGCCTGTATTCGTATTATTTTCCGCTAAGTAAATTAATGAAAATGCACCACACCAAGAGACATAAAGTGCTTGGCAGAGAAACGTTCTCTCTTCTGCATGGCTCAGTGCCTCTCTGCTGTGGGTAACATTTGCATACTGCACCTCTGTGGAACAAAACAGCTGTCAGTATAGCTTTACTTTTCCTCACCCACACTGCTATCATCTCTCTCTTTCTCTCTCTCTCTCTCTCTCTCTTACTCAGTTGTACCTGCAGTCTGGGATTACATACAGACATATGCATATAGGATTTTCTCTCTCTCCGTGTGCTCATTGACAGTAAAGTCAAACCACTGGGATTAACACTTAGCTGTACATTTAGTACAAGTAACTGTAATAGTGTGAGCAATAGGATGCAGCAAACAGTCCTAGCCTATAGGCTTTCCGACGTAGTTTATATATAACAGTTAGCTTTGGCCCGGGCACGAATGCTTGTTATGCTCCAAATACAGTGCAGGCCATAAATAATTGGATGGTGAGTATATATTTGTTGCGTTGGCTCTTTACTTCTGCACACGAACCAATGATTCGGTGACTCTGATGTTAAAAGTGAGAAAGTCAGCTTTAAGAGTATGGGTGGAACATATAGAAATCACAGCCATTATACATTTCGCTGGACGACAACTAATTGAATATCTGGCTGTTCTGTTGTTCGCAGGCAAGCTGTGGGTCACCACATCATCTGGTTATGCACAAGAGGGCTGACAAAAGGCCTAGGGTTGATTTCTACATCTGGACTCTCTCACTGTTGTCTCCAGATGTGGCCAAAAAACGTGCTGAAGCTATTAAAGCAAGAACAAAAAAATTTAAAATATAGACATGAGGTGCAGAAAAAAACTGTTTAAAACAAGAAGCAAGAACACAGTTTGCTAAAAGGTGTATGAAATGGCTGTTGGTCTGAGACCGGATAAATGAGATGAGCCATCCATTTTAATACCAGTTTTAACAAGCACTCATCCACTTGGCCATGTCATTTCTCAAGGGAACCCCCGATGCTATATTAAGGGTCATTCTATTACTTTAATAGCTCAATTGATGTGTGTTAGGTGAGTCCCCAGAAGGACAAGGGATTGAGTAAACACAATGTCAACTTTGGCACGGGAACTGGCCCAGAAATCATTGCGATTAGACACACTGGCCTTTTCAACCCCCATAAAAATGGCAAAAATAAAGCTATTTATAAGTCAAAGCAATAAAATTCTTTTCAAGGGTTGTTAACTACTAAAAACCAGGCTTAATTTATTCCCACTAAGATGTATGGGGAACACTTTAGTGTATTTAGAGAGACATAAGCCTTCATAAACATGTATAAAGCTTTTCCCTAACAAGCGTTATTTGTTAGGACATTTACTGACATCACATTTGATTAAAACAGTTTTTATGAAAACTGAAGCTTGATAAATTAAGCTTTAATGTTAATCTTACATAATAATGAAATGACAACCATGAAACGCACAACTAAAACAACAATAGACAGGGTCAAAAAGTGAAACCTGACTAGCCATTGTACACAAAAGTAAATCAGCAAGAAGGTTTTATCCATAGTGTTTCTTCGCTCTAGTACCGCCTAGATTGGATCCCTTTAACTCCGGTTAAAGATAAGCGATTCAGATAACGGACTGATGGTATTTGGTTTAATCTAAAAACTAAAAAGTTAATAAGCTATATAGCGTTTGGTTATCTTTGTAGGTCTGGCAGAATAAAATGCAGAACCAGATGGCCATCTGACATTCTGTGACTCCTATTAGTAAGAGAAAGACTGTAATAAACGAAAGCATCTACTCTGCACTGACGTTCTGCACTTTAATCCTCACAATACTATTTCAAATCCAGTGTTCTAGAATGCAGAGCCGAACGAATAATTTAAAACGTTTTCTGTCCAACTGCAGTCTGTATTGTAAGTTCATACACACCACTTACTGTAGAAGTGGAATAACATTAGTTTTCTTATTCTGATCCTGGTTAATTCCTTAACATTGCATGCTTTGTCATCATTAACTCATATAGTAGCAGGATTGTCACAGGTTATCCTCGCTAAGGGCATACGAAACAACCAAGAAACATCTCAGAGCTCCAGCTATATCAGTTCTAGATGTATTCAGTTTGAGTGGGTTTGATCTTTCAGGCACAAAACTGCATTCCCCAGCCACTGCGTCTTTCTCCTGACAACTGTCTTTCCACATTCAGCATTCATAACCCGTAGGACTTGGTACAGTAACTGTGTAATTTTATATAACTTTTCCGTGGGCTGTTAATATTAGCATGTCGAAGCTTTTTTTTGGTTTTCCACAGTTATTATTCTCTTTACCCAGGGGTTGGTCTTGTGTATCAGCTCTCCAACAACAACGTGTCTAATTACGTATAATTAAGCCCGAGCTTTTTTGGAGAGCAATCTCTTATTCCCTTTATTGTATTACAAATGGGACTGTTACATCCTAACAAGCATGGCTCATCACTTCCAAATCAGGTTAGAGAGAGCCTTTCCAATTCATAGGCCTCTTGTTAGATGTCTCTAAAAATGTCATTAAGACACTTTAGCCCCATCTGCGTTTGGTTTATAAGCATCATGTGATTAGTGGATAAAGACATACAATACTGAGAAGCAGCACGTCATATGTAACAGTTATTTGAAGTTTAATATGGCAAAATAAAACTAACACTAATAACATTAACACTACACAGATGTTGCATGCTGCATTTAATGCGTCCACATCGCATTAAATGCAGCATCTTGCCATTGAGCACTAGCCACTGTCATATTCAAGCCGTCTCTCGACTTGTGCATTGAGGCATCTCAGTTCATAGCTTTGGAAACTGCAGCCATATAACAGCGCGTGTCAACATGATGCACCATTGGTGCTGACGCGAGTTAGACAGAAAAGCTAACCTGCATGCACCATACCGAGCCAGGTATCGATCTGTCTGCACAGTGCCATGTTAAGTTGAACAAGCCTTTTATCTGGTCAATGCTGGTCCTATAGTGGTTCCTTTCCATTAAAGGATGGTTGATAAATTGTTCCATTGCAGAGAGGCTCCAATCATCTATAAATGGCCTGTAAGAGAAATAAAAAGTAGGCTGTTCTGTGGCCGGTGGACGAGATTTTGTATGTTTGTCAAAGGATATTCCTCAGTACAAAGTACAGACTCTCATTCTTGGGCATATGTTCAACCTGCATTTGGAACAGAAGCTTTCTTGCTGACATCACAGTTCAGCTTGACTCAAGAATCTCGACTTTTCACCTTTATGTTCACTGTAATATTTATTAAATAACGTAGATTACTCCAAATTGTCTACAGCCATGTTCATTTAAACACATATTCATTAAAATATTAATGTGAGTCTTAGTTAATATAATATTTTCTGACAGTGAATGTTATCTTAATCTCAGAAGGTAGTTGTATAAGATGCTGCTTCTGTTATTAAGGCCTCCTATACCATGTTTGTTTACCCTGTTTGTCTTTGTTCTCCAAAAACATCTGAAACACCTTTGGCCAATGAGGTTAAATTCCTCCTTAATATCTCCTGGGACATTTATCCAATGATGTTTATTGTGTTTACCATTATTTTTATGATGAAGCACCCTCACATCATGATGCACCCACCTCCTTACTTCACTGCATCACATTGGATTGAGATCTGCATAATTTGGAGGCCACGTCTCTCTTTGCCATGTTTCTTGAACCGTTCCAGACCAATTTATGTAATGTGGCAGGGAGCATTATCTTGCTGAAAGAGGCCTTTGCTATGAACGGCTGTCTTTGTCTTGTCTTAATCATTCAAATCCTGTTCCCATGCTTGCCTGTTTTTTCTGCTTCCAACACATCAGCTTTAGGAACTGACTGTTTACTTGCTACTCAATATACCCCAGCCCTTGACAGGTGCCATTGTTAGTGGATAATCAATATTATTCACTTCACCTGACAGTGGTTTTAATGTTGTGGCTGACTGGTGGAATTGATAGTGACAGCCCTACATTTCCCTTACTTTTCCCATGAAAATATTAAAGGACCTTTACATGACTAACATGATAATCCCTGTTCTCTGTCCTACAACATTATGCAGAAACGCCATTTCCCCTGACACCTGCCGCGTCTGTGAGTCTTTGCTATTAGCAAATGGGAAATTAGAGATGCGAGTCAAGTTGCAATTATTTGAAGTGAAAACCATCAGATAAACAAATGTGGCAGGAAATGAGGTCAGTTCATAAATGTGCAGAACCTTACCATAAATGTAAACAGCGAGGGGCCCAACCTCCTCCCCACTTGACAGAAATCAGTCATTAGGGAGTGTTTATAGAGGCTATAAATAAGGATGGTATGTATTTAAGCCAGCACAAAATAAATAAACAAATAACCCTCACATCCTCTATTCTCATTTGCATTTTTATTCTTTGCCATTCTCGTTTCTGCATTTTTGTTTGCTTCATTTTATGGCAGAGTTATTGCTTTACGTGGTACTTGGATAGCTGAGCTATGAACTTTAATGTGCTGGCCGAATGAAGCTGCAAAACATTTGCAGATGCTCATTATAAGTGCAGTTACTTGCTTGGAAATTGTCACAGACATTAAGACCCACTAAATCTGTCCATCCCACTCTATGGGATTTCCCAGCGTTTTTTCTATCCATTTCCAAACTGACCCACAGATAGTAGCTCCGAGAATAGCCAAGGACAGTTCAGAGTCTTCATGCCAGTGGAGTCCTGCGGCACTGATATGTGAATACAGGCAGTCAAGGTGGCATTGATTGTGGAGTCAAGTAGCCTGAGACTTGATTACAAGGTGTTGTTAGTTTGTTTTTCCACTGTTGCCTGACCCATTGGTCAAGAACTTAACCTGTACGACCTGGAGGACAGGATCAATGCTGAATAGATTTCTTCTCTTACTCATTTAGAGAAGGTGAAGGACGCAACTGACTGCTGAGCCACTGGATTTTAATTCAAAAGGTGAATTTGATCATGTAGCTGAGGTGTAGTAGTTAACAACCCTTGAAAAGGCTTACAAAAAGTGATGGTGGCTGCATTTTCATCCTTGACACACACAGTGGGAAGTTTAGATCATCATTAATGGTTCCAAAACATGAAATATAGCAAAGGGTGGGCCATTGTACACTTCTAACATATAAATATACTTCACCCATTATCTGAAACACATTTGCTTAACCATGTTTGTGGCTGGTGCTGGAGCCTGTCTCAGTGGTCATAATCCAAAAGATGGGGAAACACCTTGGATTCTGGACATCTCAGGGTAAACACAAAGACAAACACATTCACACCAGGGAGGCAATTTCATATCCTCAATCCACCTGATGTGCTTGTCTTTGGAATGTGCGAAAAAACCAGAGTACCTGGTGGAAACCCATGCAGACACAGGGACAGCATGCAAACTCCCCACAGAAATGTGAATTGAACCCCTGACCTTCTTGTTGTAAGGCGATAGTGCAACCCACTGTATTCATTCTTCCGATATGAGTTAACTGACTGTAAATTATCTAATCCATCCCAATAGCATAACTATTCAAATTAAAAAAGCATAAATCTTACTGTATTCAGTTGTACAGTGTGTGGAGTGTAAAAAAGAGCCCAAACATGATGCATTTCTACAAGAAAGTGCAAATCATGGTTGCCATAAAATTAGTGTTTGGAGACATCTGTTTTAGATGACATTTTAATGTTAGAACCATGCCTTTTTTTCAAAAACCTTAGGAGGAGAAGAGGCACCAAATTCCAGCTATAAAATAATAATATAAATAAAACTTAAGTAAACACTGACGCAATCATGCTAAAAATAATTTGTGTTGTCTAATACTGCTACATGATTGACAACACCAGCAGCTTTGGAGGGACAACCACCTGATCGTGCAATTGATTAATTTTTTTACCATTTTTTAAAGTTTCTGTTTGGAAGCACAGGTCAAGTTTTGCAAATTACATTCACATTTCTATTTGTATTTAGTAACCTGATTCAGCAGTAGAATCATTGCATAAAAATATCCTTATGCTGATGCTGAGCAGGCGTGTATGTATGTACAATGTCCAACTCCTTAGGGCACAGAGTCCTAATGAGCCCTTGCTCCCAGGAGGGTCCTATGTATGAATGACTATTAAAAAAATAATGAATCTGAAAAATGCATGCAATGTAGCTTTTTGCCTTGGTACTGAAAACGCAATGAAAGCGACAATCAAATAACTGGCGTGTCAGCTTGAAAGGCTCTTGTTAAAAGGGAGGTCAGTGCTTTCAACCAAAAGAGGGCATGTCGAACACAGAGGACTGTTGTCCGATTAGCAGCACATAGTTCTCTGTGTATAAATGGCCGCTTAACTGATGACAGTGCTCAGCATGGCACTTTGGATCTAGACCTCTCAAAGGATTATCTTGTTTAGGCTATGAAACACAATTTGCTCTCGGGCCCCCTACGGTTCAGAGGTTAGCTACAAAGCTTCTCATTTTTTTATTTAAAGCCATATGTCTTGAAGGACACATTGACTTAAAGGCATTATTAAAAACAGTTGTCATTGTTGTGCTGTTTTCTATGGAAAGACACCAAAGACAATAAGACTGATATTCTATACAGAATATTCCACAAGAACAAAAATTATAATTCAGCAAAATTGATAATTAATTCACATTATGCAGAAGCATCACAATCCCTTTCTTTTTTTTTTTAAATACTATTCAGTATTATGTCTCATCTGGTGGGACAACATTTGTCACACTGAATTACAAAGTGCCACTGCCCAGTGGGAGCAATGCACTGATTGATCCTTAAACAATGAAAAGCTGGTGATTCAAGCGCACAGCTTGAACTGAACATGGTGGCTTTTTTAAAAACAGTGACGATTATTTACAACCTCATCATCAGGCAGTAACCCCTGCTTTGATCACTCTCACAAATTAGGCATCAGGATGGGTCTACAGTAAAAAGAAAGGGCTTATCAGTGGGAGGAATTTGACACCTGTTGTTTTAACCCGAGATATCGGTGCACAAAGAAACAAATCTGAGTCGATTCTGCACCAGGCCTGAAAATTCACAGGCTTGTGACACAAGGTAACATTACGCAAAGTAAGCCATGTGGTAATGGTGTCCATATGTAGATGACAGATTGGCTCGCTACGCTGTATGGACAAAAGTATTGGGAGGCCTGACCATTACACCAACAGGGACATTAATGATATTTCATTCAAATACACAGACTTCAATATGGAGTTGGTTCCCCATTACAGCTGTAAAAGATTCCACTCTTCTTCCAAAAGATTTTGTAATTTCTGTGGGAATTTGTTCCCATTCATTTTGTGGAGCATTTATGAGGTCAGACACTGATGTTGGACGGGAAGGCCTGGCTCCGTTCCAGTTCATCCCAAAGATGTTGGATAGGGTTGACGTCAGCTATAGAGTCATTATCAATCACGGTGAAATCTGAGATTTCTTGAAGCATAATTCATTTGCTAATGAGTCTTGATGGAATCCTGAAGTGGATCATTTTCTTGTCAGTTCAGAGATTTACATCTTTTAGGGATAAGATCTGATATAGAATAGAGTGATGTGAATCCATGCTGTTTAAAAGAATGCGGAGTGCAGACTGTCATCCTAACCATGCACCTATAGACTCATTTTCCTAATTACAGCTGCTGCAGCCCCAGGCTCCTTTAGTAGGCTTCCCTGAATAAACAACGAGCCGCATAATAAAGCAAAGTTTTTTCCCAAATAAACTGGGATGCCCGCAGGATATCGTTACTGTATGCGAGGCAAGCGAGCCGCAGCTCTTTAGGGCACTGTGTTTTCAGTGATTCAGTGATCTCTCTCCCACTGTCATGTTGTCCACATTAGAACTGAATTATTGCTCAGATAACATATTCCTCAGCACAGTGTTAGTGTCTGCCTCGCAGGCCTGAAAAGAAAACTGCTTCTACATACAAGACGCTGGGGAATGCGTTTGATGTCCCAATTCCAAAACAGTGTCAATTTCACTTAGCCCCTCCGTTTCACCAGATTGACCCTGCCTCCATGGAATGAGCTCCTCCATCAGTATGCATGTCTCAGAGCGGGTGAGGGAAGGACAGTCCAAGCCATAAAAAAAAAAACCTCCATTAACATGCACTCAGCGGCATCTTAGCTTGAAGTGCATTTGTCACACGAGGGCCGCAGAAAATAAATGGCAAGGTAACATGTCGCATTTGTCAGGTTGAGGCTCAGAGAGATTCCATTGCTGATTCTGAATAGGCCATAGACAACATCTCAGCATAGAGGCCAGAGACAGTGTCTCAGCAAGGCAACCCAACAAAAGAGTACATGAACACTGGAGAGAGAGAGAGAAGAGCAGGGAGTCTTTCTGTTACTCTAATGAAATAGATACAAGGATGAGACTGATACTTGTTAGTTACACTGCCTGGCAAAAATTTAGACACACACACAAACAACCATAGAAAAAAAATGAGAGCACTTTTTCACTTTTTTTCTGTTCACTGTTTGCACAGTTTCGGCTGTGAGCAAAATGCACAAGTTGCTCTTGTTTTAGTGTGAGCTGTGCAAAAAATAAGAAATGCCTCCATGTGTTGTAAATGCTAGTGTTTGTATAGCAGCTTTTCTATGTGCTGTATTCCAGCAGCTTCACTCCTGATTCAGTTTCTGATGGGATGAAACAGAGTTCACATGCGCAGACATTATTCACCTAACATTACTATTTAAATTGTTGCAATTGTTGAGTAGTTTAACATTTCCACAGTACAATAACTTATTTTTGTATTTATATACTTTTTAATTTTCTTCAAACATTTTTTGGTGTGGTATTTTGAGTCAAGTGTGGTCAATAGTGTAAAAAAAGGGGACATGCACATTTTACACAGACACACACCCACAAAAAATTATGCACTCTTTACTTTTTCCATGGGCATTGCCAGTCATGGAGGGCAGAAACACAGACTGAGAGGCCATGGTCATGAAAGGCAAAATGCAATTTATTACAAAGTTCAACAAAGTGAGGGTGAGTGAAGGTGAGTGATGGTGTCTTGCAGTGGGAAGGTGGGCTTGGATAGTGCAGGATGGGGAAGATTGAGTTGGTCCGGGTCACAGTGGGCTCTTTGGGATCAGGGTTCAGCAGCTTTCGGGTCGGCACCAGCAGAGCTATTTGTGGGCGCTAAGTCCTCCATGCTTGAATCTTTAGGGTAGATATGGGAGACGTCTCAGCAAGCTTGGAACCACATCAACTCCCCGTACTGCTGTCTTCGTCTTTTTATACCCACTGCTCTGTTCATTGAGGGTGATGACCGAATAACCCTCAGCTGCACCTCTCCCTTTTTGCAGAGCAGTGTTGTTGCTGTTGCTGTCCCAGGTGCTGAACAGCCCAGGCAGAGATGCCTGAGTGTCAGATCTTTGACTTTTAAGCACCTCCAACACAGCCTGGAGAGTAGTGCCTGCCCTCTGACGTTGTGTATCACCTGTGATGATAAATTTAGCACTGAGAGTCTTGTCCAAGCTTGCTTTTTGGTATTGAGTGGTGTTACTTACACCACAATGAACACCAGCTTGCAATAATTAATTAAACTGTCCAGGAAGACTATCAAATGCAGACTCTCTACAACATCAGGAAAATATGACACTTACTCACAACGAAAGCTACACAGATACTTGTCTAGTCTCTGGTCATCTCCAAACTGGGTTATTGCAACTCTCTTTTGACTGGACTTACACTGAAGGCAACAAAACCACTTCAGCTGATTCAGAATAAAGCTTCAATGTTAGTCTTCAATGTTCCAAAGTTTACAAATACCACACCTTTACTAAGGAACCATCACTGGCTCCCTCGCATTAAGTCCTTAATACTTGATTCCAAGGCCAAGAATGGACCATACTTATTTACATTTACATCAGATGCTTTTATCCAAAGAAACTTCCCTGGGGCAGTCTCCCTGGAGCAACTTGGGGTTAAGGGTCTGGCTCAGGAACCCAGTGGTGGTGCTGAAAGGTAGACCTTGTGGTTCAGCGTCAAGTAGACCCACCTTTGGTGACTAACAATGCCTGTAATTTCTGCTTGCTTATTAAAAAAAAAAAACTTATTCCCCTTTCTTATTTTTGTGTTAACCTCAGACTTTTCTTTGACATGGGTTGTTTAGGTGTACCTAGCGTACAGTAACTTGGTTGAATAGTGGACGTTGATTTAAGTTGCTTTTCAGGTGTTAGAAACAAATGTGGACTACAGGCCGTAAATCTGAATGCCGTAAATGTAAATTGGTGCGACAATACAAGACAATTCAACTTTGTTTCCTTCTTTTCGCAGCTACAGATTTTCCAGGAATGCCTAGATCTTACATTTAAAAGCAGTAAAAGCAGTTCTAAAAATAAGTGCAAGTATTCAGTTTTAATAATAATACAAAAGTACTAATCTTTCAAAATGATTCGATATTTAAACATTTTTTTCATTTCTGTTCATTTTGTGTGATTTTTATTATTTTACTGCATCAATATTCTCAAATGTAATACACATTTCTTTTATTTACTAAAATTAATGTGTAATTGCACACATTTTGTCATAGACAGACAGACAGACAGATAGACAGATACATAGATAGACCGACACACAGGCATACAGGCCTACAGGCATACATGCATACAGATAGCAGTTATGTGTCTTTTACAGAGAATGTGGTTATTTGTATTAGTAAGTGTTAGGAACTAATTCACAAAGGAGAATCAGAACTGGAACAAATGATTGGATGGACAGATGGACAGGTGGATAGATGGAGAAACAGATGGACGGACAGATGGATGGATGGCTGCAGAAGTAAATAAAAAGACTAATGCATTTGTATATGGAGCGATGTATGGGATGAGTGATATATGAGTGAATGGATGGATAAGTGAATGGATAAATGGATACATTACTGAAGTGGAAAGTTGTCATTATCATTATTAAATGTGACCTGATCTGGCAAAATGAGTCACAGTGAAAAATTCAAAATTGAGGTTTTGGGATCATCAAAAAGATGAGAAAATAAGCTTTAAAATGATATACCATGTCAAAGCCTTAAATGGTTGTTAAGTTACAATCGTTTTAATAGCACAGCACCGTTTTTTTGATATATTGAACAATCAATAGCACTCAAAGAGAAGCACCCAGTACTCAACAACACAATTTTACTACAGGCATTTAGATACTTAGAAAAATACATTAAATCATACTTTTCATACTGCAAAGATTTTGTGTACATGATTTAAGCATTTTGATAGGTTTAAAAATATCAGGGATTGACGTTTTAACACCATACTTGACGTTTTAACAACACAGCTGAGATCGTGACGTTTCAGAGGACAGGCGAAAACGGCACTTATTTTGGACATTCTTTTGTAAGATTTGAGAGCTACAAACTCAGATTAAATAGCCATTTAAGTATATTTTTGCAATTATTTCTATGATGAAACTTTGAGAGATTCATTTTGAAGTCCCTTTCTTTCATATAAGACCAAAAAAGAAAAATCTATATTTTTGATGTTTTTCAACATAATCAGCCCGTATCTCAATAAACAGAACGCCGACTTCCAACTCATTATGGCAGAGCGGGTCACAAATTATTTTATCATTAAAAATCTTGTTTGAAAAGCTAAGCATTTTAGAAGGCCAGTGTATTGCTGGAATAAGTCCAAAATAAGTAGAAACACAGGACAACTCAATGGACATTTGTATGGATGCTTGGGTTTTTGTATCGTTAGAGTAATGGGCAGAGTGTCTGCATAAAAAAAGTGACTGAATTCACAGCATGGCATAAAAGGATGTTTTATCTTGTGTGCGGAAGCCCTGGTGGGATGGAAGAAAATGAGTTACAACAAGTGATATATGAAGCGAAGGTCAACCTTCAAAGGCCTAAACATTATCATGAAATAAACCACAATGAAGGTCGGAGGAATAATAGTGTGTAAAAGTGCTGAGTTTATCTTTCCGAAGGTAAGCAGAAGGAGGCTGAGGGATCCATACACACTCATACTCTTCTTCAAACACTGTTTCAGGCAGGAAATCTGATGCTTTATCTGCTCTGCAACACTGTCAGGACGCAGATAAATCAGGGCTCTGGTGACAAAAAGAGAACACTAGTGCACACGTCAGGATTGGCTCATAAAGATAAACCCCCTCCTCCGTTTATGTGCAGCCATTTTGCAGCGGCTGGAGACGGAGATAAATATTACACAGGATGGTAAGTAGCCTATTCAACATGGCTACTCAGTAAAGGCCATGCCATGGATCACTTCCCGGGAGATGATCAGCAAGGTGAACTGTGATGAAAATTTCCTTTATTTTTACAAGATTAATGGCCATTAAATGAAAGATTTACTCGCCGTTGGAGACAGCCATGACGCAATATACAGAGTCAGACAAGTGATAGACCTGTCAATTAGACAAATGCTGGAATTCAGCTCTCAACTTTTTCTTCATGTGGAAGCTGCAACATTTCACACTACACCAGGCTCAGACATCCTCTATAAAGCATACATCCCTGACGCTCCCCTAGCAGTCAATATTACACCCCCAATAGCCCTAGCCACAAATCACAGCTCCATGATATGTGGGTCACCACAAACACTGCTGTCTGCCTCACTTTAGCCAAGCAACCATTCTTCCATTTTTAGCATCGTCCCAGAAGACCAAGACCACAGCTGGGCAGCTACAGTAGCTGACTGACAGAGACAGAATGAACACCCCCCCTTCCTAATATTTAGGCCCACCCCAACTCCTTTGTTTACGCTACATGGCCAATCACGTGGCACCTCTTTTTTATTACTTTTTTTGTTTGTTTTTTATCACTATCCTATTTTTTTTATCAGCCTCACCAGCCAAAGCCAGCGGAAATGAAAAGGCATGCAAATACAAAGAGGGGCTTTTAGGAGTAGATAGATAAAACACAAAAGGACCTTCAGCTGCATCCCTCCGCATGGCCCAGTTTAGCCTTGACCAGGCATGCAAATTACACCTGAGACGGCAGCCCGAGGCACTATGGGTGCAAAGCTGTGGCATGAGATAGGCAAATCTGTCCCGGGGTGGGGTTAATTGGCAGGAATATCTTGAGAAAGGTTTTTTTAAGTTCCACTAGAAAAAAAAAGGGGGGGGCAAATACTCATGTAGCCGCTGTTCGGGTCTACTTGTCAGGCAAAACGCTGGCGCTGCAATATGGCTCCTTGGAAATTTGTCGCATCTGCTGAGGGGAAAAAAAGGGGGGGGGGAGAGACCCAGCAACAAAATACGATTCAGCAGTGGCGTATAGTTGTTGGTCTTCTGTTGGGCAAATAAAACGCTCACGCTTCTTGCCTCGCGGCTCGCAGGGCCGAGCAGCCTCACTGACTCAGCTGCCTGTCTGTAGGATCTCTGATTTCTAGGCTGTAGCTCTCCCTGGGGATGAGTTTAGTCTGAAAAAGAGCAAATGACTTATGCAAACTGGTAAAAGGGGCAAGTTGGGGGTGTTAAAACGCACAGATCGTGATGTACCAATCTGATTGTGATTACACACCGTCAACTCTGAGATATTCCATTTCAGTTTCACTTATCATCAATTATAATGGAAGTAGTTTAACATTTGCCCTTTTTTGACCAAAATGGTTTTCTTGGGTAGTTTTAATGCCAGAAAAAAATGGGAGTAGAAGAATTCCTGGTGGGTCAGTGTGGTTTTGGGGCTTGTTCAAGTAAGCCAATAATGTATTTTTCTACTGTGGCTGGAGCTCTTTTTCCCTAGGCACATTAAAACACAAGGACAAGTTAACAAACATTGACATATAAACATTGATATATATATATATATATAGCATATATATGGTAACTTGGTCCTTTGTTACTGCAGGACACGGTTCAAAAACAGTACAGTTGTGGCCAAAAGTTTTGAGAATGACACAAATATTAGTTTTCACAAAGTTTGGTGCTAAACTGCTTTTAGATCTTTGTT
>JBBJLR010000139.1:11246660-11276645 GCA_037577145.1 Brachypetersius gabonensis | reverse complement strand
CAAATTGCTATTATAAAAACTTCAGCAGCAACTTTTCCAATTTCCCATATTTATGTAATTCTCAAAACTTTTGGCCATGACTGTACATTACACCTTTCAGAACATCAGACAAACACATATCTATTTATAAAGACTTTTTCCAACAAGTATTGTTTGACACAAAACTTGCTCTAGTGCAATTACTTTAAAATGATAAGGAACAAAAGGAGAGAACTGATTTCTGTTTCTTGCCAAATTGGGCAAATTGGTCTTTCAAAAAAGTCTTTCTTTGTCAGGTATCCAAAATTTTGGCTGTTTTTAATAATTTAAAAAAGTATATAAACTCAATAAATTGCAATGCTTAATAGTGAACTTAATTGACCTTTGAATAGATACCATTTCACTCCTTTTCCAGTCAGTATCAACTTTGACACATTTTTACATTTTTGTTGGGAGAAGCCCTTCACCCACTAGCATCTGAAAGAACAATATAAATACAGGAAAAAGGTTATGCCTTCCTTTAAGACATTTTTATAAACAGGTCTTCTTGCTATTTTTCTTCTATTTATTCCTCTGAAAATGAGACCAGACTGAAGTCATGTTTAAACAATCTTCTCTTGTATCTCTTATTTAATTGTAAACATATACCCACTATTTAAACACAGAGCACGCAGCTGGTGGTCTGGTGGTTAAGGTGTTGCCCCTACAATTGGAGGTCCATGGGTTCGATTCCTAGAACCACCAGTGGCAACACTAGGGTACCCTTGAGCAAGGTACCGTTCCCACACACTGCTCCTGTGTTCCTGGATGAATGGGGTAAATGCATTGTCCACACTGTGTTCTCTGGTGTGTTCATGAATGACAAATTGTCACTTTACACACTTTTTAATCCAAAGGGTAATACACAATTGATTTAATTTTTTTAATTTCAAATCATAAATTTTCAAATATCCCCGTAACCACACCCACCCTAACATGGTGATTTCAGTGCTCTAATGGGCCCAAGCTGTACCTGGTGTGTCCTCTTTTAGGTGTAACGTGGGGAACTTGGGCATGGTTGGACTCCTTATTCTGCAGGTGGTCGAGTGGCGGAGACTCACACAGTTTCAGCAGGAGTTCTGCTCTCTTTACTCCAACTCCCTCATCTCTTCACTCCCCACTGATGGCTTTTTTATTTCAGTCTCGCAGCAGTGTTTACCACTAATACACTGTCCAACTGACTGCCTCCAATGGCCCTTAGGTTTTGAGAGGATGCGGAGTGTGTGTGACAGTTAGCTTACCTGTGTTTGCAAGAACAAGGGCATGTCGTAGCATATTAGGTTGCGATATTTCAATAGAGGGTACAAGAGATATCTTATTTGTTGATGGAGAGCTAGGGTCGAGTTAGTTTAAGGTAGGGGCAGTGATTTTCAGAGCAGTTTTAGTTTTTGTAATATTTGCAAAAAATGGATTAAATGGGTGCATAAAAAAAAAAAAAGGTGTCACATCCAGGGCCTCTAGGCCCTGACCTCAAAGAGAAGCCTTTGTGTTCATGTGTGACAAATGGTCACTTCAAGTGTGACTACTTATTGTTTTCTAATATTTACTTGCATGTATAATTAAACTCACTTTTAATTACATTTATTTGCATTTAAAGTTACTAATCACAATGTTCTGTCAATTTTTATCAAGGGTGCCAGTAAATATGATTTTTTGTATGTATGTATTCTTGTATGTATCTGTCTATCGTACCTTTTTTTATATATATGGAGGCCTTGTGTCTAAGCATGCATGGTTTACATGACCACAATGTGTGAGATCACTCTTATACATGTACAGCATTGGTAGTGATGCTTTTTCTCCAAAAGATCACAGTGTTATTCAAACGCTGACCTTTTTGAGGCTGCAGCTGGGTTCCCCAGTGCGAGATGTCGATTAATGCACTCTACTTATCCTCTGCCTGTTACTGTAAACAGCATGTAATCACAAGGCTTTGCCTCTCCGCAGGGCGAGCCAGGAAGAGAGAACAAAACACCAAGCACTGAAATATGAGGTAAAACAGGTATCAGTGGCACGCAGTGTGTGGTTTTAGGGGATTATCACGCTTTCCTCTCAGAGTGAAATTCTTCTAGGGCTTGATACTAGTCATTCATTGCATTGATTGCAATGTGCTAAATGTAAGATCCGGAATGCAATACTGCATGCACATTTGCTTGTGTCTGTAAATATGCAACAATGTAAAAAGCACGATGAGTTTGTTCTTTCATGCTCAACAGTGTGTGCAGTAACTGACTGTTAATGAGTTTATCTCCTGTAGGGTTTTATTGCAGCTCTAATCAGATCCACCTGATTCCCACATTCAGATGCTCCTAAAGGCTTCATCAACTCAGTCAGATGTGCTGCATTAGTAGTGTGTGAAGAATTAAAAAGTGCATAGTGGAAGGATTAACAAAGAGGCTTTTCTTTTATGCCACAATAAGACTGTAGAAATTAAGTCTTGCAGAGCAAACTTGTTTGGAACCTGTTAATATGTTGTGTTAGTAACTGGCAAGTTGTGAACTTATTTTTGAAAAATGACTTGGTTTCCTGGACCTGGATTATAGTATATCCCTTCTTCAGCTCTGTTCAAAATGCATTTATTTTTGTAACAATGAATCCACAACAATGAGACACAGAAATCCAGGAATCCGGTATTCTAGTCCAATTCTTGGGCAGTTACCTGACTTTAACACTGACCAAACCAAAGTGCTACTGGACACACACAGAGGAACAGAGTAACTGAAATTTAACAGCTCTTAGTACTGTATATCTTGTATATCTCTATTCCAAGTACCTGCTACTTGATATTAGTCATACAATTAATAGCCATGAATCAAAAGGCTCGTTCGCATGACAGAAATGTATGATACCCAAAGGCATTTTCATATATTTATAGGCATTTATGTATATAAAACGCATCAGCAAAAATATAGTACTAATCAGAAAACAATCTGTATACTGTATAAGATGATGGTGATTTGGGCCAATATCCATTGAGTTACTTGTTACTATTAAAAAATTGACTTTTGAGCAATTCAGTTGACAATTTGATACATTTGAAAATCTAGCTATTAGACGGCTGTTACAAATTCATCTCTTTGAGTAACACAGTAAACTCTACATTGCCTGGCTCTTAAATATGAAAATATATATAATGTAACATAAAAACAATGATTTCTTCATCATATATTTCAATTTACTGATCAGTTTTTTTATAACTATTTAAAAAATGTGTTGTTTTTGTTTTACTATGCCATTCCAATGTGTAGAGTGACACCACTGCTTGTTACTGTATGTACAGTCTTTCACCAAAAGGGTTAACCCTCAGAAGTCAGACAATATTAGTAAAAGCTGATTTCAACAAATAATAACAGTGTAAAAATCGGTGTTTGTTATCCTACATGCTCTCTGGACCCCGTACCCTCCCCCTCCTCACTTGTGGGCAGAGACTAGCCTGAAAGTTCTCCCAGGTACAAAGATCCCCAGTAGTAGTTATTATTATGTTTTTTTAAATTAGAATAACTTTGGTTCTACAAAGCACAGCATGACAACTGACACCTTGAGCAACATCACACACCAGGGGAACTTCCATGTAAAGTGTGTTTTGGCCATGGCTGCAGACCTGCTGGTGATACCTGTGATGTGCTCAAGAAATGGGCACAATATATTGCCATATATAACTGTTCTGGCATATCTCCCATGTCTACTTGAATCACACCCATACTACAGGCTGCATAAATGCTAAAAATTAATACAAAAAAACCTTAGGACAATTTAGCATGTCAGGTTATACAGTTATACATTCTCAATACTGCCGTGTTCGAGAGACATTACAATAACAGCCTTAGACTGTGACATGTCTGACCACTCAGCTAAGACTGGAAGAGGGTGTTATTTCCTCAGTATTTTATCTCGACTTTTAGCCTCCAACCACTATCACTTCTCCTGTCTACACGGAGTGGTTCAGTGCAGTAAAGGCACACCATTGTGTTTGCATGGCTCAGTAGTATTTTTCATGGAAGTTACTGTGAAAGGAGCTCAGGGCATCACAACTATATGAAAACCATTACATCATAAATTATACAGAGAACAGAATTCTAAATCCATTTTTATGCCAAATGTATATCCACCTATTTGAATTTTCAAATAAAGTACCATTAACAAAATAAATAATTAACGACAGGACATCAGGTGTCAAGATTTCTTAACGAAAAGCAGGTTTATATGTTTCATTACCAATTGCCAGTTAAAAATGTAATTGGTTTTGCAGTCTAATACTGAAGTGTAAAATTAAGTTTTATATATGGCCGTCATGAATATAAATATAGTTTAACAATCAATTAAAATATGCATTGTGTGTCGATCAGTGATGGGAATAACGGCGCTATAAATAAACGGCGTTACTAACAGCCATACTTTTTTCAGTAACTAGTAATCAAACGCATTACTGTTTCCCCGTTACACCGCCGTTACCGTTACTAACAATAAAATGCGCCTTACTATACTGCCGTGCAAAGGCAAAAGACCATAACATCAATTTTGGGCGAAAATCAGTTTTATCATGTAGGACAAGGACATCAGTTTTATCATGTAGACTAATATATTGAGTCAATTTTGTTATTTTATGGTAAAAAATTAGACATTGGTTTTGCCATAACTTCCAAAAACTTAGAGAAAACCAAGACAGAATCCCTTCAGATCCCAGTTGCGGTCTTTTAGCTTTGTTCCGCTGCTCTCTAGAACACTGGAGTTAAGTTACGGTGAAGTTCAGGCGCTCTGCCTTTCTTTTACCGAGCAGCAAAGTAAAGATACTGTTTGCCAGGCTGAGGTTACGGTGTTATTCCTATGTACTGTATGTAACTGAAGCGCTTTTCCCACACATTACCTTCAGTAAAGTGAAAAGACAATTGTCAGCTAGTACTGATAGCCTTGGTAGCTGGCTAGCGATGCAAATTGGGTTACTTGAAACAAAAATACAACCATTCCTGACCCACAAACTATAGCCTACACATGATAGATGGTGTGCGAGCTACAAGACACCATAAATCAAAGCCTGGATACTATCAACTAGTAGTACATGTTTTCTCGAGTCATACAGGGCGGCTAGCTGCTGCCAATCTGACTCTCCACTCACTGACAGAAAACAACGCAGCGAGGAGAAATGTTTACACCACGCAGCCAAACAAACCAATACAGCAGATAAAACCTAGATCGCTCCTTACCTTCTCTTGAAACCTGGTCAAAATTCATGGGAAACAACATTCACTGAGAAGACAATCCATTGTTTAAATCCATCACGAGTTTTCAGCCCATTCGCACAATTAATCTGCCGGTGATTCCAATCTATCAGTGTGCAAAGTTATCCTCCGGAGGTTGTCATTCAGTTTTAGGTATCGCTGTGGGTAGACTATTAGCTAAGTTCAACAGTGTTGGCTGCAAAATATTTTACTTCTCTCTGTCTCTCTCACACTCACAATTCAATTTTCAGTTCAGTTCAATTTTATTTGTACAGAAACAAATCGCCATGGACTTAAATTGTGGTTTGTGTCAACATTCCTGAAATAAGAATACACAAGTGGTCAAAAGTTTTAGAACACCCCAGTTTTTCTGTTTTAGTTTGTACTGAAATTTCAGCGGTTCAATGTCTCCTTGTTCATTCTGCAAAAAGTTCTTCCCAACTATATTTCAGAAGTTCCCATAAGTGTGCAGCACTTATAGGTTGCTTTGCTTTCAGTCTTCTGTCCAGTTCATCCTAAACCAGCTTGATGGGATTTAAGTCTGGATATTTCTGGCCACTCCATGTTTTCCAGCTTGCCATCTTGTTCTTTTTTCTAAGGTAGTTCTGGCAGAGCTTGGACTTATGTTTTGGGTCACTATCTTGCTGTAGAACGAACCCGACCATCTAGGCACATACCAGAGGAAACTGCTACAGAATGGCGCTACAGAATTATTTCCCTCTTCTGGATAACCTAACAATTTTTAACCCTTTCAGCACTGTCCTTTGTAACATTTCATGCTATTCATTGGACTTGAACTCTTTGAATTTCAATAAAAAAAAGCTTGAAACACTGGGGTGTTCTAAAACTTTTGACCGATAGTGTATATTATTAAGTAAAAGGTTTGTCATCATAAACACATCACAGCACACCACAACAAAGCACTACCTCAACATAATCTTATGATCTTTATTTTACATGCAATCTTTTTTTACTGTATTATCTCATTTTCTATTTACATATACATTTTTTGTACATTTTTATTTAAAGTGACCACTCTGCTATATGTGAACACACCACAGCACACAGTATGAAAATTCTTCTTTTCATTTAACCAATTCACTAAGTGAAGCAGCGGGCAGTCAGGAACACAGTGCCTGGGGAACAGTGTGTGGGGACGGGACTTTACTCAGGGGTACCTCAGAAGTGCTTAGCAGTCTTGGGAATAGACCCCACAACTTCCTGATTGCAGGACGAACATCAAATGTATAAAATAACACATTTGCAACAGAGACATTGTAGGCCATCCGATGAATTGCTTTTGGGCCACTTAAGGCTCTTCCCACTGGGTCTACTGTTCTTAAACGCTCTCGCACTCGCCATTGCTGAACTCTGATCCCTCTCTCTCTCAAACTGCCAATGATGCAAGTCTCTCCTGAGCCAGGGGTTTTTCAGTAACAATCTCAGTAAAAAAGACGATCTGCATCCGGGTCAGATATTTTTGAAAAAGTTCACTAAACCAAGTTGTCTTCTCTGGTTGTAAAGTGTTTGAATGTTTACAGACAACATTCGAGATTTGATTCGATGGCCATCCAGCTAAATCCCAAGTCCTGCATGTGACTCAAATGTTCAACTAGTATGTTGTACCTTAAAGGGAAAAAAAGAGATAAATTCATATTGGGTTAATAAATGTTTCTAATAGCTTCTTTTGATCAGCTTGTTTGCAGCTTTGCAACAACAACTATATGTAGCTTTCAATTTTTTAACTTTTCTGTGAACAGAGAAAATAAGAAACATTATTGAGGAACACAAGCAGTAATTTTGTTGTGCACCTTATTGCTGATTCCAAAACTAGGTTTTGTTCATGCAAAAACATCTGGTAAAACGTTTTTATCTTTTAATTCTGAAAATTAAAAGAATTTCAACTACTTTATACATGTTCTAAATTGAACATACTGTAGTAATATAGTGATTAATCACTTTTTTTCATAAATCACGCAACAATGATCGCCTATTTTTATGCATGATACTGGATGATCAAGGTAAAACAAAAACTAAAGGCAGAGCAGATATGACATATTTCTGCCATCCAAAACTTACCTAGGCCTTCCTATTTGAGATGCAGAATGTATTCCCATTACATGTGCTTGGTAATCAGCTTCTTCTCGAAGAGTTGTTTCAGCCAACATCTCCCTAAGAAACTCACACATACATTTCTTCAAGAATGACGCAAAATGTTCTTTCAGAAATATTTCGTTGAACCTGATCATTCGTAACATTCACACTTTCATTCCATATATTCATACTTTCATTCAATATACAGTAAAACATCGCAGTTCAGCAGTCACGGCTTTAGTCTCTCACGGATTTGTCTGAGAACCAAACTTACAGAGCTGGTACAGAGCTGGTCTTGCTGAATCGTGGCCAAGCTGGCCCCTCCCCCACCCTCCAACTTGCCCCGCCTCTGTCCTCCTCTTTATCATTTAAAGCTACAGACACAGAAATGGCATGTCCTAGGGAAATCTCATTGCGGGACTGGCTAGAAGTGGCTGTAATTCTGCACGAAGGCTGAATTTCGGAAATAGACTTCAAATACCGTATTGGGGGACCACTAACACCTATATAAAAGCATACAATTGAGCCTGTCATGGGACCTTTAAGGCCCGTCTGTCAGATATATTGAAAACTGACTCATAGGTCTTTATCACTTTAACTTTTGAGTCTTGACCTGCACAAAAAAAAAAATCACAAACACACACATACACACACACACAATGTGAATAATAGCAAGTTCACATGAGAGAGGGAAATTTAAAAGACTGCTCTGAAGCATGGAAACTCTTTCACTTTGCCTTTCACCCTTTGCTGATAGGATTTCACCCAACGCAGTGGAATAAAATAGACCCCTTCCACAGCTCTCCCGCATGGCAAATTTCCAAAGAAAACGATTTTCTAGAGGATGACCCGACAGTGGCCTAAAGGAAACGTTGTGTGCTTTGAGTAGTGCTGACCCTTCACAAGAGCACAGATGAATGTATTCAGACACTAAACACATAATCTGAGGTTGGCTGTGGGCTGTGGTGAAATGATGCATCATGAAGAGTACTTTGGTCCCAGAATATTCTCATTGCCAGTGTGATGACCTGTAGACTTCATGCTTTTCACATGATGGATTAAATAAACCTCTTACATGTTGCCCCTCTAAGAGTTCCATCACAATAGATCACTCTCGAAATAAAAGTATTACAATATATGGACCAAAGTATTGGGACACACTTCTTAATTATTGAATTTAGGTGTCCCCTTCCAGTGAAGGACTTCGTTTTAATGCTTCAGCACACCAAGACATTTTCAATATGAGTGTCTGACCTCATAAATGCTCTACAGAACGAATGGGCACAAATTCAAAAATCTAGTGGGAAGTCTTTTTCTAGAAAAGTGGAAGCTATTATAGCTGCAAAGAGGAGGGGCAACTCCATAATAAAGTCTATGTATTTGAATGCAATGTCATTAAAGTCCCTGTTGGTTTAATGTCCCAATACTTTTGTCCATACAGTGTGCATCTTTAACACACACATATTTCATAGTGTTTTACCACAGTTTACACAGTGTGTTCATAAAGGTGTGTTCTTAGAAATTAACCAACACTGTTTACACACCTCTTTAATGCTCCATGACATTTATATGATCCACATGGTCATTCTGACAAACACAGTACAGGATGCCGAGGGAGTGATATAAAAAAAAAGACTTTAAAAGACGGAGGCACTGTGATGAGAAATGGTGGAAGGCATAAAAGTTGAATCAGTCATTTAATCAAATACTATTATAAATTATGGTATGGATTAGATACATTATAGTTCTAATTACCCATGTAATTATTCTAATTTAGAAGTCTACTACCCAACCCAAGCCTGGTGGGGCTCAACACTGGATCGAATACTTCCTGTACCATAATCAATCAAAAACTTAGTAAAAAAAATAAAGCTTTAAGAAAAATGTGTTGAGTTCAGGTTTCAAATTTAGCTGTAGCAGTCAGGCCAGATCAGGTCAGATATTCAAGCTGAGGGTCAGCTTGAATTTCATGGCCATGCAAAAAAAACTGTATTATACTAAATGTTACATTAACCATCAAGCAAATCTGTGTCCTGTCTAGGGACAGTTGCAACTAAAGTGAAAACAAGCACAACAGTAAGAGTGAAGCCATGAGAAATGATAAAAAACAGCTTTTATGTCAGTGTCTGAATAAAGAAAAGATTATTATTTACGTAACGGATTAGTGAAAGAATGGACAGAGGCAGACAGATGACCTAGTTTGCAAAATACTTCGGTTATTGATTGGAAAATGTTAATTTATTCACATGACAAAGTTTAGCCTACTAAGAAAGAAAACACACATTTAGGTTCCCTTAGGAGGTTCCCTCCCTTTTAAGACATGTCAATCAACCCCCACATGCCTTGTCTTATTCCTGTATGTGGATTAGAATCATTCTTGTCCTGATGAACAGCAGTTTCATTCTAACTCAAACTAAAAATTAAAACAGTTTGTTGTTAATACATCATTTTTGCGAGTGATCAGTCAATCCAGAGTGAGGAACAGACAAGACACAAAGTCAAAGCTGAGGTTTCTTTCAGTGCGATCCTTTTGCTGCTCTGAGAGCTGCTGAGGTTGAGCTGATATAAAGTCCTGTCTATATCTATCTGCTATAGGTTAGACAGTGAGAGGCAGCTGCCAGACCATGAGGGTACTCTCAGTAGACTCTGCTGAGCCCCCTACAGGTCCCTCCTTCAGTCTCCTAAAGCCTTTTCCCCCAGAAATGACCGCTGCAGAGGTGACCCTGTCCCTCCTCGAGCCGTCCCTCTCACATGGCCTCCCCCTGACCCACATGTCTGGGTCATCGCTCAACTCATAGATGGATCCGTCCTCCAGGCTGTGCTCCAGAGACTCCAGAGACGAATCCGAAGCTTCATCGCCCCGAGCCGTCAGTGGATGCCCAGGCAGGCATGTGGTGGAGCGGAGACGGTACTGCAGAAGCAGGCCACGCCCTTTTCCCTTCCCCTCACCCAGGGATGAGCTGCCGGACTGCTGAAGGGACTCCTGAGAAGAAGAGTCACTCCGCTCCTCCCCTCCGAAAGCAGAGTCAGGGCCTTCCACCACAGAGTCCCGCTTCAGAAGGTCTGGAGACAGGGTGCTGGAAGTGGCCACAAGGAAGTCAACTGGGCCACAGTGGGCATTCAGAGAGGTCATACCCTTCCCTGCAGCACAGACGAAATAGGCTTGACTTCAGTCAAATAATACAAAATAAGGCAATTTATCTTCATTACAATCACGTAAGCTATTACTGTTACTTTATTCAGTAAAAAAAACCAGGTTCTTCATGCTATACACATTCTCAAATATGGAATCTTCTACAGCTCTTCTCAAAGGTCTGAATAATATCTAACTAATTATTTGAAACATATATATTTGTACATCACTATTATTTGTTAGATTTATTTGAAATGTTCTTGCAACAAAGTTTTTGTTTAGTTTTATTTTATTAAAAGTGGGGCTTCCAGACTTCTGAATAATGGAGTACATGTTTGTTTACCACAGTGGTTCCCAGCACGAGTACCTCTACCCTGCATATTTTAATAATTTTACTTCTTTAACACACCTGATCCCAGTCACCCTTCCTGAGTTGAAGTATGTATGTCAGAACAGAGAAATCCTAAACTGGGAGTCAAAGTTTAATACAGGGTTGGGAACCACTGGACTTCTAGATGCTGCAATACTGTTGTGATTATTGTTAAAGTCACATCACACCATCTACATTGTGTGAAACATTCTCAGAAGCTGACAATAGAGACAACTGTGTAGACAATGTGTATTTGTGTACCTGTTATCTTGGGAATACCCTCCAGTTTGGGCACAGGCAGAGTGATGATGATGCCCTGGGCAGTGCCCACCCACAACAGCCCCTGGCAGATCAGTAGACTGGTCACTCTCATGCACTTTTGGCCTAGAAAGAGAAACATAAACACTGTTGGTAGAAAGTCTCACTGCTGTCTGGAAGATATGGCTGACTGCTTTATCCTGCACAGGAAACATTTGCTGGTTCGCTCTGTACTGGGCTGCTTTGTCTTTGCAGGCAACTACTTTCTTCCCTCTCCGGTGGGAAACTGATTGAGAACAAAAGTGTGCTTTTTTTTTCCTCTTTAAAAAACAAACAAAAAAACACAGTATCTGCCATGGCTGGCATTGTTGCTTTCTACAGATGGGAAATAGGAAATCCTGCTCTCAGCTGATTATCCACCTTTGGCCCATTCACTTTAGTGAGCCGTATTATTTAGCAGTCTGATGGAAATGACATTTTGTTTTGTTTGCTTCTTGTTCATTTCGCTAAGCCTTAAGCTGTGTAAAGACGCAGAAGATTTCCATGATATTTACGCAGGATGCACTTTGTAGATGATTTTGCTCATGCTGCCTTAAAGCTGTGGCTTGTATTCCTTGGATACCTGGAACTCACCTTAATCTCCATTGCAAGCACTTAATTAAAGAAACAAGGAGAGGACTAGCACTGATTGTATGTGCTTTGCATGAGCAACCACAGAGTTCCTAATTGATTCTTTTTCACAGCAAGTTATGGTTGGAAAACAATGAGATTTGGGAGTCGTTGGCCAATGTGCAAATGAAACATTTTTAGTGTGCTAGTTAGCCAGCAGAAAAAGCATCAAAGGTCACTAAAGAACATCAGTGAAGAGCTACAAGAATCCTGTTGTACAAATGTCAGCTACCCAGTTCAACATCTACCTCTTCATAGCAGTGTTTTTGAGTGAGCGCACCCTGTTTTCCATGCCAATCTGTAATGTTACCGCTAAAGAGCATTATCTTGTGGCTATGAGAATAGAGTACAGATGCAGATCCCTGGGCCTCTGGAAGTAGAACTGCATATTTCATAAAGTGGCCCTCTGCATATACAAGATCAAAAACAGAAACACAAGATTCAATTCAAGTCTGAGGGATCTTGTCTAAAATAAATGTTTCTCTATGATATCGCACTAAGATCTTCTAAGCCATGACTTTTTTCACCCTAAGGAAATAACTATTAAAGCTATTTGCTAAGGAGAAGCACTTTGCTTAGGTGCTTTTTGGAAACTTCTCACTTGTTTATCATGTCAGAAAGTCCCAGCTGAGGGAAGAACTGTAGAAAAGACTGCTGGCATTGGAGACAGCAAATAATTCATCACCATTCATAAGCTAGTGCGGAACCTTTGGGACCGGCAAGCCACTGATGTGCAATAACCATATCAGTCCTTTTGGAAGATGCTGTCAGCTGGCTAACATATTCACAGAAATGAATGGGATTTTCCCTGGCACTAAATGTAAAACAAAACAAAAAAAAAAAAGACCCTGGGACTTTTTGATGGCTATTTTGAGGATTGGTTACCTCACCCAACATGTATCCACACTGTTCAAAAGGATGACCAGACTACTCAGACATCCCAACCAAAGGAACCGGCCTTTTCTGCTCCAGATGTCTTCTCGAATCGGGCAGAATCCTTGATCAGAAAAGTTCTTTTTTTTTCTGCATTCATAGACGATTCTGAAATGTCTTTGTTCTTTCTTTTTTCAGCACCTTTATGGGACTTCAGAAGTCAGAAGACCTGTTGACATTAACACTCTCACACCAGGTGCTGAAGTCTGATTTGTTTGGTTTTTTTCCCCTCCTCTTGGTTTCTTCTCTGTAGCTCACTTAGTCCGCTTGATCACCATTGGGTGTGACAAGTTGAGAAACCACATTTTCTGTTGCTTAAAATTGGACATAGCAGACGAGCCAAAGTAAATGGAATTAGAGAAGCTGAGGAGAGAGTTATTTTGCTCTGAAGAGTGCGCTGAGGTGTAGCGGGAGAGGCTTGGCTTGAGCTTCTTTTTATAGAGGCTGGGACAGGAAGTGAGCCTGAGCCAAAGCGACAATGTGCCACACGAATGTGTGCGACTATTTGCAAAAGGCGCTTCTCTGCGGCTCCGCTTATGTAATGAATGTTTACACAAGCCCCTGCTGCCTAAAAAGTAGCGAATGCACTAGGGTTGGCTGATAAATATTTAATCTATCGGAGAACGAAGAACACAGCAAAGAGGAATGTCTGCAGCATTCTGGAAAAAAACCCTAAGAGGACAAGAGGGAAATAAAGAGGGAGAAAACGGGGGTTAAAAAAAGGATAAATAAAGAGAAGAAAGAGGGAGCAAGTGGGCACACTGCAAGCGAAAGAGAACAGAAAAAAGAGATGCAAGAGGGCAAAGCTGGCATATTACCAACGTGCCAGGGCTGCCGGAGTCAAGACAAGAGAGTTTCCATAGCAACCTCTGGAACAGAAAGCTTTGTCTCCGGCATTGTGCTTTCCTTCCTCCATGACTTTTCATTAATTCCTCTTTCGAACCCCGCAGCTCCATTACTGCTCTTTGGGGTCCAATGATGGCTACTTATTCACAGTCTTTCCTCAGAGAACGAGTTTGCAGGAACTACTCCAACAAAAAAGAGTAAAAGTCTGAATTTGTTTCTTTGTCATTCCTCTTGTACAATAAGGCCCAGAAAGAAGGAAAAAAACACCATTACTAATGTTGGCCATGCATTTTTACTTCTGTCCATATAGTGTAACTGCAGATAAGCTACAAGCCTCAACTGCCTGTGTGCCAGGCATAGGAGGACAGAACTAGTGATCAAGAATTAACAGCGGCATTAAGAAATGGATTATGTGTGGTCTCGCTGCTGTACTCAAGCAGGGTATTGTATTAAGGATTAATACAGTTTAAAGTGGTGGAACATTTATGCTTTTGCACATCAGCTGCCTCCTACCTATTCACATTCTGACCTTCATAATGTACATACCTCAGCTCATCAAGGAGGGAAGGGATTCTGATAAATAGTAATGATTCCTCCCCATCTCTAGTGAAATGCACCACTTTATAATTTTTACATTTTGCACCCTGGCCGCCTCATTATGAATGTTTCAACACGGCTGCCCACACGCTGCCTCTGTGGCCTCAATCTGTACTTCATTAGCTATTTTTAACAAAGATAATTTTCTGCCTTTTCCTACTCTAATCGTCAGGTAAACTTCATAAATAAATATATAAATCTCATCACAAGCTGAAGAAGAAGATAAAAAACATTGGCCTACATTACTAAATAGTAATTAACTATATTATGCATACATTTTCAGAACAGATGCTTTTTAATATTAATGCTTAATGTGTGGCTTTAATACCCTTTCTGCATACTTCATTAGGTACTTTATACCTGGATTATACCTACTTTGCACCCCACAGGACCACTACTGAGACAGCATTAGAAGCTTGGTGAATTATTAGTTCCTTAACATGGTAGTGACACGTTATTCAAGATCAAGAATCGTCCGCTAACCCAAAAATATCCCAAATGAATTTCTATTACAAATGCGTCTGAAAAATCTACATAACAGAAGAAGCGGATTAGGTACAGTTTATAAGTTAATTGATCTAGCATTACCTGTAAAACTGCCTTGTTATAGACAAACAGGTCATATAATGAAACATCTTAGGGTCCCTGAAGAATGACTATGACGGTGGTACCAGAATATTCATAATATAAATTAGGAAAAAATATTATGTACTTCATGCAGTGTGGAAAGGTTTGTTGCGAAAACATCACTTCACTTACATCATTGCATGTGTAACTACATAAAAGAAAGTATGAAACATGAAACATCAAAAAGAGTTTTTGTGTAAGTAGTGCAGATATCGGCTTGATCATGTTCTACTCTGGAAGCAAATGCATTATGCTTTTCGCTGAAAGCACATGTGCCATTGATTTCCAGTCTGACTACTAACTATCGGCATAGGTTTCCTGCAGAAATGGCTGAGTAGCAATTTTAACAGTGGCAAGGTATTTATTGTAGTCTACTCACTGGGGCTGAGGAATGAAGTACGTGTGGAGATGTTGATCTCCTGAAGGTGCTCTAGTGTTTCGGTGTGGAACAGGCGAATGCAAGAGCCCTCAGAGAAAGCCATCCACACCCCTCCGCCGGCTAGCACCATGTGGGCCACGCTCACCATCGGGTCCGAGTGGACCTCGAATTTCTGATGAAAAGAAGTGGAGAAAAATAAGGGTGGTAGATATGGGCTTTACCTGAAAGAAACGTGAGAAAGTAACCATGGAAACTGTACAGCAAGACATTATAACTACAGGAAATGATCATTTTAAAACTGTACTTCAGCATCAATGAACATGAAAAAGTTAAGTGCCGTGAGCTTTTACAGCTTCCATCATAAGACTTCAAGACACTAATTTTGGTATTATCAAATGTTTTTTCTGAACTCTGCACTTACGTTCAGCCCAACTAGTCGATACATAGTCAAACCACCCATCATTTACATTTTACAATTACGGCATTTTTCAGACGCTTTTATCCAAAGCGACTTCCATTCCCTACCTACAGTGGGCAGTCTCTCCCTGGAGCAACTTGGGGTTAAGTGTCTTGCTCAGGGACCCAGTGGTGGTTTCGAACCTATGACCGCTTGGTCCAGAGGCAAGTATCCTACCACTAGGCCACGTGTTAAGAACGGTTCCAGTGTTATTTGTGCTCAATTGACATTTATTAGAGCCTTTGGAGGGTTGAGTGAACATAATGACTTCAGCAGCAGAAGAAATCTTCCCCATCTGATGCATTTCTTATTTGAACTCCGCCAAAAACATCAGTGGGCAAAGCCATTTATAAGCCAAAGCAATAGAATACTTAAAAAATGCGGAAGGTTTTAAACCATACTACTGTGTTTGCTGTGTTCAGACTAGGCTTTGGGCAGCAGACCAACCCATCTGTTATACATGACTGCTGACACTGCTTCATTATTTTACTTTGCTTGCTTGCTGGTTATCCAGCTAAAGGCTACACTTAAAAGAAACACAATACAGCATGGATCTAAAATGTGGCTTACAGCCACACAAAGCAATTATTCACATCACTTATAGCCGTATGCAAAAGTTTGGATGGCCCTTGGTCAAACTGCATGTTTTGTTGAATTTTTAAATACGAATAGAGCACATTCTCTACAGAGAACAGTTTTTGATGCACAATTACTGTCCATTTGTTGAATTTAAATTAAATCCAACTTAAAATGTGGCCAGTGCACATATATGTTTCCGATATATTAAACTCAAACAAATACATAGAAATGCACTACAATTTTGCAAAAAGAGTTCACTTAGAAACACAGTTAACTAGCTATGATTTTGACTAGCTATGTTACACTCAGTCATCTCAAGAATATTCTGCAGAGGGTGCATGGCTAGCCAGTTATCTGACTGTCCCTCACAGTGAAGAATCCCCTCACAATCTTTCCCACCTTTTTTCTATCTCCCCCTCTGACCCTCATCTTCTACCTCCTGCTGTGAGTGGAATCTTGTGAAACACTTATGAGAAAATGTGTTGGTAAAAATGTGTAAAAAAGTGGCCAAAGTAAATACACATAAAAAGACTTGACTGGATGGGTGACTCTAAAGACCAAAGCTAAGACCCTGTTTTGATCATTCTCTTCTGTTCTGCAGACAGCAGAAACCCTTTAAAAATGCACGGCTTCACAGTGAGACATCCACTGGAATAAAAGAAAACAAAATAGCCTGTTGGAAAAAAGGGTAAGAGAAGAGAGAGAAAAAAAAGCATCAAATTAATGTCGCCTTTCCCATTAATGCTAATTCATTTTAGCCAGCGGTTACGCACGGCAATGCTAATGGGTTAAAAAAATAGGCCACAATGAACCTGAGACCAATGAGAATCAACAAGCGGACAAAATGAGGAAGCAGTTTGATACAGAACTCAATAGGGCATAACAAAAACAGATTGTAACAGCTTTCTCTCTCTCTATTTCTCATTTACTTGTAGGAAAGAACAGCAAACAAAACACTGGGCTATAATGGCACCAGTGCTATTACAGATATCTGTTGTTCTGTTTACTCTCTACTCCCAGGAACGGCTTGTCCTGGTGCACGTTGCATTTTAAAGTCCTCTCTTAACAGCAGGCCTTCAACCACTCAAGTCTATGTTTGACATGAAGAACTAGACCCCGAAGAGTGAATGCAGAGGCATACATGAGGTGCTGTTTGGAGTAGCTGAGGGCTTGTTTTCATGAACTGGGTTTCCCTGAGTAAGTGCCCCTATATCATATTACTGCCGGAACCTCAAGGCAACTAGGCTTGGGTCATTTTTACCTTATTGGAAAGCAGTCCTCATCTCTGCAAGACCTCTCTCTAATGATCCACCAGCTGGTACCAATTTGAGGACATTTGACTCCTACTCTTCTCCGCAGAAATTTGTGTGTGCATGTAAACAGGGGCGAAACTTTCCACACGGTGTGAAGTTATTGAGATGATTTATGGCTTTAGATACTAATAGGGATGAAAATATAGTTTAAGGCAGTAAGAGGAATGGAAATCAAGCTACTGAGAGGGCAATTTAGCTGTGCTGTGTTCTGCTCAAAAGCTTCAGACACAGCTGGCCATTAGATGTGATTCGCATTCCAAATCAGGAGCAGAAATTCAGTGGTTTCTGAACGAGGACAGACTATGTAAGGAACATTAAGGGCTGAGAAAAAGAGGTTTGGTTGTCTTTGCTCTACAGGTACCCTTAAGGTCAGATACCCAGATCAGATTTTCACTAACAGCATATTGGTATTCATGTCTAATCTTAAACAGTTCCTTGCATTTCCACTACAAGGACATGCACCAGATCTCAGTCAAGACAATTGGTGCCATTTTGGCTCTATAAGTATGTTGATCTGGGACCAAGGAGCCAGTAATGGAAGAGGGAACAACATTAAGAATAACAAAAATGTTGATCAGCATTTTTTCATCAGAAGAAGCTCAAAAAGTATATTTATATTTATTTTAATAATCAAACAGCTGTGAATCATTAGTGCTCTGTAAACAGGCAGAGCAATTTATAAACCAACTGCTAAACTAAACTGAACAAAAAGACAGACAAAAATCTGTCCAAATGTGATAAGCAATCTCTCAAGCCTGTGGGAATGCAGGCCGTTTCTTAAAGGAGCTTTCTGGCCAAAATGAAAAAGGTAATCATTGCTACATCTGTTGCTTGCTCGGCTCCTTCTGTGGCAGTCTGTAGAGCCACAGTTGCCAGTTTAAAGACGGAAAAACTACACCTGCTTTGTCTTTTTGTGAGTTTATTGTTTTATTGATAGTGAACACAGAAGAAAGGCAGACTAGCTTTACTGCTAGGAAGCCAGTAATGTTAGCCTTATTGCAGCTGTAAAGCTGTTGCCACAGTTTTAACCCTCTGAAGTCAGAGGATCCATAAATGGCTCCTTTTCAGTTTTCCAAAACAATCATCTAAAGCTCTGTGAATTTTTGTCCAAGAAACATATAACACCATTTAGAAAGCTTGAACCGTCTACTTTTCAAATATGTATGCTTTAAAATAAAATATATTGATGGCGCTTTGTAAATAGGATAAAAAGGAAGCATGCGATTATCTGTCTCGCTGCTCTGTGCAGCCATGCCCCTCAGGTATTCAGATGTAAAACAGAAATCTGAATACATGAATAGCATTGGCGGGATTGGCTCATTGTGCAGCAGAGGGCAGTGAGAACACGCCCATATAAACAAACGCACATGGGGCTTTTTTTTTGACAAATCTTAAGATTTAGTCAAACAGAGGCACTTTGAACTTCGTCTTAATCCAGCCGAAGACAGTTCGGATGAGTAAGTAGCTGTTTTCATATCTGTATTACTAGCTGCTAAAATCCATGTCGTGTTGTGCTCAGACTTACTTTAAAGTATCCTGCATCGTGCTTTTTCAATTAGCTTATATGGAGAATGAAGCTATATCTAGTCTTTTGCTGGCAAGATGATCATATGGCTAAAATCAATTGTCATCACAGTGGAGAGATTCAAATGACAGAAGTATTAATTTAAAGAAGCTGACAACAAACTAAAAGATACATGACTATCTAAAAATCTCAGCCTTCTGTTCTCTGCCTGATAAGAGGCATTAGCCTGCTTGCATGGTTGCATCAACTAGCCCACGGATCAGTGTCTAGGGCAGCAGTTAGGATTGATTGACACCACAGAGATTTTAAGTGGTTGTATGATGTGTTCATATACTGCATGCTGGGTAAACATAAAAGCAGTATATAATCATGATATTCATAGAATTATAAATGAATACTCCAAAAACATCTCCAAGTTTAAAGTTTGCTCATTCCAAGAAATGACCTTGTTGGGAAAGAAGCATACACATGCTTACATTTCTTTTTAGGCGACACACAGCGCAAATCTTGTAGTTAATGCTCTCTATACCTCCAGCAGGTATATGGCCCACACAGTATGCAATTCTCATTGACTTGAGAACCAATGCTTTAAATTATAAAGTGATTCACTGTGAGAGCCTCTCTCCAGCGCCTCGGAAACAATGCAGCCCCATTTCCAAGCACCTTTTAAAAGTCCATGGGGGAAGAAGAGCCATTTCACACGCATCTCAGCTAATGAGGCAAGAGGGAAGACTGCATTGCTCCTTATCGGGCCTCTGCACACAAGCCCCTGAGGTCCGTCACTGAGAACTCCCACCATGGGTTCTCCAGTGTGAGCGTAAGGCAGATTAGTTGGTGGGGTGATTTGAGGGGGGCTCAGGACGAATAAGGCGTCTCTCTCCTCCGTACACCATCAGACAGGGATTAGCACCTGTTCGTGCCCTTGCCAAAGGGAGCTTCTTTTGTTTGAGTGGAGGGGAGGCTGCCTTTGATGTGTTTTCTCTTTTAATTGACTCGCCTCGGCACTGGGTGCCTTTTCCCTCTCTCTTCTTCCTTCTTGCTCTCTCGTAACTTGGTGAAGAAAATTTAGCTTGATTCTTTATTTTATATGCCAAGCTCAACCACAGAACAAGAAAGAAAAAGAGTGATTATATGCAGCTCATTTCAGAGGCATCAGGATAGAGAAAAACATGGGAAAGAGAGTCAAGGTTTTGAAGACAGACGTACCATAAGTTGTCACACAACACCACTGGCGCATTGTGCAATGATTTCTGACTTGTCCTTCAACAACATGCTGTTACACTTCAAATCAGGAGACAAATCTTTTCAAATCTTTTTATCTTTTTGCATAAACATTACTGGAGTGAAGCATCCCAGCATCCGCCTGCTGTTCTAAGACATTAGGTCATCACTCTCCTTTAGATGGATCTGTCATGCAAGTCAAGCCAGATGAAGCTGGCTGCAAGACTCTTGCACAAAGATCTCCCAAAATGTATCAAAAATAATGCTCTGTGCTACATCAATTAGTTCTGCACCTGTTACATTTCAACAGAGTAATTCAATGCTTTATTTGGGGTTGGTACAGCTTTAGTATGTTGTTGGTCTGAGCACATTCACAGCTCACAGTAAAAACTGCATTATTATCCTCCCTTACAAATGCAACAGTACTGAGAGCGAAGACTGCTGTGCAACAAAGATGGTGACTTGAGTCAGTGTCTGGGACTCGAGACATCAATAATCATGATCGAATCAACACATCCCAGTCACAGATCACAGTACCCTTTGGAGAGTTCCCTGTTTTCGTTTGATGCTAAAGTGTCCACTCATGTTCTCCAGTGTGGAAAAGGCAGTTCTGGAGAAGATAAGGAGTTAAGTTGCTCACATGCTCTCAAGTTGTCCAACAAGGCTCTCTGATGTTTACTCTGCACACCTCTATCCCACCTGGCAGATGTGCCATTCCATTGCACAGCCGCTCCACAGGGGAATGATCACTTAGCATGCCTGGTTCACAGGCACCTCATTCGCTCGAAACAGCATTATGGACTCAGGACAGTAGGAAGCTAACCTAGAAATTGTCGGCAGCAGTCACGCAAGAGAGGAGCCGGTCAGGGGCAAGGCCAGGTCTGTGTTTCCCCCAGCTTGTGGCTGTAATTCCACCGACACACTTGGATGTGCGCAGTTTGGCTTTAGAAGCCCTGGGAAGAATGCTAACCACCGTAACACTGCTGCTCCACTGCAGCCAATGACCCAGTACAGAGGGAGGGATATGATGTAATCAGTGGAACAACACAGAGCTTTCCATTGCCTATCATTTTAGGCACTGGCCTGAGCTAGGAGCAGCAAAACCCTGCTAGCATCACTGGCACAAATCTCCTACCTGAAGCAATCATCTGGGGGAATCTCAGAGAGATAGAAGTGATGCTTGATTTGGAGGATGGGACTAAAAAGCAAGGCTAAAGAAAGGCTTAGAGGGAGCTAAGACCCACAAGGTAAGGCCCGGGGTCTGATACCACTATCTAAAGCATCCCTGGGGAGAGATTATGTAAAGTCATGGTCTATTCCCTTAGCCTGTAGAGTCTGTAAGTGAGACAAAACAAACCCCAGAGGAGAAACTTTGACCACAACAGGAATGGATGGCAGGGCCATAGCCTTATTGATCTTCACACACAATCTAATTTGTCAGTCAGTGCTTGCCAAGCTCCCATAAGCTGTGGTCTCTACCATTCCACTTGCAATTTTTCAAAGGAGAATGAGTAAGCATTTGAGTAAATCGGACTGCTCTTAACTAAAGAGAAAACATACCCGGGTGGACAGGCTGGAGACGTCAATGACGGACACTGAATTACCACAGCTGGCCCATACAGTGTCATCTAAGGCCAGCAATGTGCGAACCGGGTCCTGACCCACAGAGACTTTTCTGCAGGTGTCTGGGTTCCACAGCTCTCCTAAAATAGAACAGATCAAATGACAGAAGAATTTGTAGGAACAAATAGTAATAGATTCTGTTAAAGTATATGTCAGAAGGAATTTACTACTTCATATTATTACCCATAATGAAGAGCACTTCAAGTAAAGTAAAAAAAAAAAAAAAGACACATCAAGTAGCAGAGCTACGAAAATGTGCCGCATGGTGATTTCGCTGCTTTTGCCTAGAGCGAGTCACTTAAGCTAAATTGGTTCCATTAATACCCAAGAGTAAATCCTTGTGTTTGCAAGACAAATGGGCAAAAGTGGTGCTGGGACTATTTAAATTTTTTGGCAATGATTTAAACCCATAGAGGAAAAGTAGAGGATGATGGCGCAACCCGTTTTGTGGGCCATGCTTTCTGCAACCTCGCTAGAAAAACATAGCTGCTTCATCACCGCTAATGCACTAAGAGTGTCAGGTTAATAACTAAACAACATAGTCTAATGTGAAGCCCCTCCCCAAACACGTTCTTTCTCCCATTTATGTTCAAAGCAAGGCAGGACTCTTTCTTTGAGGTATAATCACAAGTCGCGCATTGCAGTCACCATAAGAGCAATAAGATAACAATAATAGTGACATTGCATATGCCCATAAGCCCCAACCCCCCTGGCACTACCCCCACCATTGCAGCTTGTTAATGAAGCAAAATTAGAGAGTGAAGTACAGCGAGTCATTTAATTAACATTTTGAGTTGTTTATTTCTGCCTTTGAAACCAGAATAGCTCTACAATGCCTTCTGACTTCCTTGGGTTAATTGCCTGGCATATTCGAAATGTCAGACTTCCTTCTTTTCAGGCGGCGCTTTGAAAACGTCCCTATGGCCGCTCATACACGAGCAGTGACCTAACGGAGATTTGCCCGGGGGTGGGGGCGGGGGCAGGGGTTTGTGGAGCAACTAGGCCGGACCACTCGAAGCTTGCAGAGATGCAGGCTTTAATAAAACAGTTTTCTGATATAAGCTCAAAAAGCAATAACACAAAAGAGGGGAGACATTTCCCATGGTGTTTCATTTATATGGACTTTTATTGCCTGGAGGTGTAATATCTTTACTTCCTTCCTTCTGCAACATATACATCTCATTATTATTCTTATACATTTGGCATTTGCTGATTAAACAAGACAATAGATTCAACGCCTAAATCACCATGAAGAAAACAAGAAAACCTCCCCTAAAGCAATTATGCCTCACTAGTCATTAAAGGAACAGATCAGCAAAAATGATCTTCTGTTTTAAAACTGCATTTGTAAACACTCAAAACCAACTGTCACCCCAATAGCTCAAACTGCTTTAAATATACTTAATCAAAACTGCATGCTGGCCATATTACATGATATTAAATAATCAATTGTGGACCAAAGGCCTGTTTCGCTTTTTTTTGTTTTGTTTTGATAAACCATTACTTTGTTGACCAAACAGAATACAATTTTTAAAGGCATACAGCACCAAGGTGTAATTAATCTTACTTAATGCTCCAGTGGATTTAATATATTGGGGACAGAACCAGGTAAGTAGGACAAGGTGATAAACTCTCACTGCAAGGCTTGTCAACCATGGACCAGTGCAGACTTGGCCCACCGTAGGCCATACCTCCAACTAGCTCGGTATCTGTCATGTATCAGAATACGAAAGTGTGTTGCAGCCCAGCCACGTACATTGTCATTACTTTACGCTTACTTACAGAAAATGAATAGGGCACCAGGCAGCACGGCAGAGAGCAGCCTCATGAAATGGTAATTTGCTTTCAAGGTATTCCTGCATTCATCTGTGTTTTTTTTTTACCAAGCTAATACACACCCAGAGCAATCCTATCATCCACTCTCATCTCTCCGCCCGCATTCTGAATGCATGACAGAACTAATATTTCTCACGCACACAGTGAGGGACTCAGCAGGCCTAAAACGAAAGGAGGGGGGGGGTGAACATCCTTGAATGTTCGAAAGAAAGGTTGATGAAAGAGCAAATTGAACAGGGAAAAAATAAGACTCATTTGTACTATTAATTTGATTTGATTACCCTTTTACTCCATTCAGTCCATTTCATTGGCAGACATAATAATCATCTCACTTAATTACCCCTCCCCATTTACTGCTCCATCCCATTAGCATGAAGGAAAACATGCAGAGTGCCACTGTCGACATCCCAGCAAGCGTGTTATCAAAAATGACCTATTAGGACAAATCAATAGGCAATTTACACCTGAGGAGAGGAAGTGTGGATAAGGGGGCAACACCTGGAACATACAGAACGTGAGGCCTACTTCTGCTTCCATAAGGAGAAAACTACCAAATGTAAATATATATATATAATTTTAATTATTGTTTTAGTAGACATTATATTCTCTATGATCCAGTGACCCAGGTGTGTGTATATGTATGTGTATATATATTACTTACTAAGCAACAAGCTTGCTGTTTAAGGGTTAAAAAAAGAATTATGCTCTTGGTCATATATACCTCCTACCTCCACTGTGTCTCTCGTAGATGAGTAGTGTTCCGTCACGCAGACCCGCAAACAGGAAGTTAGCAGCATGTTTGAGACACAGGACAGGGCAGCCTACATCATTACGGATGGTCAGGAGACACTGGGCTGAAGTGTCCATGCTGCCATAAACCAGGATGCTACAGGACAGTATGCAATAGAAAATATTCAGTCTTTCTGAAAAGTCTCTCACTGAAAAGTCACATATATTTTAATCTGTTGATCACATGTGTTGGTTGTGTGGTGGAGAGGTAGATACTGACAAGCAAGTTCTCCCACCAGATTCAGGGGCTGGACAGAAGGACTAATGTGTGATTAACCGGTAACATAACTAGGAAGCGAAAGTGGAAATAACCAGTAACACTGCTTCACAACAGGTGGGCCCGATTGGGTTTTTTTGTTTTTAATCATTTTATGGCCTAAACTGAAGGTCTTTGTTAACCTCTGCATGTTTTTGTTACTTTTGAACAGCAAAGTTATCATTTAAAGAGCCTAGTAAAACAGTTATCCTGAAAGTCATGGCATGGATGATCTGCTCTTTTTCTTTCACTGTCGCAAAGTCATTTGCTCCCTCAACATCTTTACACGCATTTTCAGACTGACAATGCACTGCTAAACTGCCATTGCTTTTGTTATTGTGACAAAAACGTCCTATCTCCCGCAACCTTTCATTCGAAGAAAAAAGACGCTTTTTACACCGATTTCATCAAATTAGCATGAAACTTCAAGGTGTTTAAAGTAGACTTTTTTCTCCACTTCCAAAGTGGCGCATGGCTGGAGGGCATAAATGAGAGAATCGGTTTTCACTCTCTGCAAAGGAAATGAATAAAAATCAGTCGAGAACGGAGGTAGAAGACTGTCATGCAAGAGAGCTTCTCTATTGTCAAAGTGACACATTCTTCTTTATCCAAAATGAATGGTTTCTGTAAGGGAAAACACCACATTTGTTTCGTTTTTGTGACAGGAATAGATGTATACCTTCTGTTATCTTACTGCCATCTCTGCATTTCACAGATTTTCCACAAAGTTATGTAGACCTATTACAAAGTTAAACTAGATAAACAGTCCTTTCTCTGCCAAGATATTTTGTCAGATAAAGCAAAAGAAAATCAAATGTTGTGGTTTGTGGAAGTATTTACTGTCATACTTTCTATTTAGAGGTTCTCAGAGGAGACAGAGCAAATGTACCGCATACAAGGCACTACAGCAGCTTTGTTATCAAATGTGAAACTGCATTTTGTGAGAGATGATTTGTAAAAAAGCATGCATTGTCCATGAAAAGCTTGCAAATATTACTCAGGTTTTTCAGTTAATTCATTCAAAAATATAGACTACATTTTCTAAATATTTCTGACACTGTCCAGAAATATATTATAAGTACCAGGCTAACATCTAAGATCTGAGATCTGAAAAAGTCTAAAATGAATCAACTTACCATATTAACATTTTACAGGCACTGCAAACAGAATCCCCACCCCAGAACAATAATAAAAATGAAACAAAAATAAAACTAACATTGTATAATCATTCGGACATGGCGACCACACATCCATGAAAATATGGAGTGAAAAATGTGTCAGAAGGAGGCGCACATGGAAACTCCCAGTTAACATCCATTACTTCACTGGTGAGCAAATGTCTACAATTTTTTGTGTATATTTGAAGTGTAAAATGTTGATATATAGATCATGACACAGCGGATATCAATAAAACTCCCCAAAATGCTCACAATTATCCATCTTTTTGTTTACAAAAATTAGAGAAATTACAGAACATGTTAGGATCAATCTGGCAACCTCCAACCACATACCTGCCATCGTCCAGCCCTACACACACAGTGTTCCCAGCAGCAGTGGAGCTGTGGATCACAGGGTAGTCCTCCTGAGATGGATTTGGCTCTGGGACAAACGCCAGACAGCAAACTGGGGATCCGACTGGAAAACTCTTCACCCAGCGTGGAGTTGGACGGTTCAGAGAGAAAACCTCCACCTGGGACTGACCACTTTCATCTCTGTTGGCTACCTGTAGAGAAAACAGAAGAGACCTTTTTATGACCAGTTAAAGTTTTGAATTGAAACAATAAATAACAAATAAATACAAAATTATATAACAATATAAAATACAATACAAAACATAGGGAGGCATCTTTTTCTCTTCCTCCCCACCCGAGCATGTTGTCATTTTTTTGCCTGAACAGAATAGTCATTTTCTGAGCATCAGTTTTCTATGCCAGTGTACACTACTCTCATTGGTTGCCTGGGTGGTGGTGGGGTGGACACTGAGCAGTGAATGACAGTTGAGAACTGTAAGTAAAGCTATGGGTGTTCGAAATAGAATATTTAGGATTATTTATACTAAAGGCCAGATACAGTCATGTTCCAAACATGTTCCAAACACACCATTAACCCTAAGACCAAGAGAGGCATGGTCAAACAACTCCTTATATGGAAGTTCCCCCGGTTTGTGTTGATGCTTGAGGTAGGTGTCAGACTGAGCTTTGTTTGATGTTCCTATGTCATTTATTGTAATTTAAAAAACATGTAATAATGTTAACCGCTACAGGGGATTTAAGGATGGCATTACACACAAATGCCTATGAAGGACAAATATGTTCCAGTTTTAAGTCTTAGAAACAAACAGAAAAATACAAAAGATGTTTGAATGGTTGAGCGCTCAGAGTGGAAGAGCAGCAAACAGCAAGCCTAGCAGTCACCGGTTTTAGGCTGTTTTATGCTGTTTTTATTTGTTGAAATCATTTTACTAAATATCAAACATTCATTATAGGTCTTGTTCAGTTAATTACCACCACAGATTTGTCATGTTATGTTAGTATCTAACTAGCAATATTTTTGTAGCTTAATCATCTCTAGCATCACTACCATTGCATCACTATTTTATAGTGCCCACTGCATTTGATGCAGGACTCCACTGTATATGAATAGGAGTGCTGGTTCAAGTGAGTGCTGGTTTGAATAGGAGTGCTAGTTCACTGGTGCAGCTAGAGTGATGCTACATCAAGACTTGAATATCACGGAAGATGAAAGTTCAGTGACAAAGAGATACAGGTGTTGAGAGGTATTCTGTTGAAAGGAGGGTGTAAATCAAGTCCAGCTTGTGAAACAAGTTGTGGCATATTCTGCTCAGACCTCTTCTCACACATGTGCATGCAATCCAGAGGGTTTAAACAGTGTTTTTCTCATGGTGAGGTCTTTTAAGAAATGTTCAAAAGTTTGTCCCTCCATCCACCAATTGTGTTAGCTGGCATGGTCATGACTATTGAGACACATGTGGAGAAAAATTTACTGACACGAGTAAAACATAACCAACTGCATGTGTAATACCTGCACCCAAATTTGCTTCACCATCCCTGGTGTAACTGGCTAGAGGTGTATAAAGCCCCTCTAGTATTCTTTGCTTTGTCTGGAACAATGAATATTCATCCTAAGTCTTCACCCATCTTCAATGATGAGTTCCTGTGGCTGCAATCAAATCCTCACTGCAATATTCCAATACATCTCAGAAGAAGCAGTTCTTCCAGCAAAGAGAATACAAACTCTCTTTTAATACCCTTGATTTCAGAAAAAAAAACTTGGAAGACAAGGTGCTTACAAACTTTCGGGAGCATAGTTTTTTCTTCTACCCTGTCATACCAATGAAGAATATTTGATTTGATTTTAAAGAAATGTAATTATTTATTAATCCTGTAGAAGCAGCATGTTAAGTTCTGTAACTTTATGTATTATTACTCCTCTCCTCTGCTTCCCTTCGTGCTCGTACTTCCAATGCTCTAACCCGCCTTGATCGAATTTCAGATGGCAGAGAACACTTCCTCTGCTGTTATTCCTCTTAGCCATGATATTTCTACCTGTCAGCAATTTCAATTTCAAGAAGGACGAGTAAAAGTTGAAATCAAATATCCTTTCAAAGTGGGTTTCGTCTGCTCTTAGATATCTCTCAAATTCACCGCAGATCGGCCCTAATGGATTCACAGAGTCATCTCAATAGCTTCATAACATTCTCCCTCCAAACTTCAGCAATCTTTTCATCACTCAGGCAAAACAGCTGGGAGGCAACAAGACAGAACCAGGACTGCATGAAGGGTTCCCTTGCATTTCTTGACAATGTGATTGGAGAGTGACAAATACAACACGTATCTAAATGACATTATTTCCTCTCCCCCTCATTCATTTCTATTCATCTGCCGCTTGCTTTGCCACAGTTCTGGAACTAGGCCTCAGTTTGGGCATGGTTGCATCATAAATGAATAAGCAGCTACACATTTAAAAGAAATAAATGAGTTAAAGTGTGTCTGCTTTTATCAACAGTCCAAAGACTGTCCCGTGGCTCTTCTGAACTCATTTATAATGCAGCGGATGCAACCTGCACACAATTAGAAACTAAATGAACTGATCAGCATCCCGTCGTTTGTGTCACACAAATTGGCTCATCTTTCTACACTCAGCCCTAAATCCTCTAATTACAAAATTCCAGCGAAAAGAAACAATTGAGATTCACAAGTTCTTGAGTTTATCACATTCACACACACACACAGAAAAAGAGAGATAAATTATATATAAGAGAGAGACAGATTGATGGATAGATGAATGGAGGGAGGGATGGATAGATAGACATAAGTAGACAGACAGATAGATAGATAAAGGGACAGTGTAACAGTGTAAGACTGAAGACACAGATAGAAAACATGGAAAAGGCAGACAGAAAAAGAGAGAGAAAGAGAATGACTGTCATTATAATAATTATTAAATTAACTAAAATAACTTTATGAATGTCACTGCTATTATTATTGTTTGTTGATGTTTCTGTCAAGTGTGTTGTTTTTGCTAGCTACGTTTCGGCAATAATGCACTTGATACAGTCATGCAAATAAAGCTTCTGAATGCAACTGAACAGAGAGGGAGTGTGCTGTAAATGCACTCTGCAGGCAGTGCTCATTTCCCATGGCTTTGTCATTTTTTAGGCTGTAATTAATTATTACCTGAGGAGCTTTGTCCTGAAGTGATCTAGGGGCGAGAGGCGAGTGAAGTGGAGTCTAAAATCCACGGGAGAAGAACACAGCGTGCAGGAGATGTTTCTGGACAGCGGATTTGTGCGAACTGAGTCATCCACTGCTCTACCTAAATATAGTGTTTAGCCCTCTAAACTCCATTCCTAATTTGCATGCAATCATTTGTTTGATTTGTATCAGTGTGCGGGACATGGACGGCCGGAGGAAGACAGAGAAAGCAAATAAGAGCCTGTTGCTCAGGCTGGGTTAGATAGGGCACTGTTATCTCAGCCCAAACCGCTAAAAATAACACACACTCCACATTTCCTCCGCTCAGTAGTAACCTCGAGCAGCCCACTCTCTCTTACCATATATAAACATGGAAAAAAATGGTTTTGCATGCATGTATGTATGTGTACATGTATGTACGTGTATGTGTGTATGTGTGTATGTGTGTACGTGCGTACGTATGTGTGTGTGTGTGTGTGTGTGTGTGTGTGTGTGTGTGTGTGTGTGTGTGTGTGTGTGTGTGTGTGTGTG
>JBBJLR010000139.1:11220187-11240319 GCA_037577145.1 Brachypetersius gabonensis | reverse complement strand
TGTGTGTGTGGGGGAGAGAGAGAGAGAGAGAGAGAGAGAGAGAGAGAGAGAGAGAGAGAGAGAGAGAGAGAGAGAGACAGACTGCTTCTTTGCCTTGGACTGATAATAAACAATGTCATTAATGTGATCAAAGCTACAAGAAAAAAAAATCCCACAATCTCATCTTGTGTGTTGTGATTAGCATCATCCCTTATCGCGAAGGCATGATGTGAAGTCTCAGTCTCTCATCAGAGAGGAGACAATTTTTCAATTGGTGAATTACATGGTTCAGATGTGGCAAAAGACTGTCATCTGCTCTCTCCTTCCACAATTTTTCCAACCAGTGCAAAAAAGACTCCTGTCACCTTAGAAAAGTTAGACCTGATCTATTTGTATCTATCTATCAACATAAATAAACTGCGTTCTAAAATTATATCATACAAAATTACAAAAACAGAGATATGAGGTTTTGTTCCAACAAGGCAACATATTTATTGACATACATAATCTTGTATAAAATCACTTTAGCTATCTATAAAACTGCATGTTCACTACATGGCCAAAAGTATTGGGACAAAGCGAGTCAAAAATAGTGGAAGTTGTTATAGCTGCTTGAAGGGGGCGGGGTGGGGGGGGCTATGTACTGGAATTCAATGTCATTACAGTCCTTGTTGGTGTAATGGCCAATACTTTTGTCCATGTAGTGTAATTGTGCGGTATAGTCTAGGAAAGGCATAGAACTTTTATAAATCACAATTGGTTCCTTACAGCGGTGGACTTTTAGACAGTAAATAATTACAATAAATGTCCACATTTACAACTCCTATGGGAAACCTATAAAGCGTTAGTATACAGATGTTTATTGTTACTTGATATGAAGAGTTACTAAAGCTCCTTCTAAGAGAGTCGACTGATGTCATGTTTTTTGGTGTAATGGAGTACATTACAGAATCAGCGCTAGGACAAAAGTATGCAGGAATAATACAAACCATGTTGTTTCCATAAAATATGCAGTAGAGTAAAGCATGTGACTATAAAACATTTCATGCTGGTCCTCATCTAGATATCCCTATAAGCTTCACTGATTTTGACCCTGCAGGCACATATTTAGCTTTGTAATTTTCAGGCTGGCCGCTTATGCAACAGAAAGGGTAAGTGGAACCCCGCTTTAATCCATCCACATATCACTTCCCTCCAAATCTCACAGATCCAGTCCAGTCTAACGCCACTGCTCATCATAATATCTCCAAACATAATTCACTTAAAGACACAGAGAGGGGCATTGGATGTAAGAGGGTTCCAATTGACTTGGTCCACCTGCTTTAGGGGGAATAGGTGATAAACTGCTCACTGTGGTAGCAAAGCACAGAAGAGCATATAAACATCTGAAAAGTGATTCTACTGGGTTATAAAACAGTGGTCTTAATATTTTAGATAGATATCTATGCCGATCCTCAGAATTTCCTCAGAATGCACAGAATTTTTTCATGAACAGGTACTTTCATTGATAGAAATCATGACCTGAATATCACATTACAGTCCAGAGGCCTGTTTTTGTGACATTAATCCTATAAAGGATATTTCATTCCTTTCCTGATTCACTGAATGATCGTATGGAGGCTAATGTAGATAACAGGAGAGAAGAAAATGGGGATATTTCGAGTCTGATATGTCCCCTGATTAGATCCAAGTATATTAAAGAGCCCATCTCAGGGAAATCCCACTTTTAAAAATAAAGCAGTGTAGTGTATATTAGTGTATTAGTAAGGTCTAAACATACCATTTGATCCCCAGTATATTTCACTGTGAAAGCAGACAATGTTATGCAATTTTTGTGATGTCATAAAAACCAACACATTTACATATATTTGACAATTCAGCACACAGCAATTATAAGGAGTGCTTCAGTCCAGCCTGCTTTGTGAATAAGGCGGAACCTGATTGCAGTGTTTACCCTCTTAAACGTCAAATTCAGGGACTTTTGAGGACATTCCAGGCCCGTTTTCAAATTCAAAGATCCAACATGGCACAGTTTCAGACCTGGATCAGGGTTAATCAATGATACAACACTGCTTGTTTGATGTTAGCTTTCTTGCTTGTTTGTTGCTATTTAACCTGCAAGATTCAGCCTCAGTCACTCATGCATGCCTGTGACTGTCCAGTTTCTCAAAGCAAGTGGTGCATGTGACAAGGACAATGAGAGGCACACCCACCTTGATATAATTTGTGCAAAAATAACTTCTATTCTTGCATGAAATATATCAGTTCAGGGGCGTTCAATGTCTTTTTTTTCCAACTTTCAAGGCCTTGATTCAACGATGTTCAAGGACCCATAGGAATTGTGTGTTTGATTTTAAGGGATGAACAGAGGTTGGAAAATGGCCATGTAGAAAGAATGACTATTTTTGGTGCATAAAAGCAAATGTCAAAAATGGAGTTTAGGGGAAAAGTAAAGTGCAAGAAAAATGCAGGACTACAATAACAAACTGATGTATCTAAACAGAGAAGACTCTTATTTCTTTTAGTGTTTTGACCTCTGCCTGTACAATTGTGTAGTCCATTCTTTTATCTATTTTTATAGGCAGTGCACCATACAGTGTCAAATATCACAAACAAGTCTATTACAGATGACTCAACAGCTCTGCACAGTTTAAGGAAGGTGGGTAATAACTGAAACATGTGGTTGCCATATAGGGCCATTACAAACCTAAAGTAGATTTTCGGACATTGACGACACACTGCATTTAAGGTAATGTAACTAGATTTTTCACCAAGCTACAGCTTTAGAAATTAACTGTTAATATGCTATTTCGATATACAGCAAAGTTCTACTTTCAACTTACCCAGAGGTAGCCTTGGGGCAAGGAAGTGCTCGCCACAGAGAAGCCCAGCAGAGCACACTGGACCGGATTGTGAAGAGCCGCCTCCAGCTAAAAAAAAAAAATGTTTAATTATAATCAAATATAAGGTAAGGTTAAATATAAGGTATAAGCCATACCTTAACACATTCAATACTACATTTCCAATTTCACAGCACAAGTGACTTCATATTGGATTCAGATCAAAGCAGCACATCTTCGAGCAGCTGTGAAACACACCTGAAGAAACAGCAAACACCCATCGACAGTTTGCGCATGTTATGCAGTCTAGTAACCCTCTTAAAGCAGTATTAAACATGCAATAAACAAATATTACTCACCACTGCCCTCTAAAGGTAGTATTAACAACCATCAAATAAACACACATTACTCACTTCTGCCCTCTAAAAGTGTAAAGTAAAGTGACCATTCTGTCATACATGAACACCACAGCACACAATGTGAACAGCACGAACTCTTCTCTGCATTTAACCCATTCACCAAGTGAAGCAGCAGGCAGCCAGGAGCAGTGTGTGGGGACAGTACCTTGGTCAAGGGTACCCCAGAGGCGCCACAAGCAGTCTTGGGATTCAAACCTATGACTTTCTGATCGCAGGGCGAACGCCCCTAACCACTAGGCCCCCACCTGCCCAGTTTCACGTCTTTAACAAGTTAATCCAGCAACTGACTTGCCTACTGTCATCTAAAACAACTTGAAAACCCAGACCACCTCCACATTTGTGAATTGTATATCCAAGCTAAAGATACATCTGCATCATTCAGCATCATATTAGCCTAAACTGGTCTGAACGCAGGCCTCATAGTGGGCTATGCATACATTGCTATTCAGACAAAGCCAAATTTTAAAAAGAAGCTCCTGTGGCAAGTGTTCTGCAGAGTCTAATTTTTAAGCATGACAAAAATTGTACTGCGGCCAACACTGCAAAGGCTTTTTGAGTAGGAGGTGGTGATAATGGTGGGCCTGTGATGCATTCACAGCGACTAAGCGGAGAGTTCTGGAAAACGGAGTACTGAAAGGCTGGGCTCAGTGCTCTCCCACTGTGCCGCCAGCAGAAAGTGCATGGCCCCCTCACCTCGTAAGTGCGCCATTCACTGCTGCACCTCCACACCACCAGCTGCTGAAAACGGTAGCTGGTGGGTTTGTTTAAAGGGAAAATGGGCTGTCAAGTTCTAAATGTTGTTTTTTAAAGTTTGCTGTTGTTGCCCCCATCCCGCCTTTCCCTGACTCATGCTCTCCGTTCAGAGTGGGCGTCAGGGCACTGTCACCATTGCTGTCCAAGGAGGCATCTGCACACTTTCAGATGCTTGTGTTTCAAAGCCAATAAAGGCTGCCAGAATTCAGAGTCAGAAACAAAATCTTCTGGGTATATTTTGCAACAATCAGTTTCATGTTCACTGAAGTGTCTCTTTTGATATGAAGTAGGGTTTGTTTAAATGATGTTTCCTTTTTATAATGGTGCTACTCAAAACCACACCATGAAGCAACAGTTTAGCTTATTTTGTTTACTGAACTAGTTTTTAATACATATATACATAATTTTTTTTATATATATAGCTTACTTTAGTCCACATTTATAGAAATCAATGTGTCATATGGCGTCAGGAACAACATCAGCTGGTTTGTGTAAAAACTGAAGAGATTTTCTGAAGAGATTTACAAATGCACTGCAACACCCAATGAAATACCCCAGCACTCAGAAGCAGGAGGTTTAAAAGTATCCAATTCGAGAATGTTATTTATTTCTCCTCTTGACCCAGCTGCAGTCCAGAATTGTCCTCGTAGAAAGTGTTCTCGTTTTTTTCATTTTCTTCTTTTTAAAACCCTATATTTTTTTTTACTGTAAATTAAATTAAATCATCACTGTATTTAAGAAAATGTGCTCGCATGAATTACAGTACATACAGGGGTAGCATCGATATTTCACATTCTAGCACTGCGGGAGACAGCAGTTCAGTGTATACTGTACATTACGGATATGGGTTTCCCTTTACATTTTCTTTAAGGGTAATGTAATAATGTAAAATGAAATCAAAGTGCTTTTGAGATCATATTTGGGGTCATATTTAGGGTTGACGCTACACATTTTTTTTGGCATCACGTTTTTTCACTATTCATGGGTGGCACGGTTCGAGCAGCCTCCACTAGGTGGAGCTGCGTTTTTGTTTATTTGTGTTTGGGGGACTCTTATTTTGATAAGCCCTGAGTGCTCCATCACAGCGAAGTGGATTCAGCTGACGAGCACTCAGGGTGATCACGTGTTGCTTGCTTATTGGTTGCCTGTGTTTCTGTGTATGTATTTAAGTTCTGTTTTGTGTCTCCCTCACTGTCGGGTCATTAACGTTGCTGTTAGTCTTCTGCTTGTGTGTATCCTGTTTTCCCTCGTTCCACGTTTCCGGATCTAAGTATCTGTATCGGCCATTGAGCCAGGTTTTTGTTTGTTTTGTTTTCATTTTTGAATAAATATTCCAAGTAAAAGACATGGCTGCTCCGCGGACTCCTTTACCATCATGGTCTCGCGGGGCTCCCCGTGACAATGGGTGCTCTTGGAATGTAAGAATATGAATGAAAGGCTAAGGAAACATTATGTTTTCTAAGGGTAAATACATCCTACATGAGGGAACAATATGGCATTTTATTTGCTGAGATATTTTACGACTTATATAATTTCCAATATGTTAAATAAATGTGAGCATGTAAATGTATAGAAGTGTGTTTTCTGTGGAGGCTATGTACTTCAATCGATCAGTCACAACATTAACATGTCTGACAGGCAAAGTGAATTACATTGATTATCTGATTACCAGTCAAGAGGTGGGCTTTATTATACAGCAAGTGAACAGTCCGTTTTTGAAGCTGATGTGCTGTAATCAGGAAAAATGGATGAATGAGATCACAAGGGTCAATCTGGTGATGGCTAGATGACTAAGTAAGACCATCCCCAAAACCACAGGTCTTGTGGGAAGCTTCTATTTTGCAGTGGTTAGAACCTACCAAACCTTTGACAAGTACCACTTCCTAACTACCTCAACACTGTTGCAGACCAAGTGCACCTCTTGCCAATGTGACCGGCCACAATACTTAAACTGTTCAGGAATAACTTAAGGAACATGGCAAAGAGTTCAAAGTGTTGACTTCAAATCAAAATATGTCCCACCTCACAACTTGCAGGACTTAAAGAATTCTGAATAGTGAAATATAGTCAATTGTGGCTATTAGTTAATTTATACAATTTAGAATTGGTGTAAATAACATTTACAATCTGTAGAAGATACACACCTATGTAAATTGGCAAAGAAAACATTCCATTTATAATCAAAAACACAGCAGTTAGATGGCAGCCTGCTAGATTTTGCCCCCTTGATATTAGCTAGGACTTTTTACAATCTTTACAGCCCACAAACCGTGTGTGCCTGGTTATATTTCATGAGAGAATGCAGCCTGAGCAAAGTGGCAGACGGCACATTTAATTGAGCAGAGGGGGGAGATGGTTGGTATCTATGAAGCTTTAATGCTATTTAATGTTGCCACTGAGAAAAGTGAGCATCAATCACTGGTAATTTATTGCATCTCTCACTCCCCACACCGCCTCTGCCTATCTGGAACACACGCACATCCTAATACAAACACACCAAAAATAACACCAGCCAGATGACTGCCTCGGCCCATCTGTCCAGACAGAGTTCTAACTCCCTTCTACTTGCCTTCCTCATCGATTCATGCTCGTCCGCCACATTCTGTCTTCCTGCCTGTCTCATTTTTCTCCCACCCTTGCCGTTGCTAAACTAAAGGATAGATATGTTTAATTGGTAATTAAACGGCAGTCATAACAAGAGCGCATATGGCAGCCTGCAGGCAGTAGGGGATCTGGGCTGGTGGAACCGAGGGACCGGGCCTGCAGCTGTCCAAGTCGCCCCAGAGAGCGCAGAGGCAATCTTCTCAGGTGGAGATTGCTTTGTTTTTTTTGACCGGTCTCCAGTGAATAGTGAGTGCCATTGCCTAGATATCTACTCAATCTGGAATCCCCAGTGACTCCCATGCAGACTATATGATTCCTCCTCCGGCAAATGTATTCTGGATTCTCAGAGGGCATCTTGCTAGACTTGCCATCGAGGCACAGTGGTAATATAGTGACAGAGTGGCTGTAATGCTTGAATCAATCTCAGCTACAATGGATGTTATTTTTTTACCCTGTGTAGAATTGCAAATGTGCCACAGGAGCTAATGCACTCATCTCCACGGTCTGTGAAGGTAGAGCACCACTTCCGAACATTTCTCTACAGCACTCTTAAATGGGCTGTACCTTTGTCTGTGCATCTGTATAGAAAGTACGGCATTGTACGTAAAATGTATCACGGTGGATAGGTGCATAATAAAGGGCAAAAGAGTCTAGGACATTCAATACTGCAAGTGAAACGCATCATAATGCACAGTCAGAGGCTCATGCTATAGTGCATCCAGTGGTTGCGAGATGCTATTTACAGGTCAACATGACGCTCCATTCCAGCAAGTTGGTTTTGGTGTTGTAGGACGCACTTCTTCCCTGTACCCATCTGCTGCTTATTCAGCTGCAGAAACAACACTGAAAAGACAGCAAGAGGAGGGAAAGCAGGTGAGCAAATGGAGGCGAGATTTGATGGAGCGCTGGCGGTGCAGCTGGGGAAGCAGTGAGGGCCGGGCCAGGTGAGAGCTAATTAAAGAGAGATTTGTTGATGCAGGGAGAGGCCGGTCTCGCAGCTGCTGGTCCCTGTGACCCAGTGCCCTACAAGGGATTCGACCCACCCACATCCCCCCAAGGACGGCTGCCCATATGCTGGATCCAGGTGGTAATTATACTTTTCTATAGTCTAACATGGTGAAGTACATCAAGCAGGAACAGACTCACATGTAGATAAAAACTAGCTGTCCCATGACATTGGATGAACAGTCCTTATTAAAAGCCTCTGTGCTTTTTAATATCATTAACCCCTGCACATTGGTAGAAACACATACATCCAGATCAGTAACAGAAGTAGTTTGGTAGATGATGAGGGCAAAATGAATGTGTTTGTTTTCATGAAATTGCATTATAATACAATATGAAAATATTCTATTAGTCTTTTATTTCAAACAAACTGTAAAACTTGGTATACAGTAATACCCCGCTTTTTGCGGGGGTTACGTTCCAAGCTAACCATGTGCACCCCATTACATTCCCCGTCCTCTAAAGTAATATCACACTCATAACCTACATTCAGTGCACATGCTTAGTGGTGGACCACTGCAAACATTCAAAATGCAATATTAGATACACAACAGATTATATCATTAAAGACAGTAGCACTTAATGATAAGCCAAACGATGATCAGCTGGTGCTCATGCCTGCAGCCCCCTGATCGACAGTTATAAGAGCAGGGGTCCTTATTTATAGGTAGCAGTTTTCATTATCAAACTGTCGGAGGCACAAAAGACGCATCACGTCACCAGACATGTGTTCGACAGGGGAAGATGACATAACTGTAACCAATTAGAACTGTCAGGGTCCCAGGTGGACTGTTTACACTTTGAACAACATTTTCCTTTGCCATTCCAGAGTTCAGCTGGGGCTAAATTTACCGCATTTCAGACAAAATTATCACACTCCCATGCTCAACAAAGGAGCAAGCTTCATTACCACAGACACTATAAAGAAGAAATCTTTCATGTATCTTCAATGCTTTCCATACTGTTAAGACTGTTTGTGATGTAAAGCTTCTTTACACAATGACATTGCAAGTGAAATGCTGATCTTGTGTGGGACACATGCTAATGCCAATTGCAGGCATGTTGTAAATTAGCCCCTCATCCTGTGATGTGTCGAATCATTGTAAAGCGGTGATGCTAAGGTCATTTGAATGCAACAATCAGATTTGCTGCCTGACTTCATCCAGTTCTAAAATAATGAGCAATAACATTACTATCAAATCATATGATCCCCTGAACCCCAATCCAGTGTCACTTCACAAACATGTCGGTGAGTTGGACATCACACCATTAGCATTTAATAAGCTCTGGGCCAGCTCTAAACCCACAGAGCTCGGTTAACCTGAGCTGCACAACGAAAGAAGGAGGGAAAAAAACGTAGTCTGAGTCAGAAAGGCAAAGCTCCACTCCACACTTGTATAAGAAGGCTCACGTTTTCTCGACAACATCACAGGCACCTCCCACACACTAGCAAACACTAATAGAGCTCTTCTGCTGGTTATTAACTGATAATTGCTTGATTCTGGTGTCCACCTCCACATTCTCTCTTTCCTGGCCTCAGGCTAAAGGAAGTAAGGCTTACAAAGGAAAGAGAAGCTGAATTCAGGTATAGAGCTCTTTGTAGCTTGACAAAGAAACTGAGTCAGCGTTTCATGCAAACAGAACATTGAAAGTTCCCAAGCTGCTGGCACCAGGCTACTAGCAAACAAGATTTCTAAAATAATAATTTTCCACATTATATGGGGCTATTGGGCTCGTCTAAGGATAACTGGCATCAATCACACTGAGTTCTACATGCTCCGTGTGCGCTGCACCTTTTCTTGCTGTTCCCCGACCCACCCACAACAACAGGATGCTAATTTTAAACTTAAATGCCACGTGGGATTAGTCAGGCACGCTCCCATGTCCATGGGCACGTGCTGTGCTCATTCCTGGGTAAGATGAGCAGACAAACATTGCTTGAGAGTTTCTTCTGAGGTAGGAGAGATAAAAGCTTTATTGATAATGAAGATCTTGCAGATAAAGAAGAAAAAGCTCATAAAGCTGATAACAAAGATTAGGCTGATACTGCCACAAAATGAAAGCTTAATAGAAAAGAAAATATGACAAGACATATCTAAAAAATGGCTTTATTTCTGGCTGATGCCTTGCATGCTCCAGGATCCATTCGTACGATATGCAAAGACATGCTATCTAATCAGCAAAGTACTGAAAACTGCCACATACTAACCACACTGTGTTAAAAGACAAACCCTCTTTGGATGGAAGCAGGCAAGAAGATCTACCATAACAAGTGAGGCTCCATTTAATTATTGCAAATTCTACTTACGTACTTAGGCCTTCCTATCTCATGGTAATACCAAGCAAGGAGAAGGGTATCACACATTTCCTTCTGTACTGTTTGAAATACCGCAAGCACAATGTCACCAAACAGCTCAAGATGCTTAGAGAAGCTTTGCTTCCAGATTCCTGTATTAGCTATCAATAGGCAGCTGGTGGCCTGGTGGTTAGATAGTTGTCTGTGGTCAGAAAGCTGTTGGCTTTAATCCCATGACTGTCAGTGGCACCACTGAGGTACCCTTGAGGTTCCATCCCCACACACTGCTACCCAGACGCTGTCACTGACTGCCCACTGCTTCACTTGGTGAAGAGCTTAAATGCAGAGAAAGAATTTCCCATTGTATGTTGGAGTGTGATTCGTTCACATATGTCTAAAAAGGCCACTTCACTTACTTTACTTACTAAGTGACAGCGTAGAGGACATTCTACCTATCCAGGAATTCTCTCTGATAGATGGCTGTGGCATCACCATGGATCAACTTGCGACAGCATTTAGATGTTGTCTCAACTGTGATCCTCTGTTACTATTTTTTTTTTATGCAAAGAGTGCTATTTACTTTGTAAACTCAAACATTTGCCGTAACAAAAATGTTATGATGCTACTGGTTAAATTGAATATATTCTGGTCATGATATCCACCTGCCTCCACATCCAACCTGTGAGAATACTGTCAATTTAAAATAAAAAAGGGTAAAAAAGACTCTTAAATTAAACTACAGGAATGTAATATGTCTATATGGTGGAGATGTTGGGACCTCACATCAAACGGATTACAGCCTCACTGCGGCTGCCTCAACGGCAACAGTCACAATCCTTCACTCACAAACAACAGCACAGGCCATGAAGGTTGCATGGCACCCTTTCAAAAGGAAAACCATGCTCCGGCTTGCTATTTGTTCTCCAATATACTCAGGTAACTCTAACACAGATGGACGACTGGATCAAAGTTGAAATAAGCTGCTTGTGTTATGATTTCATGAGCTGGATGTCATCCAATCATTTAAATTCTAGAGGCGGAGATGAGCAAAGATCAAAGTGTCAACCACCTGCTGTGTTAGCGGTCATGCATTGTGCATGGTATATTCAAAGCCACTTGAGTACAGCAAACTTAAAATTTAGTAGGCCAATATTTATATAGGCTTCATGATCTTAACCCTTACCTGACCGCTTCTCAAGAATGGGGAAGGTGATTTGCTCAGGAAGCTTGTACCTGAACACATGCTATCATATTATACCAAGTTTTTTGTCAGACCTATCTGCTGAAAGATACTTCCATTTTTAAAGAAGAGAAGCTTTGACTGCAAGGAAGAGCTATGTCCTCTGGCTATCACGGAGATCCTATCAGCAGCAGGCAGAAGAGAGCGAGTGAGCGGTTAAGCATATTAGCGCTGTGAGTAGTGTCTGACATTGCCAGGGCATCACAAAGCCACATTCATATTCATGCGTGGTCTGAAATTTTCCTCCTCATGTCCTGCTTGGCTGCTCGGTGTGTTTGATTGTGACGCGTCCAGCTAATTCAATGAGAATCCGGCACGTCTTTCCATCCCCCCCGGCACTGATTCTTTGACACAGTGCGACAACTCCAGCATCGTTGGGATGAAAGAGCTCTATGGTAGTGCAAATAATGGGGCTGAAAAGAAGAGTGGGAGCCAAGAGTTGTCTGGAGGCTTTCTGACTCTCTCTAGCTCTCTCTCTCACACACTCTGACACCCACTCCCTCCATCCCTTTACTTCATGCCAAGCATGAACACAGGAAACACGCTGAGGCATGAGGAACTCAGCCAGCCCTCAGGACCTGGCTGGACGATGGCATGGTCCGGGGCTGGGCTTGGCAGTAAACGAGAGGTGTGGGGGTGTGTAGGCCAAGAGGAGGGTGCCTTTTAATCCTTTTGATCAGATGACAGGGAGCACAGAACAAAGAGTCCTTAGGGCCCTCATGGTGACAAGCGTCAGGGCGGTACAGGAAGTGTGGCCAAGCCGCCAGACTAAATCAAGGGAGACAGCTCAGGCTTAACGTACCCCATCCATGTACAGCATTCAACCTGGCTAAACAAGCCACTGCCAAGAGCAGTTTAACATTCAGCTCAGAATAATCACAATTACAAAGAGTTGCTACTAATCAGGCACTGATAAAGAGTGGAGGGAGTTATATTATCCAATCTTTGCCTTTTTTTGTTCATGAGTATCTGTCTTATCAGTCTTTTGGGACCAGTTAAGGAGGAACATAATTAAGCAAAGTCAAAATGCAAATCCAGACCCATTTAAATAAAAGACAGTGTATTCCAGGTTGCCACGGTTTTCGTTCAGAGAACGTGTACCTTCATGCTAAAGACAATTGCGATTTTCACAGAGGTGCCTATTCTGCAACATTAAGCAGAGGCCCTCGTGGTGTAATCAAGTAGAGTAAAGTGACAGTGCAATTAGGAGAGAGGAGCAGAAAAAGGGGACAAAGTAAGGCAACTCACAGGAGTGCTGTAAACAGAAGATGAGACATTAGCAGGGCACCATGCGAAGCAGCACTTTCATAAAGTACCCTCAACACTGCTAAGGTTAAGTCAAACAGAGAGCTGATGTTTAAATTAGCATGTTTAACTTGTGCTGTGCGGCTTTCGTCAAGGTTATATTAGTGGCTGCCCACCTCTCTAGGTAAGAACATAGTGAGGGGAAACAAGGAGGGGGTTGGAGGCTGAGGCACTGTCTGCTTCACTCAAGACACTGTTGGAGCATGGATGATTTTCAGTAATTAGCACATAACTGTCAGAGCGACAGATCAGCCCCTCTGCGGATGACCTCGTACTTAGGCATTGCAGCAGTGGCACCTCCAGTACCTGTACACCAGAGCCGCACTGCCCTCTACTGGTTAAGAGTGAAAAAATAAGGACGCTGGGGAATGGGATGTGCCAACATTTCAAGGATGTGTCCGTGACCAGCAACAAAGCTGCAGAGTGTGTATTCCAAGAAAATCAGGCTAGCTGGTGAGAACTCCACATTCACCACAATCCCCATGTATTTTAACATTGCTTCATGTTGCTTATTGCTTTCAACCGGATTAGTTCTCAAACCTTTACAATGGATAAATGTAGTTCTGCTTGTGGCTTCTGCCAGGTACTTCTGAAGGCCCTATGATAGCTCTGTTGGATTACAGTTCACCTGAGAGATCATTAAAAGCCATTACTAGAGGCAAAAACAAAGTAGTAAGCACAAAGCCAGTGTAACACCTAGGCTCATTACTGAAGTGGCCTCTCCCGTGGAACAAGATCTCCGCACTGACACAGAGGCTGCTAGCTATCCACACAGATTAATGTGGCAAATCCAGGTGACAACCCCTCAGGCAAGAGCCCCAAAGAGATCTGTCAACCAAGCATGTGGGATGTCCGCTGCATGCTGTGCTATGCAATGGGAAAACACCCAGTTGCCTCCCTTAGTTGTCAGGGGAAAGCTAGTGAGGGATGTGACAGTGACAACAACCAAAGCATGACAACCAAAACTGGCATGAATGAGGAGAAAAGAATCTTCAGCTTTGGTTTTCACAAGCTGGACACTGCCCCCAACAGCTGGGGCAGACAAAATGGAAAACAAATTGCAGTCCAATGTAGCACTGCTGACCTGAGGGCTGCTAATTAAGTGTGAAGTGTAAGTGTGTATAAAGTGTTCATTTGTTACACGTGAACAGACCATAGCACACAGTGTAATAGCACAAAATAGTTCTCTGGGGTGGTGGTGGCCTAGTGGGTAGCATACTTGCCAATGGACCAAGAGGTCATTGGCTTTAATCTTACATTCAGCACACCACCACCACCACCACTGTGTTTCTGAGCAAGACTGTGCTCCAGGGAGACTGCCCCTGTAGTTGGAGAATTGAAGTCGCTTTGGATCTGCTAAATGCCATAAGTTTAACCTGTGAAGCAGTGGACAGCCAGCAACGCAGGGTGAGAGGACGGTGCCTTACTTAAAGGTCCCATGACATTAAAATTTCCCTTTATGAGATTTTTCAACATTAATATGGGCGTGCCTATGGTAGTGCAGTGGCTAGAAATTTGGTGTAAAGAGTGCTTTGATTGTCCTGCTCCTCTGCTGAGAGGAGGATAGCTCAGGTTGCCCGATTTGGAATTTGGCCTCCCCTTTCTCATGCTTTGCCCATCCAGAGAATTTCACCCCCTCTCTTAAAAACTTTTCAATGCTATGTGTGAAAGATCACTTTTGCCTGTAGATACATCATGGCTTGCAAACGAGTGAAGCATGGCAGTTGCTCAGTACAACCACACAGATTAATGTGGCAAATCCAGGTGACAACCCCTCAGGCAAGAGCCCCAAAGAGATCTGTCAACCAAGTACGTGGGATGTCCGCTGCATGCTGTGCTATGCAATGGGAAAACACCCAGTTGCCTCCCTTAGTTGTCAGGGGAAAGCTAGTGAGGGATGTGACAGTGACAACAACCAAAGCATGACAACCAAAACTGGCATGAATGAGGAGAAAAGAATCTTCAGCTTTGGTTTTCACAAGCTGGACACTGCCCCCAACAGCTGGGGCAGACAAAATGGAAAACAAATTGCAGTCCAATGTAGCACTGCTGACCTGAGGGCTGCTAATTAAGTGTGAAGTGTAACATTAACTCCAGTGTAGTAATTCTTTGTTATTTGGACAACCGTAATGCTGTTAGTGTTATGACGCTCACAACATATGTCTTTCCCCTATTTGAATTGACTATGAGTGAGCACTTCTGCAAACCAGGTAATCAGATCAGGAGTCTGATAGCAACGGGGCTATACACACTGATCTCAAGTGCTTGGCTATCAAGGAAATGTCCCGAATCTCACTACAGATTAATTCAACTGTCTTTTACCAGCTACGTGATGGCAATAGCCTTTGCTATACTCTGTAAACCTTGCCTGATACTCTTCCATAACAAAAGTCAGATCTAAAGCATTTTCTTCAAATAACCACAAAGAAACACAAATGTAACCAGTCTATAATTACATCCTTAATTATATAACACAATTGTATTTCATTAGCCATAATCCTTTTCAATATTACAAAAATCAGTTACAGGGAATGTCCCGAATCTCACTACAGATGAATTCAACTGTCTTTTACCAGCTACGTGATGGCAATAGCCATTGCTATACTCTGTAAACATTAGCACATGGTACCGTGGCCACAAACTGGCCGCCTCCCTCTTCCTCACCCCGCCTCTCTCCTCCTCATTGTCATTTAAAGTTACACAGAAAAGGCACGTCCTAGGGAAATCTCACTGTGGGACTGGCCCAAATTGGCTGTAATTCTGCACCAAGGCTGAGTTTCGGAAAGACACTTCAGATACAGTATTAGGGGACCACTAAGACTCAGCATGTCATGGGACCTTTAAGGGTGCCACTGGCAGTGCTACCTTCTGATCAAAGAGGCAGCTTCATAACCACCAGGCAACTCGCTTCCCCATAATTAACAACTCTGTTAATAAACAATGGACAAGAATGCCTCAGCGTAAAGTCTCAGCGGAATATATCATATTGGATTAGCAATCAGACAAGATCACAGGCTATGTAAAAGGTATCTCAAAAGGTCTGATCACATGTGTTAAAACATAATGCAGCTGTTTTGAGAATGTGACAGCAGCTGTGTTTAGATTCTTGACACAGAAAGGAAGTCCCTTCATCCAACAGGAGTTTTTAGCACTTTTCACTTGTGTACTGTCACAGGCGAGTATGTGGCAGACAGTGACAAGCCTCCGACGTGTGAGGAGAGCTTTGCGCTGAGCACAGCATTTTGTCAGTGCTGACCGTCAGACCCAGACAGAGATCACAGGTCTGCTGTGATCAAGTCAGGCAGAGGGGAATCAGGTTGATGCGCCCGCCCCTCTCTGACATAACCAAAGAGAATGTCTCTCTGGGCCCTGTCCGATCCCGCCAGATGAACTGCAACTGCCTGCTTGTCCAGAGGTTCAGGCTGGCACTGTAGCTAAACAACAAATAATAAGGTATGAAGCAACAAGTGACAGATTCAGATGTCTGACCAATTAATTAAAAAATAATTATTGTTTCTTCTGATTAGCTGCACTGTATGATGCCTGTTTAAAAAGCACCACAAAATAAGACAATTAGTCCAAAATGTGAAGCTAAATTTGACCTGAAACATCTGAAACAAATTTCACCACATTCCTTTCAGAGATCAGAATGAAAGACTGCATGGACGGATACACGTGTGTGACATCACAACCATTATTAATTATTGGTTTGTTCAGCTTATTTTTTATGTTTAACTATATTGAACATGTCAAGAAAGACCACAGCAATGCAATGGTGATTTCTAACTGGGTGTTCAAGAACACATAACTGGCCTTGCTCTCTCTGTGTGGGTAGGATGACCCTACTCCATCACTCAGCAAACAAACATCGGCATTTAACTATAAGCATTTAACATTTTTCTATAAGCAAGACGACTTGACTCCATTTTTTTAATTACAGATATTTGGCCCCTGATCAATCAAACAAAAAAGTGTGCACTGCATTGGATATCAATGTACATTTTGTTTCTGGAACGATGTCTATATTTCAAAAACTGAAGGATGAGAAGAGGCACAAAATTCAACTATAAAAAGAATAATAATAAGAAGAAAAAGAAGAAGAAGAACAGTAGAGTGATTGCTGATGCAATCAGCATTATTAGTGTGATTGTTGATGCAATCACACTAAATAAGCCCATTTTAAAAAGATAGTGTGTCTCAAAGGGAGCATATACTAGCTTTCACCCATTCAGCCTAGTAGTATTGTGTGATAGATGGAGAGCATGGAGCATGGATGTGGTGAGAAAACTCAATATCCCCAAAAAACCTTGCCTGATACTCTTCCATAAAAAAAAGTCAGATCTAAAGCATTTTCTTCAAATAACCACAAAGAAACACAAACGTAACCTGTCTATAATTACATTCTTAATTATATAACACACTTGTATTTCATTAGCCATTATCCTTTTCAATATTACAAAAATCAGTTATATCCTATTTTGTCTTGTGAGGCAGAGATATATCTGCATATTGTAATTTGTGTATAGAATCTTTTGCTCTAAATTTTAATCCACAAGCTCCATCAGATAATTACACCAATCCATAGGGAAGTTAAGGGGAAACAGGTGGAGGGGATGGGGAGCTGGGCATCAGCAATTAATTATCCAAAGCTCTCCTTAAAAAGGTCCGGAGGTACATGGTTACTTGTCTTGTAGTTGCTTCCCAATGATATGCAGGCACTTTTTGGCACCCCTGATGTTTGTGTGTTTGCCAGAGGGATCTAGTGCTGCAGAAGAAAGAGTGAGAGAGAGAGAGAGAGAGAGAGAGGGAGAGGGAGGGAGAGTGAGAGAGAGACGGAGAGAGAGAGAGAGAGAGAGAGAGAGAGAGAGAGAGAGAGAAGGAGATAGAGCCGCTACAGCTCGGTGGAGATGTGTAAGGCAGAGCTTTTAATCCATGCTGTGGCATCTGTTCTTCACAGAGCAGAGGACGATGAAATCTGGAGTTAAGAGAAGAGAAGAGTAATCTTTGTATAAGCCCGACTGGAAAAGTTGCATCATAGCGACTTGGATAAACTGTACTAGGCTTAAAAAAAACCCTAAATCAATAGCGGACCGGCATGGAAAGAGAAGGGCACCTTTCTCTGAGACATTGTTTGATCTATATTTCATGTCTGGTTGTACCGTGCCGTGCATGACCAAGGATCAGACCAAGATGTGTGGGTTTCTTCTTCTTCTTTTTTTTCCTCTCTGTCTAGCGGCACCAGCTCAGAGTCATCAGCATCGTAAATCAGTCCCTCTCCAAACGCCGTTATAAATAGACTTGCACTATCGCTGGAGGTGTCACTCTGCTATCTCATCTGCAGCCGGCAGTCAGTCAGCCAGTCAGTCAGCAGGTTTGGGGGCTGCTGCTGGAGACACAACACAACTCACTCAGGTCCAGGAACATCAGCACCACTGATGGGACAGATAGCCCATCTGGAAGGGCATGGACGAAGAACTCAATTACAAACCCAGACAAAATAACGCACGTGACACCAATCCTTACCAATCAGACAGCACACACTACAGTAATCCAGTACAATACAATACACCAAGGGGGAAAATATAGTGTAATGAGGTGGTATTAGCCACCAAAGAGCAGGTTATCAACAATAACAGTTATAGTAACAACAAAGATGGCACAATTTCACTTAATTTTTTTAACTTTATTTCATCGGTTCCCTATGCGAACACTTGTAGAATAGGCTGGATTTGTTTCTGAATTAGCCTTTGTACTTCCTCTGATCCAATTTTCTCTCTGTTAATAACAGCTTGATACCTGGGAGGATGTAGGTGCGATTTTGTTTGTTGGTGTGTGGATTTTGTTTGCCAACTGGGGGGATTTTTCTTGTCAACAGGCTATTGAAATCCAGGATAGACACAGGTAAATATTAAAATAAGAAGGCAATAGGAAAACAGGCAGAGAAACACAAATTAAAAGACAAATCTGGTGCAAACATATGTAATGAACAGTTTAGTCACTAGTTTAGTGAATATCTTCAGATGCTTTGCCAGAGTGAAAAAATCTAAAATAAAAAAGTAAAGATCAAAACCAGTGAAAATATTAGCACATTTTACCAAGCCCAAATACATCCAGTGGCTTGTGTATCACATGTATCACGGGACGAAACATAACATAAAGGGCACCGTGTTCTGAAGAATTTTCCAGAATATTTGTACTTTAATACAAGTCAGGATATAAATAGAAGATTTAACACTAATTAAAATTGTTTGACAATGGTATACCTGCAAGTTGCAATCTCACTGATTTCGAACATGGCTTGATAGGTGTTGACCACAGCTTTCCATTCACAGCTATTTCAAGCTTTTTCAAGAATGGTGTATAAAGAAAAAAAAAAACAGTAACTGGCCACTTGTGGAAATGAAACAGCTTGTAAATAAGAAGCATCAAAGAAACAACATAAGAATCATGCAAGGAAATAGACATAAAACAAATGATATAATTAGTTTGTAGAATGTCATGTCAAGATGCACTTTTCAAACTTCAGACAACAAAATATGTCAGGTGTTGGTGGTGTGGAGAACAAGAAGATTTGCTTCAGTGAGCTCATGATCATCAAAACTGGACCATGAAGAAGCAAAAACCAGCCACTTGGTCTGATAAATTCAGGTTTGTTTTTTAATCATATTTAAGGAAGGATTTGAGGATTTGCTGTAAGCAACATGAGCTCAGTGTGAGTGATGACTGTGTGATAATGTTTTAGGTTCTAGGTACATACTGAAGAATATCTAAATGGCACACCATATCTAAAAGTCATTGCAGACAAAGTCCATGCTGGTTTATCCACCATTAGATTGGACACTTCCAGACTGATAATGCACCACATCACAACTGCCACCAAATAGTTCCATGTTCCAGCATGTTTTCAATGTTTTGGTGGTATTCTCCAGATCTGAAGAATTGACACCAAAGAAACATACCCCTAGACAAGTGTAAAACCTAATAAACTAGAAACTCCAGGAAATAAAAAAAACCTTGGGTGGTCTGTAACCACCATATTTCTGGTATTTCATATTTCTAGGACTAAAGCATTGTCACAGCCCCCAAAAACAATCAGCTCAAGGCACTTGAAAAGGTCACTTGATCCAGCCAAAGAAACACAGTCATGGAGTCATGTATTTCTGATGTTCATGAGCAAACATGTGCAAACTGGACATGATATTCAACATCATTGCTAACACAGAAAAGTGTCTAAAAGTGTTTCTTTTTAGCTCTGTATAATACCTAATCCCAAAGATACCCAAAGCCTCCAAAGCCTTTTTCAGCATGTCATCCTGCACTTCAAAGCAGCTATGATAAAACCCCTCAAGTATTAAAAGTACTCTCAAATAGGAGCTAAACAGAATAAAAAAAAACACAGCCACCATCATCCTCCTTCCAACTGATGCATCTTCACAGCTCTAGGGTCTTATTTGTACTGGATGGAACCAAAGTTGTTTTGTTTTGAAGACTGAAGCAGATTTTTGGTGATGTGTTTTTTCTGAAGAAGTGCTCCCATTCACACAGTCCTCTGCTGGGTATGGTGAAAGGCGGCTGTGTGGGTCAGTAATGCCAGACCACCCACTTGTCTGTTGCAACAAAGTTGGGTTGGAAGCTGGGTCTATACTATGCAAGCTATGATGACTTTCACCTTGATATTTTAGCGCGGATGT
>JBBJLR010000139.1:11205165-11217714 GCA_037577145.1 Brachypetersius gabonensis | reverse complement strand
GGGATAGTTGTGTTTTGTGTTTGTTTTCTTTATTAAAACCATATCTATAACCATACTGTGGCGTCCTCCCCATTTCCTTCCCAGAACCACACCGTGACACTATCATTAGGAGTTCAGACTCTGGTTGGTGGTGGCCAGCTTTAGGTCATGTTTGGCAAGAATTACGATGTTCTGACAGAAAATAGCTGGGGTCAAACAGAATTGTGTTGGGTTACACCCAGGTTCAGATTAAACTTGTTCAGAGTGGGCTGAATCAGACTCGATCAGAGAATGATCACATAAGGCAGGTTCCAAGGCTAGAGAAAAAATATTTTTTAGAGAAAATTTTAAGCCTTCCAGTGGCAGCAGCATTTGGACAATATCCAGATTCAGACAGAATTTTATTGGCCTACATCCAGGATTGGATTCTAAACTTCATAGTGTGGGTTAGGCTAGAGTTGGTCAAAAAATGTTCTCAGGCTATATTTTGACTAAATTTCAGATCTCATTAAAGCTTTTCAACAGATTTCAGTTGACACAGAATTATGCAACATCATTCAACAAATCAAACAACTAGTAATGTCTGTGTCTGTTTCGTTAGATGAGGATGGGAAAAAGAAGCCTGATTGGCATCAGCAAAGACTGTTATTCCTACCAAGACTGCCTACGTGCCATATGATGTTTGTATGTGAATAGACCATAAGTCCCTAAGGTGACTGCAGGCTGTCATTCTAGATGCAATATTATTTAATTTAATTTTTTTATTTGACTTTTGCCAAGGGCGACAGTATTAGTAGAAGCTGTCAAGAGTTTGAGGAAGAAACACTGATAGGAACCAAAACTCAAAAAGGGAAAACCCTAAAGAAAAAAACCTAAAGAATTGACAATGAAGTGAACCAAGACACTATAAAAAAGAGAATGGAGCATAAACATTGTGATGGACCAAGACTCAAAAGGACAGACTCCCTAAGTTCATGAGGAAAAACACAGAGAGGAACAAATACCCATATTCCCCATGGGCTGCATTGGATTGCATGATAACATCATCGTTGAAATCATTCAAAGAAACAATCCAGGGAATATTTTTAAAATCTTGGTCTTCAGTGCCTATTGTCTTTACAGCAAGGAAAATCTCAATGCATTGATGGATTCTTTGCCAAGTAGGGCACCATCTAAGTTGGGAGAAAGAAGAGTTTGGAGGTTTATCATGGACAAACTCAGGCTTCCCAGTAGTAGTGGCGGATAAGGGGTGAGTTTGAAGTAGAAAAAAAGGTGAGGGAGGGAAGAAGAGAAAGTAAGAGAGAAGCAGATAGCGAAGGAAGAAAAGAGAGTGCAGATGACTAAGCCTTCCCTCTAGCCTCTCTGCAATGGAGGGATTACAGTCATTCATTCTAAACCCACCTTCTCTTCCCCCAGGAACGTGCACCTTCCACCAGCCTGCCTCAAAGTAATCCACACTCACCTTCTTCACCTTCTACTCGACAAAGTTTCAGAGATACAAAGTAGCATTCAAGATGCCACCAGCTGTCTTTGGTGTTGATGGTCACCAGTGAAGTAATGTGAAACAATGACTATAAATCAAAGCACAACATTTTCTACCTTCCTGTTTTAAAGTTTTCGGACAACATTTTCACTGCATCTCCTGCCTGTTCCTCATGAACACGGTTAATCACAGGATGGTCTAGCCCTGAAGCTTCTCCAACTTCTGTTCAGAATTCCAACTCAGAAGTTCCCTTTCACTCTTAAAGCCATACTACAATCATATGTTGAAGGTGTGGTCTGAACTAAAAAATATATAGGAAATAAATGCATCAACTTCTAAATCTAGGCTCTTAGAAACTTAGGCTCCAAGTACAAGTCTTTAGATGAATATGTCTCATCCAGTTGGCTCAAAACTTTGGCCTCAAAGCCTGATGATCTGAAAACACAGTGAAAGGCTGCAAAACTCTTTTGGGCGGTGGGTGCGGTGCCTGCAAATGGAAGCCTCCCTCAGCCCTCACTTCCTGCCTGTTGGGTTGTGGCATGGAAGCTTAATTTAATGCCAGTCTATTGATTTATGCTCGGGTGTCCCACAGTCATTAAGGTAATTGCATGATCACTTTATAACATCCTCCCATGGTGGCAGTGGTAATTTGGCACCTCACCTGCTACACTGGGGCAAGTCCCATAACTATGTTAAGGCTGAAATGTAGTCCAAAATATGATCTTCCAGACAGTACAAATTGATTTTATACCGTTTTGACTGACTCCAAAACCCTTTTAGGCTATCTCTCACCCAGGTTCACTCTGTGATCTATGATAGGCCCAACAGTCTTAACAGCCACTATCGATCGCCATTCTCTCTATAGCAAGCTGGACCTAGGAAGCTTCTGCGTCACCTTATAACTTCACAATGCTTTTGCGAAAGCAGCTTTTATGAGGTCCAACTGCACCTTCAGAGGTTATGGTGCATAAGAATTTCAATTTCCTCAGGTGTGAAATGACGGTGAAGTGCAATCCTTTGTCTTTGGAAGCGTTTGTCTCAAAAACAAGAACTACAACTTTTTAATCCATTAAAAGTTTAGGAAGCTGAAGGTGAACTCGAGGGTTACTAACCTTGCAGTCCTGTGATTTTGAGGTAAAGACAGGCATGCGGCAGGCCAGCAGTGGACACCAGAAGGGCGTCTTCGTTCTTGGTTCATCTTCTGCAGCAATCCAGCCTGGTGTGTTCTCCTCCCCTGAAAAAGAATGTGTTATTTAAATGCAAGTTTAAACTTTGTATACTAGACCAGCTATAAGATGAAATGCATGAACCTAATCGCCATAAAGTAAAGAATAAACACATGCAAATACACAAAGGCAATACATGTTACATACTCACAAATGGTACATCCTAAAACATCCTCAAACAAGAAGATCTAGTTTTCATAGGTTTGACCATTGTGTTACTAAACGATGCAGCTGGATGCCCAGAGAGATTTCACACTAATGAGCCTTTTTAAGAAACAACACTGCGCCAGGTGTCCGTCTCAGCATGCAAAGCAGCAACTTCTGGATTTCAATTAATGAAGTCGAAATTCAGGTGGAAGCAGCTACCTATGATTCTCCTTTCCAGCCGCTTTGGCAGGTGTATTCATTTACAAAAGCACAAGGTCCAAGTCTGCCAGGATCCCCTCTATTCAGCGGGTCGCTAATTACCCATCACAAGTAACTAAAATGTTAGTGTGCCTGCAATTAAACAGCTTGCTTTCATTTACTCCCTGTGTCTTTCCATGTGTGTCAACATGCAATCAGTGACAGACATAACAATAAGACGGGACAATACAGGGGGATTTTAATCGGCTCATTTGGTTTGGAGGTGTGTAGAGTGCAGTGCTCCATTTGACAGGATAGTGTTGGGTCATCTTGCTGCGATTGGAGACACAGACACGGCGGAAGACTTAAGGGCCAATTAGCTTGGGTTTAGTCTAGCTGTCTGTTCCAGTTTGGATGGGTTTCATTTAAGAGGATGCGCACTCCGGCGCAAAAGTGCCAATTTAAAACGCCTACATATCTGTGGAAGGCAGTTTAATGGTCTACACACCCTTAGGGAAAGTTAATACTTTGATTTTAGTATCTTTTTACCTTTCTTTCATCTAGAAGCAAAGTTCTTCTAAAATCAATATAGCAAATATGCTGCATCAGCGGACAATGATACCTGCAAGTTAAATGCCGCCCCCACATGCTTCCTGTGAGACAATGTCTTAATGCAGGTCTGGTAAGGTGTATTCTGAACCTAATAGAATTAGCAACTCTCTCAACTTCTTTCAGTAGTTTGGTCCAAGTAATGAGACTTTTAATCTAAATGCTTTGATACAAAGCTCGGTTCTCCTGGGTACAAACGCATGCAAACTATAAAAGCTTCCTGCACACCAAGAATTAAGCAGGGCTGATGAAGGACACAGTAAAACGGGAAAGTTTTAAAGCACCCATGGGGAAACCTCTTAAATGACAGACCACACCTAGCAACAATTTGAGTTCAAAGCATGGAAACTATATGGTTCCTTCAGAATACCTGCCTAATCAATGTGTTTATTAAAGATTTCCTTGTGATTACTGAATATGGAAACCTTATCGGTATCCTTGATGCAGAGATGTTCACAAGTCATTTTTACAGAGTCCAAGTCAAGTTTCAAGTCTTTGAGAGGCAATGTCAAGTCAAGTCTCAAGTTTTTGTGCTCGAGTCCAAATCAAGTCTCAAGTCTTGGAGTGGTAACGTTTACAAATGGCGACTCTAAATGTGGGATTTTTGAGCTCTAAATGTTGAGCTCTGTGAACGTTTAGAAGATAATTAACTAATTAACCATGCCCCTTGATTACAATTGGCTGTTGCTAAGCAGGGGGCGGGGCTGTGTGCTGTGAAATGCCCTCACCAACATGGCGGATTTGCCTTTAATGATCTTGAATCTAAATATTAAATATTAAAAATTTATCTCCACTCTAAATGTGAAACTCCACAGTTGGGGCTCCGTGACCCCTTTCCAACGACTCTCAGACTCAAGTCCCCATCTCTGCCTTGATGTGACCTTATAGTTTAAACTGATAATAGTTTAAACTAGAAAACATTATTTGTTGATGTGCATTGCATGACTAAATACAGGAATGCAGCACTGGACTGAATGCAGCACTGAAATGGAAATTCTCTCTGTGGGTTGGTGAACAATGACAAGTCTTTCCACATATCTACTGATTGAGTTCTAAAATTTGAGCAAGGGTAAATGTAACCTAATTTGCTTTGCTTGTTGGCTTGCCTTTGTATTCTTCATGATCACTGTCATAGATATGAGTCACTGTAATCGTATGATTCATTGCAACACATTATTTCAATCCACAGGGCCTGCTAGCTCTATAGTTAGCAGGGAACAGATGAAAGTCAGCATTCAAATAAAAGGGAAGGAGGACATTGAGATGAACTAGGTCACATTTTATGGGTGTGCGAGTCCAAGTCAAGTCTCTCAGGTGTGAGTCCATGTTAAGTCTTGAAGCACAAGTCAAGAGACAAGTCTTAACCCCCTGAGGTGGGAGTCTGAGATGCAAGTCTAGCTTCAGGTCTATGATGTGTGAAGCCAAGTCAAACCTTATGTGTCTGAATTGGAAGTCTGAATCGAGTTTCTGAGTTAAGTCTTGAGTCTCTGTGTTGCAAAAGGTCTCTGAAGCATGGGTCTAGGTCAAGTATTTGTTCTTCAGTCTAACTCCTGAATTGTAGTCTTAAAATGAGGTAAACCTTCTTATAACATGTTTTGAAAGAATGTCATTCGATATTATCATAATCATTTGTAAATAAGCAAATGTTTTAAATAGTAATCAATTTTTCACCACAATACAGTCAACACTTTGACATGGTCTTTTTAATGGCTGACAAAGTACATATCTGTGACTGAGTGATGTACAGCAATTCAGAGCATTTCAAGTGAAAAAAGCACTTTCAGCACTGCTGCTTCCATGTTATTCTGTAAAATTAAAAGTTGACCTTCAAAGAAATAACAAATAGCTCTAATAAAAATGATGTTTCCAGCTTTTGTTGCTTTTTTCAGCTTCTTCTCCTGGATGCTGCTGCTAATACATCTGCAGCATGGACAAGAAGAAAAGTTCATGTATTTTTCTGACCTACTGGAGCAGTTAATCCCTCTGCTCACACCAGTCTTCTTTTTCCATTCGCAAAACCAAGCCGCGGTCTCTACGAATGCGTCCAATCCATAATTATATAAATGCCGGCTGATCTCTGACCTTATTGTGCAGCATGCCCTTCAGAGGGTATTGGGAAAAGGACATGGGTCAATGCAACAGAAACCAGGCTGTCAGTCAGCGCTCGTGGGTCAGCGGGTCTTCTAATTCCCACAGCACCTGAACACTCGCCGACTTTCTTCGGCTAATTATTCACTTAGCATAACTAGCATGCCTTAATTTTGCGCTCTGTGCTGATTTGGGGGTCACGAAAGCCACAACGCCGTACACCTCAGGGCCCAGTTTAAAAATTGCATTGTGTCCAGTGCTACAGCTTTCATCGGCCGAGGAACGCAAGATATCTCGGGCTGCGACTGATGGTCACTTTTTCCTAACCTTTAGCCCTTTAAAAATATTAATGATGGCAAATAATATCCACTGCACTCTGTACAAATGATAAACACACAACACTGTGGTGCCAGAGTGAACCAGGCGTTAATGAGAAATGGACAGGAGCCCTAGCCTCACTGCCCCGGTGCAGCAAGGCCTGCCGTCACTAATGAATCAGTTATAATGTATTCTCCATGCGTAAACCCCCCTGCTCCCTGGCTGCCGTACAGACCTAAACCAGTCAGTTCTGTTCAGCCACACTCTCTGCTTTCTTTCTTTCCTCTCCATCGATGTGCTGTTAATAATGCACTCACTGTTCTGTTGAACTGTTCTGCCTATTGTCATGTCATAAAAACGCATGTCGTTCAGGCATGGCTAAACAAACAAGAACATGTCTTAGCAGGGTATAACTGGGAGGTCAACAGTTATAGGTACAATCTGAGATACAGAGAAAAAAAAGAGAGATGGTGCAGGAAGGAGAGAAACGAGGAAGAATAGAGTGGCAGAAAACAGAGCAAAGGAATTTGACATCAGGCTTAACAAGGATCTACAGCAAGCAGCTGTGGGTTTAAGTCAGCGTTGCAGTTGTGGGTTAAGGAACTAAAGCAAGCTAATAGTCGAAAAAAAAACCACTGACCGCTGCTGGGACACTGGGTGGGTACTTAATAATAAAAGAACTAAAAGAATAAATTAAAGGTTTATTGAAAGACCTTTTACTTCTAGTTAACATTACATAAGAAATATCCAAAGGTTTTTCTAGGTTTATTGGCTATGCATTAAGCAGCAGTGAAGCATAGTTTCTTGGACACAAAAACTTCTAACTTTTCTAAGTCCGGCATTCTCAACCACTGGGACGCGGACCACTGATGTGCCACAAAGGCCTTTGATTGGACCGTGAATCTAAAATCAATATGTTTAATATCATATAATGTGGCCAAGTGGGCCTTGGCAACATGCCGAGATAGATAGATGGGCCTCAATGTTGAAAAGGTTGAAAACCTTTGTTCTAAACTGAAATACTGAAACTGCAGTATAACTTCATTTGTCTATAACACACTTCCTTGGAACTGCATTATACAAATCAAGCAACACTAAAATTTTGTTTATTAAATGAAGCTCAAAACGTGATCACAATACACAATAAAATATATATGCATAGTTATTTGAATTGCAGTTTGTGACTTTCCACCTAAATGAGAATTGTGCATGTTACAGTTAAAACCGTTCGTCTTAGTAGGTCTTAGTAGAACAATCTCAGTCAGGGGTGTGTGCCGCCAACATGCATGTAGAATTTACATCTACTGACTGGTTTAATGAGAAATAAAGACCATCAGGTGCATGCTTGGGTGCTATCTCACCGGAGTGCAACTCTTGGATATAGGGCCTTATTCATTAAGAATTGTGTCTTGCTCTGCTGTTTTGAAGCTCATTCTGGAGTTGTTTTGTGCAATGGCACACTTTTGGGTTCTAAAATGCTTTAGGCCATCGTTGCCCATTGGCCCTCACCCCAAACCCTGAAAAACAACCAAATGGCTTTTTAATACCCACAGAGTACATAATTAAGTGCATCTATCAAGCCTGAAAGTCGAATGTCATCTGCTAAGGAGGTTGAAGAGGGCTGATCAAGCAGCCTTAAATTTTGATTCATTAAGCTAAAGTACTCTGGCCCCTTGGTTAGCACTGACGCTAGCCTCTAGCAACAAAAAACCCTGCTGCTGCATCCCGCAAATCCACAATGACCGAAACGCACATACCCAGGTTTTTAATTAACACCAGGCCACAGAGAACAGTTAGATAATAGCTTTCATCAACTTTGCAAGCCCTGTGATTTTTCATGATATTAGCTGGAGTATCTCATTGTGGTGGATTTCTGGGCTAATTATATATCATCGATATTGAACAGCATCACTTTGCTGCTTTAAGTCTATTGAGATGATTAATTTGGAGGCTGCCCAATCGGTCAGAGTTGAGGCAAAAAAGCAGAAAAAAGCAACTAATTAAACCAGCTGCTACTGTGGAGAATATTGCAGGGATCAATGCAAAGCTAAAGGAGTGTTAATTGAATTAATGCTAATGTTACTGATTGTAAACATGAACTACAGATGAACACACATCAAGCTTCCCAGGTAATCTCTGCCTTTACTATTGCATACTCAGAAAATATATGGCATTCCATTACTTTATCAGAAACTCTCCCTTTGCCGGTTTACAGAGAAAGCAGCTCAGAGACTGCATGGTTTGCCTTAGCCACCCTCCAGTGCTACATCAATGTTCAGTTCTGATGACAGAGCCACTCTTGACCCGATAACCTAAGTGACCAATAAGTGGAAGTATAGATTAGAAGTTTCTGAAAAGGTATTTTTTGGAATTGCATAATTGAAGTATAAGTTGGGTCTCAAAGTTAAGGCTATGGGCTAGAAAGAAGAGAGCTGGCACTATGTATATGAATGCTCCTGTGTGTGCACTCTGTAGTCTGTACTGATGTGTCAAAGATTCTGGCTGTAAGCACAGCTAATGAAATTAATATAGTGTAGAGGAACTTGTAAAACTTACTGAATGTCCAGGTTAACAACAGAGCTGGTAGGTAAAGATAAAGATTCATGAAAGAATCCAAAGGAAAGAACAGAGCACATGTCACATTTTGGCCAAATTTACTGCAGAGAAACAATGAGAATACAAAACAAAAAGATCCACAGCAGTGCATGACAGAGAAAAGACAAAGTGGTACAAATATTCTGGGAGGATAAAGGCTAATATGCAAGTCATGCAAATCCCCACCAGTTGTTAAACTGCTGTCAAAAGCTCAACACACTTTGAGGAGAACACTAACTGCCAATTTTGTTATGTGAGCTAAGGCCTGCATTGGCTGCATTCTGCATTATGCAGAGAGAGAGAGAAGGTCATTCCGCCCAACCAAAGAGAGACAGCGAGACCAATTATGCTCACTTGGACTCTCAGTCAAGGATGGCTGTTTGATTACCAAGGAACAAAGTGGTGGCCAGCACTTTGATGGTTGTACCATACATCATCATACTCAATGCGTATATGCCATCAACATAATAAAAGTCTTGAGAGCAACTATGGAAGGTCTCGATACGCCAGCTCAGTCTAGCTAGTTGTCAGAAATTAAATCTTTTCTCAGTATTTCTTAAATAATACTTGTCTCTTTCCAGGAGGACATAGTGAATGCTTAAGGTAAATAGGCTTTTATATAGCACTGTCTTCAATGTATATATAAGCAAAGACTCAAGACAGAAACATTTCTCATTCCCTTTCACTCTCGCTATGCTAATGTGGCCCTCTTCTCCACATGGATCACCTACTTGTCAACCCAGGCAAACACACAGACACACACACACAGACACACACACAAACAACACAACACCATGACAAAAAAAGGGCATATACTTTTCTTTCTTTCTTCTTTTTTTTTTTTTAATAAAGAGGGACACGTGAGTCGAGGACATTTGTACGTGCAGTTGCCATGACGATTATACCAATTGGCTCCTGGGTGGGGAAGATGCACAGTGAAATTATACAGAAGGTTCAGGAACATTAATAGAGACTTTGAGCTTGAACAATTGAAGGGTTGCTAAACCAAACAGAAATCTTTGTTAGTGTTGTAGCTCAAAAAAACCTAAATATCTAGCAAGTCTATTTTAAAATCTACACTCAAAAGTGGCTTCTTGGACATACTTTATATTTTCTAACATTTCCTGGTCATGTTCTGTGTGTGTTTGTAGTGAGTAAACACATTCTCGGCTTGTCAGTCATACCGGTCATTAACAGAAACCTTCATTGTTTAAGACAGAGATGAGCGACACACAAAATAACTCTTTTCACAATAAATGTTGTGATGCTTTGGGAGCTCAATAACAGGTAAAGCCTGTTTTGCTCCATTAAGGAGGATGATGACTGACCAGGGAAAAGTCATCTCTGATGTTGATTGGTCAGCTGAGACATATGGTGCATTTTTTGGCATATAAAAAGCACCCCTGGTGAAGGCTGGAGAACTGTCTTCAGTCACGACATAATATTTTCAGTTTTGATTTGCACAGGTTTTCCAAGGGTAGTCGAGGCCAACCATGCACCCGTCAATGTTTAAAGTCCCTAACGTCAGCCCGCAGAGCTCTGTTCCATTCTTCCTGACACCCCTCTCCATTTATTAGGGCGGATTGTGGAAACTGTGGCCATGGCAATCGATCTGTGGGTGAGCAGACTGGACTAGAGATGGAGCGGCAGAGCTAGCACGCTAAAGCAGAGCCGTTAGCCCCCTGCTTCTCTGCACGACTCCCTGTGGCACCGCTGAGTGCTGGGCTTAATCATCGTCTGTCTGCTCCTCAGACCCCTCTCTCTCTTTCTCTCTCTCTCCATCTCTCTCTCTCATACATACACACACATACTTTCTGCTACACCATCCTCTTTCCAGTCGCATTCAACTGCCTCCTCTTCCTAATCCATCTCAACAATAAGCTTGAAAGTCTGTTTTTTCTTCCTTCGCTCTATCTGCATGATTTCACTCTTGCACTTTCTTTCATTTTTTATCCTTTCTTCTCCTGAAATACATACACACAAGCGCACAGAGCACACAATATACACACAGGCGAAATCTCTTGCCACATGTTCCACCGTATCCCTCCTACCGATTCCAATACATATAATTTCAAACCTATCTCTTCCGACAACTGAGTGTCCTCTCTAACTCCAGGAGGGAGAGAGAGAGAGAGAGACAGGGGGAGAGAGAGAGTCCAAGACAGTATGTGTATCTGTACTAGTTTTTTTTTTATGTTTAGGACAAAAATATACCAACTTTGTAGAAGAAACACAGGAAAACAGGGACAACTGCCAAGAGAAATGGTCCTGACTTTGTGACCTAAAAAATATGATTAGACTTAGAAAATAGACACTTACATGATTATAATCATGGAATACATACAGTACATACGCAATTTTCTGGTATGTGGCTCCACATTTTAAAGGGCTTGGAGGACATCATGTAATTATTATCATGTAAATGATAAATTAACTTTAGCAGCCTTGTATTTGCACACAGGTAACAAATGAAGAAAAAACATTGTATAAAATGTGAGGTTGTCCAGTAACTTTGTTATGTTGTGGGAAGTCTTTTACTGCCATGACTCTTTTTTATAGGGAAGGGCCACTTTTATCTCATGATGCAACATTTTTACCTGGACTCATGTCAGGATAACAATGCTGCCATTCACAGGGTCCAGAGGGAATGATGGTTCACTAAATAATTTTGTGAACATTGAAATGATTCAAATCACAGGATATTACCTTCACAGTCAACTGATTTCATGCCAAATAAACACTTATGGAACATTTTGGAACATTTTGCACCTCAAAAATCAAACTAGACTGCATTTCCACGAGAAAATGTGAAGTATGATTATGTGGTTGCTATAAAACCAGTATCAAATTTACTCACAGTGTGGAGTCGAACCAACACTTGCTCTGATTCTCTTCATTCGGTGCCTGGCATTCTACCACACAATTACAGAGGAGGCATTTACTCACTGGCTCTTACCAAGCCATTTATGGTTAAGAACACCAATTTGGAATTTGGCACCTGTTCTCCTCCTTCAGTTTTTAAAATATTGGTATCATGGAACGAGGTGCCAAAGAGGTGCCAAATTCCACTAAAAACAGTCATGAAAAATCACATTAACCCAAGGAAACATATTTTGGCATAATGGTGTTTCATCCTCCCAGTACAGTTCCAGAGACTTCAAAGCAAAGTAGGATGAAAGGCAAAATGCACTGAATCACGTATGGACTTGTAGTGGCCCATTACTTTATCAAGGCATTGTTTATTTACCTTAATTTGTCACTCATGTAAATTTGTCACTCAGCTACAGCGTATATCAGACATATCCGTGTTGATTACTTATTATACAATTTAATACATATGTATGTATATGTATATATTACTGGTGGGCCGTTATCGGTGTTAACGTGCTGCGTTAATGTGAGACTCTTATCGGGTGATAAAAAAAAAATATCGCCGTTAATCTATTCACAAAGTTGGGTTGGGAGCTGGGTCTATACTACGCAAGATATGATGAATGCACCTTGATATTTTAGCGCGGATGTATACCTAGCCGAATTGCACTGTAGGGGGCGAGTGAAAGAGGGACATCACTAGGATGGCAAGACAAGGGGGGTTTAGCCCCTAGGGTTGTAGGAAGGAATTAGCGTGTGTAGAGGGCTGAAAACTTTTTTTTACCAAACCTTTCCTTTCTCTTAAGGAAACAAGTAAAGTTAAGCAATGAACATTTATGGACACTCATAGTATTGTTCCGTTGAACTGTGTACAAACGGTACTACCAGAGAAATATTACTAAACGGGCTCAGATTGCTACTCGCTAACAAGTACCACCGTGTAGCTTTGCCTGGGTTCTAATGCCCGCCTGCTACCTACAGCAGCTTCAACAGCCACTACATAATTTTAATTCAATAATGATAGCTAGACTTATT
>JBBJLR010000139.1:11188233-11205065 GCA_037577145.1 Brachypetersius gabonensis | reverse complement strand
TATATATATCCCTACATTCTGATATGGAATAAAAACAAGCCTGTGGGTACGTGTATCTGTATGTGTAACTATTTAAAGTTTTTCCTTCTACCTCCTCCAGCCATTCTGCTGTAGACTAGTTAAGACCACACTGGGCTTGCCAAAACTGATCCCACTTCAAGACTTTGAAAAGCTTCATTAATACTGTTTGGATTGAGTTGCGTTAATTAGGCCTCAGTCCTGGCTCAATAATCAGATGACTCTAAAAAAGCAGTAGGCCTCCCTCTCAGCGCCACTGAGATGCGGTGGCATACTTTCAGCCTCCATGCCTTTGTAATTAATGGTGCCCTCCGCTCTCCTTTCAAGCGCAAGATTCCACTTCCCTGCCTCCATGGCTGCACAGCATGAGGTCTGAATATGTATTGCTGATGGCCTGGTTTATTTATTTATTTGTTTATATATATATTTCTTTATCTGGCCACAATTAGTATGGCACCCTGTCTTGTGCAACAGGCCTTTCCAAGCCTTGTCAAAGCTGAGATTGTGCTCATGTAACTTGCAAATGGACCATGAGCTTCCCGTTCCATGGTGTAGATGCCTCCGGAAGCAAAGCAAGGGCGGAAAGTGAACAGAATCCAACAACAAAACCAATGTATATGAAAAAGCCTAGAGGGACAAAGCACAGTTTTAGTATGATGTACAAGAGGTGCAAATAGTCATGCAATCTCCATAGATAAAGACTGGCAGTAGAATGGGTCATACTGAAGAGCTCAGTGACTATAAACTGTCAAGGAATATCACCTCTCAGTTTGTGATTTTTTTTCCATGTTAGACTGGAAGAGCTGTTAGTATAAATTGCCAAGCAGATGATATAAAGCACACCACCACTGTACTGTGGAAACATGTCATAAATCTCATTTATTTGTTGATCTGATAATCAAACAAAAATTTGGCAGATGCCATGAAAACAATACCTGCCCAATACATTGAAGTTTGGTGGTAAAGTTTGGTGGAGCAGGTATGATGGTCAAGGGCTATTACCAAAGTTTGGGCTCTAGTTCCAGTGAAAGTTAATGCCACACTTAGACAAATATATGATTCCAACCTTATGGCAACAACGTGGGGGAGGGTTTTTCCAGCATAATCCAGCATGACTGTCTCTGTGCACAAAGTGAGGTACATAGGTACATAGTTTGGCATTGTCTGCACTGCTAGACTTATCAAAACACTGAATAACATTTTATTACAAGGCCACCTACATAGAGAATTTATAACACGTGTAAGCATTGGCCAATATATTTATACAGCTATATGTGAATATTTATAAATAGTTAATGCCAGTAATGATGTGTAAGAGAGATAATATGAATGAAATAAGTGGCTTTAAATTAAAGTGAGGGGCAAAACAGTTTTTAAGCATCCTTCCCAGTGTGGGTGCTGGAAAAGGGACGTTTGTGTGGTGCCATAGAGAAATCTTTCAACTGATGGTTGGTTACAGAACCATTTTAGTAAATCATGTGTGAATGTGAATGACGTGAAATGATGTGTATGTGTGAATAACCTTTTTTGGGTTGAAGAACTCCACATAATATAAAGGTCCAACAAAGAAGAAAATGCTTACATACTGTAAATGCCCTTGTTGATTCTAGAGCCATGCTTTGTGATCACAAACAGAAATGGAAAGCGTAAAGATGTGGTTAAAACCACTCGAGTGTGGTTACACATCTATTGACCAATAAATGTTAACTATCTTAAATCTTGACTAATACACCTTTGAAGATCTGTGAACTCTTAGAACGGTGTGGTGCCGATATGAACAGCTATCTCTGTTTTTCTTATCTTCAGGCCTCCTTAACAACTGTAATAGCACAGAGTACGTTCACCTTTGATGCTTAAGTACATTTAAAAGCAAGCCATTTTCTAACCACTACCTTTACTGGAGTAATGCTTTGACAAGAATATTTCAGCTTCTACTGAAATATGTATATTCATACATTCATACAATACTGGATAATGCAAAAGTACTGAGTTGCCTGACCATTACACAAACAGGGACACTGCATTCAATTACACTGATATGGAGCTGTTCCCCCTTTGCAGCTATAACAGCTTCCACTCTTCTTGGAAGTCTTTCCACAAGATTTGGGTTTTTTTGTGGGAATTTATTCTATAGAGCATTTATGAGGTCAGGCACTGATGCTGGATGAGAAGGCCTTGCTCGCATTCTCCTTTCCAGTTCATCCCAAAGATGTTGGATGGGGTCAGGCTCTGTGCAGGTCAGTCAAGTTCTTTCACACCGAAGTGGCATTGACCAAAATGTCTTGGTATGCTGCCCTTCATTAAAGGAAGATTGCCCTTCATCAGAGAAAATGATTATAGCCCAAACCCTAAAAAACAGCTGTGTGCCAATACTTTTGTTCATACAGTGGATGCATGAAAGTTATGGCCTACTTCTGAGGAAATCAAAATGCAAAGTTAAGTTGTCATGCGTGAACACAGCACAGCACACAGTGTGAAAGAATGTGAAATAATTTCTCTGCATTCAACCCATTTACCAAGCTGTGGGCAGCCACTGCCACTGCTCCTAGGGAGCAGTATGTGGGGACGGTACACACTCAGTGGTGTCCTGGCAATCCTGGGATTCAAACCATAACCTCCTGATCACAGGGACAACTCCCTAACCCCCAGGCTAAAGGTGCAATTACATTTCAAGTATGCTTCATAACAACGTTAGAAATGGACCATCACTTTATATTTAGGTCCTTTTTTACAATACAATGTCATGAAGTATCTTACGTTCCTACAGACCCAGAAAGGGATGAAGCCAGCTGTGCTCTCTTGCTGTGGAATTACTGGTTATCAAGAGTGCTCAGTGCTTTAATCACCACAAACATAAGAGCTAGGTGAGTTTGTACAGATGCACCATGTGTTTGCATTGTCTTGCGTGGACATTGTCATTTGCTTTCAAGTTCTTGCACTGAGTATGTTTTGGTCTAAATGCTGGTGCAGACACATCAGCTATAAAAACAGACTAGCTTGTATTCCCTAACCATTCATTAAGTTAAGATAGTTAGATCCACTGAGTAATTTCCTTTGCCCCCTTGCTTAATTATCCCTGCCGTGAGGCCTGCTCCAGTGGTGGGCGTATGTGTTTTGCCTTCTCCACTTTTGATGCTCCAGCTGCCAAAGCAATCACCTGGATCACACAGGGGACATCAGGGGTGTGGAGGTTGATATGAGTGTTTTCAGCCTGATTCATTAGTCAGCTCTGAGAGATGCGGATCCAGCACTGTGGCCTGGGGCCTCCTGAGCTCATATCACTACAACATTTCCTCGGGGGAGGCAAGCAAGCTTAGCAACAGCAGGCCACCCATGAAATTACATCAACAACGCCCCCCCCCACCCGTGTAATTACATTTAGTTAAATGGGTAGGAAAAGTGTGGGTGTGATGTAATTAAGGGCTAATTGACATCTTAGCCAGATTCAACCCCAACCGCGCTTCACTCAAGAGAGAAAGGGAGGGGCTTCGACAGGAGTGTGTTATGACTTTGCGACGCTGTCGGGCGCAACTTTTGCGTCCACACAGAAATTCGAAGCCCGTGTTTGCCGAACTGTGAAAGTCAGTTCGGTTAGTATGACCACAGGAAATAAAAAGACAAAGAAAGAAAGACAAGCTATTCTGGTCTATAGGCCAGAGAAGGAGGGCACGGATTGCCGTGTGGGGAAAACAGGCAGTGAAAGGGCAACCATGCAAAGAAACACGCAAACACAGAGAGAGTAAAATGGCTTCTTGCCATAAACACACATCGATATGTGCTTGTGAGAGAGCGAGAGAGAGAGAGAGAGAGAGAGAGAGCGAGAGAGAAAGAGAGAAAGAGAGAAAGATATAGAGAGAGAGAGAGAAGAAAGAGAGTGGTTTTCCTCAGAAAGGCTTTTGAAAAAAATGCTTTCGCTCATTCGCAAGCTAACAGTGTTTCAGGGATCGTGCCACTTATTCTGCCAACACCCACTTAGTGTCAGCCAAGATTGTTATTTGCCCATCACCATAAAACCATTTTCAACACCCGAAGCCTATCAAGCAAAACGAGTGCTACATGGAGGACTGTTACTGTTATTCCTGTGGACACAACAATTTAGCAAAACGCTGGCAATCTGCTAAAATACAAAAACGTCAGTTTGCGGGTTGCAATGAATAGCAAAGAGATAAGAATGGGAGAAGATGATAAAGAGGGCTGAAATCAAGAACTTTTCTTGGAGTTCTGTTTCTGTCATTCCTATTCATTCCTTTTCGCCAACTAAAGTCGCTTCTGTTCACTAGCTAAAGTCCACGGCAAATATATAAAAGTCTTGTGTACCTGAGTGGTTTAAAGAACTTGAATAATTCAAAGAAAACAAATTTCTTGTCCACTCTGAAACAAAATGGCAGTAATTACCTTTGACATACTTGATGTCTCATTTCAAGATTACACATTGTTGATTACAATACTGTTTTTATACTATTCCTCATTAAAAAAGATTTGATTTGGGTGATCACCTAATACATACCTCATAAAGCAGAATGGCGTGCTTTTGTAGGGAAAAACTGGCATGGAATGGTCATCATACTCATAGAGATGCTTATTAAAAAATCAATTGCAGTGGTCTCTTATTTTCTCCAGTGCTGTAAGTGAGCATCCATCAAGACAAATTCCTGATATGTAAAATAACCACAAGGTCTGTTTGACCCGTGGGCACCACAATAAGACCTTTATGCTGCAGAAATGTGAACAGAGCCCTCACAAGTTCACTAGTGCATCCAGATCATTTGCCATTCTAACAATGTCTTGATCTTGACCCTTGAACAAACCCAAAAAGCCAAAACCCACAAACCCAAAAAGCTATTTTGATCTTCGATTAACCTGTGAATTATTTCTTGGACTTATTGACAATCTGTTGACAATCTATTGACAAACACCAAAACATATTAAATTTCAATCATTTTATTCAATAAACAAAATGGCAGAAATATTTTTTTACATTGGCTGAAATTATTGCTTAAAACACAGACTGACAGTTTTACGTTTTAAGTTTTAAGTTGCTGACAAGCTTTGCTACATCAAAAATATTTTTTACAACAGGCCACAGAATATGGAGGTACTGTTTCTGCAGTAACACTTTCTCAGACAGCCACTCACCCTCACTTACACTTACAGTCACACTCTGCCTTTATACAGATACTTTACATTGCAATGCAAAATGTTAACATGTCCACATGCTCCTGGCTAAAGCTACCTCTCCTCTCAGAAGATGTGTTGTGTGCTGCAGAGAACAGCAGCTCAGATGGTGCAGAGGTGCCAACGTTGCACAGTTAGCAATTTGCTAACCTGGCCAAGGTGGGATTTCTAGTCTCATTAGTCTTCCACCAATTCAATGCACTTTCTTCACTGAGAGGATGTGTTGTGTGCTGCAGAGAACAGCAAGGAGCATCTCTATAAAGTATAGCAGGTGATCCTCAGCTTCCAGCTCGCTATTCTTTTCTTCACTGCTGGTATTGAATTTGCATACCTGACTCCAGGCATGCCAACTCCAGGCACAAGCCGTCATGATCTCTTACTTCAACTGCTACAGGGTCTCTCCTAGTGAGTCTCCCTGCCTGTACAATAAAACCCCTACAGCTGGTTCAGTAGGCAGTAGCTCGGCTGGTCTTCAACCAACCCAAAATGTTGCATGTCATCCCACTGCTAACTGACCTAGATCGGATATCCATGGTTGCCCAAATTAAGTTCAAGTCACTGACTCTTGCCTACACAGTGACATCTGGGTCTGCACCCAGTAACCTTAATCCCATCATTCAGACTTACTTTCTTACACGCTCCCTCCACTCCTCCAAGAAACATTGTTTGGTCCTGCCATCCCTACACACAAGGTAAACCCAGTGCAAACTGGTCTCATTTGTGGTTTCCCACTGTAGGAATGATCTGCCAAAGGCAACCAGAGCAGTGGAATCTCTCTCGATCTTCAAAATCCTCTTGAAGACTTATTTGTTCAGAAAGCATCTCCTTTCCTAATCTTCTTGCACTACGCCCTACATAAAGATTTTAGCACTTAGAATTATCCCCTGGTCCTGTAACGTCCTCAGATTGTAAGTAGCTTTGGATAAAAGCATCAGACAAATGAATGTAATGTAAGGTAATGTAGGAGTTATAGGTACAACAGCAACCATAATTGTGCAGGTGGCACTGGGACGGTCACAGATTGCCCTGGTATTGCTTATTCCATATTCAGGACCACCAGATTAAGGTCCACATTTAGGTCTTTTGAACCTTGGGTCCAGGGCAGTGGAGGAGATCACTGTATTTGGTCTGAGAGAGAAGTCTTCCTCTTCCATCGCTGTTGCAGATACTCCATAGCCGTGAGTTGGAAAACCAGCAAAGGGTTTACTCGAAGGCAGGGTGGACTTCAATAGCCCCTTCATAAGCGAAGGTACTGCAGAGACTGTTATGTATTTCTCCCCTCTCATGAAGACAGCGGCACATTCAAAAGCCTCAAGGGCAGTGGAAAGCTCTTCCTGCAGGCTCCACTGGTCTGGCTTCAGATCCTTTTCCTCCTGTGTGTGACAGAGGAGTCAGACAGTGTGGCTGAAACACCATGTTTGCTCAAGCAGTCAGCTTATCATGTAGAATGTGCTGTTCCACTTTCTGCTTATGTCTTCCACAGCGCTGTGCTCAGGTGTGGCCATTTGTTGCTGTTTCTCTCTTTGCTTGTTGCAGGCGAGCTCACTTTTCTTAATGTTCCACAAGACATCTTCCAGCTCCAATAGCTTTTTCAATGCCTGTATGTTTCAATGCAGAATTAATCATATGTTGCGAGGTATGGGAGAATTGGGGCCATGAGAGAAGAGTGTAACCAGGGTGGAGGGATCGTTGCTCTGAAGCTATCATCTTCAACTATTGACAGTGGCCTCATGTCGGTGACAAGGATGTGTAGGGAACTTTGTTCACCATCAAGTAGTCACTCATAGTGAGTTTTTTTTCCTGAAATAAGAAAGACTGTGAGTACGCATAACAGTACGTTTTACATAAAACTCAATACAGGCCTACTCAAGATCAAATGTATGTATACATACATTGCATGAACTCTAAATTAATGAAGCTTTTTTTGTAACCTACCATGCTGTTGAGTCTCCTTCATCCATTGCTCCTTATTCCAGGGGTTTGCTCATTGCATTGGTGCTCTGGAATCATTCAAATCTAATGTGAACTGCTCGCTTACTATAGATCTATCCATCCATTATCTAAACCACTTATCCTTAACCAGGGTTACATGGGGAGGTGGTGGTACTGGAGCAGTGATAGGCTAATAGGTAGAAAAACACCCTGGGCGAGTCCTTACTGTGATTTTGGTCAAACAGCTTCTGGCATGATCACACAGTATGACACAGCATAGATCCAAAAATAATGAAATTGACAGCGAACTGTTGTTAAAACCGAAATATATCAGTTTTATTGATTCACTGTAGCAGCTCCACATCACTGATGTATTCTGAATACAGCCTCAATACAACAAGAACGGCCGGTTAAATGGACAGTTGTGTATGAGTGGTTCTTCCCCACTCAACTTTCCATACCTACCTTTTATCCCCCACCCCGACCCCCAAATGGTCAGACAATACAATAATGGAAGCTCTTTCATGGAAAGTGCTTTTAAGTGGTACACTATTCTTGCTTCAGTCTGGCTTTCTTTGGCTTTCGATTGCAGTTCAACCAATGCAATATACTGAGGCAGTTCGGTATGGAGTAGGGCTACAAGACCATTATGTGCGAACACATATTTTATTTCTGCAATGCATTAAAACCAATTTCCTCTGATTGTTCTCTGATTTTCATTCTTAAATGGTACGGTTGACTGACCTACATTATTTTTCATCAAAACAAGTTACGTCTTTGGATTCAATTGGATGGTCTTGATTGACCTAAATGCCTAAACAACATAATCTGGAACTGTAATTTATAACCAGAATCTAAGTTGGGTGGCTGGTTACAGGTTTGGGGTGAAAAGTAACTAGCATCATGACCCATACATATCACATTATAGAGGCTCACATTAGAGGGTTAGAATTAACCCATGCTGGCCATGAAATGATAAGACATATTGTATATTGTAAAAAAAAACAACAACATTGGTATGTGCCTGATGATGGCATGAAGTCATGTAAAGCTTGCCATGATGATAGTTTCCACCAGAGATTGGTAATGATGAAAGCAGAGCTTATTTAAGGTGGATAAAAGACACTGTTTATCCTATAGACAAATTAGATTTTATTATGTTTTCATTATCATAACTTTTATTAAATGATCAGGGTTTAGCTTCTAAATGAAGGAGCCCAGACACTCTCAGGTCTTACTTTTTGCTCTGTTACACTTCATAGCCTGAGTGATATTCTCAGACTGCAGGTGGATGGATGGGAATGGGCATACTAATGGGCGTACTGTGTTTGCGTGTTTGACTGGGTGAGAGCTGGTATCACAGTCTATCTGTCAAATTAAGTCTCTCAGGGTTTAGTGTTTACATTCAACAAGTGTGTTCACATCTAATCAGTGAAATGACTATCGAAAGGTAGTTGACTCTTGCAAAGCAGAAAAAGACTATAAAAGTGAAGAAAAAAAAATTAAGAAAATCAAGGACAAGAGAAGATGCTGTGCGGCAGCCTGGATAAAAGGGATAGAGGGAAGAATGAGTTCTACTAAATATTAAGAAATCATAAAAGCGAATGTCTCACAGTCAGTAAATAAACCGAAGAAGTAACAAAGCTGGACATTACAACAACGATCCAGAACCGCAACATGATGATCTTGCATTTTTACCAAATGAAAAAGTAAAAAATAACTAAATCAACCAGAATCAGTTTAGAATGCTCTCCTTCAAAGGGTCTCACTACATACTGACAGAAAGGGTACAAAAAGCCACCTGCTTTCTACACATTTTATGCTTAACTTTAATTACCAACTCAGCAATTACATAATAATTGCACTAATATTTGCACACACAAAAGAGTGATAGATCTTAGATCTTTACCTAGATTCAGCCTATGTTCTACGCTCGGTCCACCACCTAATTGGTCATATTTATAATGCTGCAGTTCAATAGGCCCCTGTCTGAGATTAAAACATATTAAACCAAGGTTTATGTGACGATAAGGCTAAAATAAAACAGACCTGCACTTGGGGTTATCGCCACAAATGACAAAAACAGAGGAAAAAACGAGGAGTCGTAGCCTTGTAAATGTGGAGACAAGATAGCAGAACTGTTCCAGCAGGAATTCATTTTTATCTCTGCATATTTCGCAATGCGCAAGAGCAGAAAGGCTCGGGCTCTGTATTTTGGCATTCTAACCACGGCTGCTGTCCACATGGTGCTAAAAAGGTCAGACAGAAGGACGCCATAGAAATTGTCTTTCTTCTGGTGAGCTTGTGGATGAGCCGGCAAGAGAAAAAGGGTCTATCCACGGTAGCATCAGACGTTTCATTTAGTGCCTGTCAGTCAGTGCCGCGCTTCAAAACATCTCAGCAATTGCACGCATTATGTCTTGGAATGACGAGTCATCCAGGTGTGTGAAGACTCAAAGGAGGCAAAAAATGAGGACTCACTCTGGGCTATCTTAGCCAGATGAAGGCGGTTGACCCAGGAGATCTTGCTGAGGGGGCTTGGAGTGTTAAACACCACCATGAAGCTGACTGGACGCCCAGACCTGTAGCAAAACAAACACCAGCTGGTTACAATGAGTTTCATAAGCTATGCCCTCTTTGTACCTACATTTACATTTTATAAGGAACGCTTTCATACTGCCATAGCTTGTAGGGTAATTACTGTGTTGCATAATTTACCAGCACTCCTTTCCATTAAGCCACAAAACAGTAGTGGCAAAAATGGTGAATCTTAGTGATACAGCCAAATAACTCCTTATATGGGAGCTCCCTGGTTTGTGTTGACTCTCGGGGTGTCAGATGTCATGCTGAGCTTGGTTATTTTTGTAATTTAAAAATGTAATAATAATAACCACTATTTTTAAAAATGACACCACGTACAGTTGCCCAAAAGAAACAAAAAACACCAAAATTTGTTTTATTTTAGGTCTTAGAAACAAACAAAAGAAACAAAGATCTCTGAATCCAGGACAACTTTCAGGGTAGTCTCCGCCCACAAGTGGGTGGGGAAAACCCACAGAGAGCTGAAGGTGCTGAAGAGTGGCCGAGCGAGAGAGGGGGGCTGAAAAGTGAAAAAATGGTGAGCATGTAGGAGAGAAAACTCCAGTTTTAGGAGTTTAGATAAATAAAACATTGTTTATATTTATCAGATGTTAGTATACTCTGAGGACCACCTTAGGTCCCCACTGATATGGTAGGTACAGTTATGTGCAAAATAATAGCAGTCAGACATCACTAGCCTGAAACAAATACTGTTTTTGGTAGAAATTATATTTACTAGTATAAATTATAGTCTACTAGGTGTAGTAGAGTAATAGAAAACCAACAGACCCAACAGTCATGAAATGCACGCTGCTGATTCTTTGCAACAGCATCATTAATTGAAAGGGGCATGTTCAAAATGAAAGTAGTGTGGGGTTCAATTAATGAGGTCATTCATTCTTTGAAAATACTGGTGCCAATTATTGTGCTTATTTAAGGAAGGAAGGCAGTAAATATTGTACATGGTGCATTTCTCTCTGAAATTCTGAGGAAAATGGGTAGTTCCAGACATTGTTCAGAAGAGCAGCATCTCATGACTAAAAAGTTGATTGGAGAGGGGAAAACATATAAAAAAGTGCAGAAAGTGATAGGCTGCTCAGTTAAAGTGATCGGAAATGCTTTAAAATGGCAAACAAAACCTGAAAGACATGGAACAAAACAAAAAACAACCATTCGGATGGATCGGAGAATAGGCTAAATGGCAAAGACTCCGCCAATGATCAGCTCCAGGAACATCAAAGAAGGCCTAAAGTTACCTGTGAGTACTGTTACAATCAGAAGATGCCTATGTGAAGCCAAGCTATTGGCATGGAGCCCCCACAAAGTCCCACTGTTGAAAAAAGACTGAAGAGGTTACATTTTGCCAAAGAACACACTGACTGGCCTAAAGAGAAAAGGCGCAACTTTTTGTAGACTGATGAAAGCAAGATAGTTCTTTTTGGGTCTAGTGGCAGGTTATGGAGTGACAAGCCCAATCCCCGGATCCAATAGGAAACTGGTGGGGTGACATCACAAATGCAGTTTCTGAGGCAAAACCAAGAAATGCAGAAGAATTGTGGAGTGTAGTCCAGTCATCCTGGGCTGGAATACCCATTCACAGGGGCCAGAAGTTGATCGACTCCACAAAATACAGATATACAGCAGTTCTCAGAAACAGTGGTTACACAACTAAATATTAGTTCAGTGATTCAAAAGAAAGCAAAATCTTAAAACATTTTTCAGTTTATACAGGGAACGTTTGAGATTGTAAAGAAGAATGTGGACACTGCTATTTTTTTAACAGTCTAAGATTCACTTTTCCTCACTTTCTGTACAGGAATAAGATAAATTTGACAAACTTCTTCATATATTTGGTTTGGAATAGAATGTGTAGGGTTCCCAATGCATTTGTGTGTATGGAAATAAAAGCTATTATAAGAATTTTTAGCTTTATTCACTTTTTTAAACACACTGCTATTATTTTGCACATGACTGTAAGCCTGTGGGACTGGGTTAAGCGTATCTGTCAGCATCACCACAAGATGCAGCCACCGCCCATACATATTCAGCCAGTAGTGGTTCTGTGGTGAGAAACTGAGCTAGGAGGACACAAAGTGTCCAGCAAAGGTGAGCTTTAATAAGGTAGTGTATTTCCAGTAAAGTGGCCAGTAAGTGTATAACAAATGGCAAGAGAAATGCCCTGGATCAGGACTGTAGCTGTAGAAAAGACCAGCCAATAGCTCCAAGTCCTGCGCTTACTTAACAAAAAGAGGGGCATCTTCAATCAGTGTCAGAAGGGTATGGTCCCGCCTGGCTGCACAGGGGCTTCCAAGTCTCTGTCTATTCCTGCCAGGGACCTTCGCAACAGTAATTAAAGATTTTGCACTCACTAATCTTGATCTCAAGGCTCCACATAAATCTGGGACACGAACCCACCTTGGACTTTATCATTAACATAAAACAATCATTATCAGTAAATGAATCATGAAAACAGTGCCAAAGGCCTTTTTCCCTGAGCTAGTTTTTTCACAGGATTCTAAAGACACCCTGTTGGAAGTGGGTGATGCATTATACTTGCAGTGTGTAATCATGTTTTCTGGCAACACACTGTGCTATGATGTAAAGAACAATGCTTCGAGCTGACTGTAGCTTACTTGTGGCAACAAGAATAGTGTGAAAGGGAATTTCCATCAATTTCTCTAAATTTCTGCATAATGAAATCATTACGATGTAAACAAAATCATTCGAAGTGTGCAGTTCTAAAGAAACAGCACAGCGGCAGTGAAAGGAACCAGGCGTCCAAAGCATTTAGTGCGTTGAATTGCTCTCTAGCAGAAAGCTGTCACATGAAATGAATTCACTGCCTAACGCTTGAAAGTATTGTTTTTTGACACTTTTGCACTAAACGTTAGACAGAAATATAGATTTTAAAATCCATTCACGGCAGAAAGGTACATTTTTGCTAGGGCAAAGTAACATACAAAGAAGGTGTTTTTTTCTGTATTTACCACAATTTTACCACCATTTCTAACATTATATGTACTGAGAAGATATGTGTAGGTTCACCGGTCATTTTGGATAGTAAAAGAAATATTAGTGCTGTTGACATTGCAGCCGCTAGTTCCCATTACCAGTACTGTAGGGAAAGTCAACAATGTACCATTTCACAATAAAACATAATAACCACTGAATTATGTGGAAAGATCATTGTATTTCATTCTATTTGCTGGAAATTATACACTACAGATTTGAGTAAATCCATTGCCAGCGGTGTGATACCTTGAATGCTATGTATTTGGCAAACAAACAAAGGAGAGCACTGGTTTTCTCATCGTCTGACACATCAGTGACTTCCATCTGTTCTTGGAGCAAGTCCTACTTTTCGGTTAGAGCTCAGTAATGACAACTGATTCAGTTTCTGAACAACTCCCCACAGTCCCAGCACTTGCACAAGTTCTCACTTTATATCTGACAACATATCCCGTCTGATCCCACCACAGTATCAGGCAAACTCACTAGACAAAACTAGCGAATCCGACCGACATACTGTTGGGATTATTTTCTCCAAAAAAAAGTTCCAACTCCACATTCTTTAGACTTATAAACTCAAAGTCAAAAACACTTTGACCAAAGCCGTCGCTACAAAGTAAATGTAATCCTTCACCAGCTCTGGCATGACTTGACTTGTCTCCCATTCATATAAGGGAAAATCTGCCAAATATCTGTGCCCATAATTCCACAACCCTATTAAACCCTATTGTATCCTACTGTACTGTAATAAACCTCATTGTGCTCTTCTTTGCTCTCCTTTTTTCTGTACCAGTGTTTTGCATTAAATTTGTATTCATAACCTGGTTCTCAGCTTTGTACTCTGTGTCATTGCTTCCTTTTTGCATTTGTGCACTGTGGCTGCGTTCCTTAATTCCAGCATGCTTTGATCATGTAACAAAACTCTAAAACTCTCCTAAACAACTGAGTATTCAAACTCTTTCAGTTAATTCATTAGCATAATTCATTTTTCAATCTTAAATGGACTAAGGCTACTTGTTTTTCTCTATTTACCATAATGCTTTATGCAACACCGCCTACATAAGTCACTAGCAGCATGTTTTTTATTGAACCATGTTCAGCATGATCATATGTAGGAACCAACCCACACACACTAGCCTTCCACACACACACACACACACACACACACACACACACACACACACACACACACACACACACACACACACACACACAAAGTCTGCTGGAGGTTTGTTAATGAGAAACTAGATTTAGTTGCAGTACATCAGAAAGGCCAGGAACCCTCAGGGCAGGAGATTTTAAACATTTTTTTGACATTCTCCTTCATTTTTTCACTTTTCTCCTGATGTCCACTAACAGAATGTGTGTGTGTTTTTTTTTTTTTCAAGCACTAAAACTGCCCTTATTATTTTTTTTTTCTGCAGTCCGTTCCTGATATATGTAAATGACATGTGTTCTGATTGGCTTGTATATACATATTTTGTTTCTGATTTACAACAATTAAATTTACTTAAATTTGATTTACTTAAATCATTCCACAAGTTCTAAGGGTATGTTCATGGTATTTTGTATCTGACAATAACATTTTTAGGGGTAAAGATTTGGCAACACATTCAGCCTACAGCACTTTAACCACTTACATTTAAGTTGTACCTACACCATGTGGGGTACAAAGTTACTGGGTTTATAAGAAATAAAATGCATTCCTTCTTCCTTTTACTACTGTAACTTTTTCCACATTTACTGTTAATTGCTCTTACAATGGCAAAATACTTCTGCCTGTAAAGCACTGCTGAACTGAGTGAGGGAGAGAGAGAGAGAGACAGAGCAAGAAGCCTAAAGGAGCCCTCCGTGTGCCCTCAGAAAAGGTGGGAGTTCAGACTGAAGTGCAAGTTCAAACTCTTCCAGCCCTCCTGCTGCTGCTGTTTGCTCACATAACTGACAAACACTTTCTCCAAACTCAGCAGAAAGAAAAAGAAAGCAAGAAACTATCTACAGTGTGGGCAGAGGTTGGGAGAAGCACATGCTGGTAATGCCAACAGACTGAAAAGTTGGTCATGTGTAATAAGGGGCACAATATAGGGCAGCCAATCAGAACACAGTCCATCTACATATGTATCTATATCAAAAGCACCATAACAAAAAGCCACTTTAATTAACCTGAGAGATTAAGAGAGGTAAGAAAAATTAATTATGCTGAACTTCAGGTGGGGGTGGGACTAAAAACATGCAGGATTTGAACATTAAAAAAAATAAAAACACTTTTAATTCAAAAAGGTAAAACACTGGTGTTCCATTACACTGGCCCTTACAAGAATGAAGGAAGGGAGACAGTTAGAGTCCCACAACCACAGAGCCATAACAAATTACACTCTTCCTTCTGAATTTAATCGGAAATGGGGTAACGGAGTGAAGGTCAGCGAGGACACGTCATTGCAGAGCGGTGACACGGGTCAGCGTAGAAAGGGCAAAGTAGAGAATGAAATCGAGCTTTTTCCCAGTTAATCCTCATGCCGAGCGAAGGAGTCGACCAGGTTAATGGTCTAGAACTCTACCGCCGAGCCTGTTAGCTGAGTGAAACACCAATAAGTCTCCTCCTGCATGAATGAACACTGACAGAACTCGGCATCAGGAGGATTTCTAGGAAAGTAATTAAAGGACACGTTCTGGTCCATGTGACCCACCTCTATCCGACTTTGAAAGACAACATCTTCATGTCACAGTCATTTGTCACTACAGTATATGCACTCACCGTCCACTTTATTACCACTTTATAAAGCCCCACCTTGTAGGATACTTCCACTCCCTGGCCACTTTATTAGAAACCTCTGCCTTGTTGGATATTTCCACTCACTGACCATGTTATTAGAACTTCCCACCTTGAAGAACACTTCCACTCACTGGCCACTTTACTGGAAATACCAGCCTTATGCGTCCACAGCACAGAAGTACAATTACAGGCTGTACCCGTGAAAAAGACCAATTCTGTCTTTGTTATCAGCTTCTGACCACAAGATCATTGTTGTCCAGATATTATTTGGATGGTGAATAATTCTTGGCATAGCAGTGACACTGACATGGCACTGACATGACATGAGGTTATGGTTGTGTGCGTGGTTCTGGCACAGTGGTAACCACTGACAAAAGGCCAGAGGATGTTCTCTAATGTATAACTGTAAAGCAGCCATTTTTGTCATGTGAACTTGTCTCTGTATTTTACCCATTCACCAAGTATAGCAGTGGGCAGCCAGGAACACAATGCCTGGGGAGCAGTGTGTGGGCACAGTACCTTGGCCATAGGTTCAAATCTCAGTCCTGAGATTTGAACCTACGGCCCTTTGATCACAGTGGCATCTCCCTAACCAGAAGGCCACCAGCTGCCCCTACATCAGCAAGGTGTTGGTATAACGTGGGGCTGTCTAAAAAAGTGGCCAGTGAGTGCCATGATTTTTCAGTACAATCCATTTTTGCTGCCTGGTCGAACAGCGTTGCCCACTGTCCTGCAATCGCCCAACAAGGCCCATCTCTCAGTCAAACACATGTTCAGCACTTGTAAAAACACTTTGTCTCCATATCCACCATTGTGCGTTCTAAAGAGGCTTTCTGAGCATTGACTCAGGGAGACGCGAGGCAATTCACATTCAGTCATCATTAGAAGGTAATTGACTGGAGAACGGTGTGCAGCCTGCATCAGCTACTGTCATAGCAGCCGCTTTGGCATGCTTTGTATTCACACACAGCCCTGGGGAAATAGACAGAGAGGGATACAAATAGGCAGAGAGAGAATGTGACAGAGTACAGACTTAGTGAGCACGGCCTGCCCATTGAAACTGGCCGCTATAGACTGACCTTCCTGCCCAGAGAGGCCCCGCTGCGCTCTCACTCTGACCTCAAAGTGTAGACAGAGTAGATCAGAGTGCCTCATGTATAATGCAAATGACTTCACCATGGATTCTTTCTATGCAGCCTTTGTAACTTTTGCGACTGTAACTTCTTCCACATTTCTAGATTTTTCCACAGGTCTTTCCTCACAGTTGCTGTCCAACATCTCGCAGTTGACCACACACACACACACACACACACACACACACACACACACACACACACACACACACACA
>JBBJLR010000139.1:11172950-11188096 GCA_037577145.1 Brachypetersius gabonensis | reverse complement strand
CACACACACACACACACACACACACACACACACACACACACACACACACACACACACACACACACACACGAAAAACATAAAACATAGTGTGTAGTGTAAAGTACTTTTCTATTATATTGCTACATTGTATAATTTTATAGGTTATGCTGCTTCTACTTTCATCATGTCTATGGTACTTTGCTGCTGTAACAATGCAAATTTCCAACCCAACTGATCTGGTATAATACTTCTGTCTGTAAAGCACTGCTGAACTGAGTGTGAGAGAGAGAGACAGAGCAAGACGCCTGAAGGAGCCCTCGGTGTGCCCTCAGAAAAGGTGGGAGTTCAGACTGAAGTGCAAGTTCAAACTGTTCCAGCCCTCCTGCTGCTGCTGTTTGCTCACATAACGAACAAATGCGTTCTCCAAACTCAGCAGAAAGAAAAAAGAAAAAGAAAATAATACACAAGAAAATAATCCCAGCTAAAGCCGATGCTGTGGATAATGCAAGCCACCTGCACCACTCAACACAACACAGCTTGGGATATTAATACCAAATGACTGAAAAGCAGGGCATGTATATGTGTGTGTATGTGCATGCTAGGGTTGTACAAATATTGTCAATCATGATTTTAAATGAATCAGTCCAAACACTTTTCACTACAATTTGAGTCATTAAGTAAGATGCAGTCATTTTTTCAATGTAACAGAAGGAATGCAATAGTGGAACACAGAAACAAGACTAAGCTCTTTTTTGTACCTTTACATTTGAAAATTTGAGAGGATTTTTTTTTTTATTGACAAAAAGGCAAAACAAAAAGGCACTCTAGATCACTAACAGAAAGCCCAACTACATTCAGGTTTAGTGTGATGGTGTACTGACAACTGTACCACAAAACAAAGAAGCTCAAATACCAACTCAACTAAACCAAGTACAAATGAAAACACAATCACTTGAACTAAACCACCGTCCGGCTGCGCACACTCACCTGGCCAGAGTACACCTGTCAAAACAAAAGTCCCCCATGATGCCTCTAGCAGCCGCTGACCACGGACATTACAAGTACAGCAAATGGACATTTGAAATCTTGTATTTTGCCACCTTTTAATCCTACTTAAAATATGATGAATCCCATGTGAAGGATTAAGCAAAATGGATTTCAAACATCATTACTGGGACCCAGAGTTTTGCTTAGATAGCAAAAATTCCAAAACAAATGAAAATTAACTCCAGGCTATTAAATTTCGCCAGGCTAGAATGGCTTTGTTTTATTTAAGGTTAGCCACTACAATGTAAATTTTGAAGCTTTTTGAATGCTGGAATATTTCATGGAATTCCATGCTCTCCCTAAGAGGAAAATGTAAATGAAGTTTAGTAGTGGACATTTTTTTTAATGTTTAAATGTTTAAAAGGTACTATTTTCACAGAACACAGTGCCAGTATGTTAGAAAAAAGGACATCATGCTAGCACTTTCATGACAAATTTTTGCTAATGTCAGTAGTAACATAACACTGTCTGTTTTCAATCTTTCTCTTTTTGCCTGAAATCATACCAGTTGATGGTGGTATCTGTGGGCAAAAACAAACCAAAATTGTTTATCATATTGACTTGTCAAATTGTGCTCCACGAAATGTTTCCCTTAAAAAAAAAAAATCGTAATACATTATTGAAAGAAAAAAATGTACAAAAGTCGATATTTGCTATATATGTGTCAGCTAAGCTGCAGCCTAGAGCCCGACACAGGAATTGGAGCCCCCAGGTTTTTTTAATCATTATAACAAACCAAAGAGAGCTACCCAGTCATGTTAGCTCACAAACATCTAAAGGTGCGGTTACGGTAAAAGACAGTACAACAGTGGCCCATGAAAAAAGAAGTCCCATGCAGCTACAACAGGACAAACGGTAGGAAGTTAGTTCAGCCAGCTCAAAGACCACCATCCCCTGCCATGGTCTCTACAACCATCACTACAGCAGTGGGGCTATTTACAGAAGCAGTGGACAAGAGGACACAAGAGAAGAGGACAGTGAGAGCAGTCCCACTTTGTACAGATCAGACCCAGCATTCTGGACTACAACTGATGAACAGATGCAAGCTGGAATTTGGGTCTGGTATCGTGTCAGAACAAAGATGTGAATGTTTGAAAATCAGTCAGCAGAGGAGAAACTCCTCAGAAGAATGAAGTATTAGGAGAATTGCTGCTGTATCTGAAGGTACAGTGTTTAGTTTGGCTTGTAAGTGGTTTGGGGGCAGTCTGTACAGTTGGCTGAAATGACTGGAAAAATTCATGCACCTGGCTAAGCATGAAATCTCCAAGAGCCATAGAAAGGCAGTGGTTGCATACATTACACGCTCTGCCAATAAACGTTTGATTGATTCTGAACTAAAAGACAATTTGCCATGGCAAAGCGAGGGATGCCTTTCTGTGGACACGGCCATTCAAATGTAGATGAGGGTGCCTAGAGGGTTGGTGTCCAGCACGGTTTGTTGATTTTCTTCCTCAAACACCCCTTGGTCAACTCACCTATAAATGCCAGGTTTAGTGAGTGAGTGTGTGTGTGTGTGTGTGTGTGTGTGTGTGTGTGTGTGTGTGTGTGTGTGTGTGTGTGTGTGTGAGTAAACTGTGCTGGACACTGGACCTGCGGGACTTGACTTGGACACCCCTGATGTAGAATGTAGCATAGATTTGGAAGTTATTTTCTTGTTCCTTGCTTAAAAAGCTAATAAATCAAAAATGATGTTTTTTTTACCTTGTTAGTTCATGTCCTTGGTCCAAATTTATTTTGTCATATCATTCAAAACATACAATTCTTGCTTCTCAGTAATCTTTGATATAACTGTAGACATTCTTGTCCACCACTAAATGCTTTCTGATGTTTGACTGTTTCATTATTTTACTGTTGCATTCTTGTTAACCACCAAGATCAGCAGCTGCACGCTTTCTTTCACCCACATTTTACGCTCCACACGCTCAAACGTACAGCACAGGCTCCTGCAAACTGAAATAAACTCCCTCCTGCTGTCGGAGAGTTGGAGAATCAAATGGGAAAAATCACGTCTGTTACTGTCGCTATTTTCATCTCTACATGTGGCAGACATTCCTCTAGGTTTAAGAGGAATTTTGTGATTTTTGAGTATTAAAAAAGGGGTTTTAACATAATGCTGCATCATGCATAGGACGCACCCTATGTACATCCAAATGATGTTATGTGTCATTCTAACATTTGGCAAGGAGTGCATCTTCAAGCACGAATGATGTCATGAGGCAGTTCTACAAGAGGGGGCAGCTGGTGGCCTGGTTGTAAAGGAGTTGCCCTTGCAGGTGGTGCGTTTGAATCCCAGGATCAATAAAATTCAAAAATAACCCATTTCATTAAAATCTTATTTCTGTGAGCCCCTTTCTGCCACTAAAACAGAAAGAAAAATCCCACAGATGCTTGGTTGGTTTGAGATCAAATTCCTGAACAATATCTGAAGTAGCAGGGCGAATTATCCTGCTGAAAAACAGTTTGCCATTAGGGAATCCCACTGCCATGAAGGTGTGTACTTAGCAACAATGTTTAGATAGATGGTTTGAGTCAATGTAGCATCCAGAGTGACATTTATCACTTCCTATGTGCATTAAAGAGCCCTGGATGCACATGACCTTGCTGTTGGTTTACAGCTTGTACTTCCTCGGACAACTTTGAATAGATAATGACCATTGCGAGCCAGTGTCAGTATCAGTATCAAATAAAATGCATGAATAATAATGGCTGTTGATAAACAAACCCACACAAAATTCACTCAAATATAGAGGACATACAGAAAAATACAGGACACAGCTGATTCACAGTTGTTAGTGCATTTTACCAGTAAAATCACAATATAACCTTAAACTAGGGCATTTACGACGAGATTTTTTCAAGTCGACTAGTTGGTCAGCAAAGTCGAAGTCGAGTCGTTTGATGATGTGTCCAACACTGAGCAACTTTTTTTAAAGTTCTCTGTAACATTAACAGTCAACATAACAATTAAAGAAAAAACAAAGGCTGAGTGGGAACAGTTTAAGCCGCAGCAGGACGACTCCCTGCAGTGATAGCGTTAGCCATGTTAGCAAGTGGAGCCGTTTCAAATGAACAGCACAGGTATTGTCACTGTACCTTAACACCGACTTGCAGGTTGTGCAGGTCTCCGTGCTGTTTGTGTGCCTAGAGTGAAGTATCTTCACGCATATGATGTGTGTATGTCTTCTCTGCTGCATGTCTCTGGTGTTGTTGTGGTCTCATGTTTAGATATCCCTCGCGCCAACAGTACCGCCCCTTTTATGAGGGGACTATATTAATTGGTTAAACCAAGGAACGCATGTCAGCGTAAGCCAATCAGAGGCAGAGATTACATACACAAGTGAGGGCAGAGAGAGAGGAAAAACCCACAACTAGTGGACTTCTCAGAGGGCGTTGACTCATGCCTCTGTAGTCGACTAGCCAACTTTTGTGTTAATGCCCTACCTTAAACACAAAAAAGAAAACAAACATATGCAAAGAAATGCATAACAAAAAGGCAGGTTGAAGAACACAGCTTTGGTTTCTGAAAGATTGGATGGTATTCAATACCGGGTTTAGTTAAGGCCACACATAAAGACACAAGCCCTGCTGTCTATTTGTGCATAGGGAACTCTTACATATTATTACATATAATATGCAACACATCAGGGAAAAATATTATATAAAAGAAAAATACAGGATACGGCGTATTCATAGCTGTGTTCACAGTTTTGGTTCCTAAAAGATGAAATGGTATTATATGGTAATTACAAATATCAAGCTTTGTTAGGGCCACACATAAAGACACACACTCACATATGAGTCAACACAACTGAATATTGTGATCCTTTCTGTCCACTGGTGGCATGACAGGAAATTTTCATGCATACCTTTCCCAGCTAGAATTAATTATTTTTATGTGTAGACGTACATGGCTAATTAATTCAGATTCTGATCTGCTGCCTGAATGTCCCCTGGCAGCCCAGGAGCAGGAGGTGAGCAGCATTTTTTCCCTCCACAATCTGCCATGCCTGTGCTCAGTGACTGCTGGGATACCATCCACATCACCTGTACCTGCCTGGAACAGACTGGCCTCAATCACACAAAGCTGTAGACGTGAGCTGGGAACTGCCTTTCTTTTGATGGCAACAGCTTGGCATGGCTTCATTCCTAAAGCGCCATGCAGCAGATGGTCTGAAACACACCCCTTGCCGCTGCTGGCCAACAGGTCACGACTGCCTTTGTTTGCAGACAGGTTGTAATGCTCTGTAATACTTGTAATTTGTTAGACAAGCAATGTAGGTGTGGTCTGCAATCAAAAAGCATTGGGGTTAGATTTACCAGCAAACCGTGATTTACTAAAGAAAAGAAACATCCCTTTACTGTTCATAATGATACCCAGGGGGCGGTTGCTACTTTTATGCTTTTGTTTCCTTGTATATGGAAGATTCCCATATGATGGCTGAGAGGAAACTGATAGTGAGCTGTTAAACAACAGAGACATTGCATTATTCTTCGCGTTTTTTCCCTGAAACTTTTCTTCAACATAGCTGTTCAACTTTCACCAATTTTCCTCAACTTTAATGCAGCTGTTGATTAACATATCGTGGCATGAAAAGTGTCATGAACTAAACTAGTGGGGCTCTCTACTTTCAAGTTCTGCGTTGTGTTGGCACTGGCAGGCTCTTTTTCGTCTAGTGTGTGATCAAGCGAAGAGGAGCTTCATGTGCCTCCTCAGCTCATGAAGACATAAAAGAGCTCAAGGGGCCCTAGAACCTCCAGGGTGCTGAGGAACGCTGAGGAGCACACAGGGCGCTGTTAGCTGATCTGAGAACAGCACTCTGGCTCCTGTGAACTTCTGAATGAGCAGATTGGACCCAGGATTCCTACTGGGGAGTGTGAGGCACGCTTGACTGCTCTGTCTGCCGCTGTGGGTTGGGAAAGCTCAGACATGACAGCATCTCCACTGGGCCTAGCTCTGTCTGGGTTCTGAGATGATAGAGGACGCCTCCTACACCTCAATATTTATTAGGGCTGTGACGACCAACCAAGTCTTTTCCTCATCAATGACACTGATCATGAAAAAATGGGTTGTTACAAAACAAGCAATCTCTAATCTGCTGTCATATTCATACAATGCACACTCATCCCGAAAAAATATCTAGTTTATTAAGATAAAGGTAAATTATGTATTTTTCTATGTAAGAAAAGTATACAATATTCAGTTTCTAGATGTTTTTACCTGTTATAAGCTACATTATTTTATTATTTTTTGTCTATTACTATTGTTATGTCCTGTGTGATTTCCAATTGTGTTTGCAGGGGCCACTTTGTTAGAAACCAAATCCCTGCAGCCCAGTCTTCCTCTGGCCATTCCTAATTGTTCCGTTTTCGACCATAAAGGCCCTCTGGGTGGTGGGTTACTCTAGAGCAGTGACAATGACTAGTGTAAAAAATCCTGCTGTTGTGCCTCATTCATGTAATTCATGCCACTGCTGAACTGAGATGGACCACCTAAACTAAATAATATCTGATCAACAGCTGTCAGAAAGTAAAAAACTGGGCAATGTTAAAGACAATAATCTGTAACTGTGGATATATAGTGGCTTTTTAAGGTAGTGAGACTCCTTATAATGTCCACTGGAAAAAACACAGCTTTCAGGATAGGTGTTTCTAATAAAGTGGCCGCTGTCATTTATGTGTCGTTTTGCACCTGCTGTTTACACCAAGGTAGTTTTTCCATAAGCAAGTTTAAAATGCAGCATTGCTGCTGTTCTTGCTCCTGTTCTCTCTGCCCCTCTTCCGCTCACACTTGTCCTCCCATCTTCTCTGCGGATCCCACGCTAATCCGTCTTCATTTCCCCTTTTTTTCCAAAGTCATCCCTCTGAGTGACACTTCCTGCTCTCCACGTCAGGGGGATAAGCACATCCAGGTGCGAGACCGTGTGAAAAACGCGCAGCCTCTGCCTCAACACATTTATATTCAGCTGCTGCTAATGTGACATAATAACATAATGAAGGCCATTTAAAAGGAGCTAAGAGAAATGAATGTGGCACTCTGAATGGAAAGTGGCTGAGGTCGGGGCTACAGTAAGACGCACTGAATGAGCTCTATGGCTAGTGTTAGTGAAGTGCTTCCAGAACGACACATCTATGCTACTGTACCAAGGTCGCAGGCCGTTTTAAGCTTACAATGAAGTGAATTTCACAATGATTACTTAATGATCCAATGAGCCTTTATGTTAGGCCAGTAATTCGCCAAAGAATGGGGCTATAAATTGCAGAGAGCATGCTTTTGTCACTCTGAACATGTAATGCCAGGTAATATGCTTAAGCAGAGCAGAAGTGAACATAGCATGCGGACCCTATGGTACATATGAGGAGAATTCATCAAACAGCACTTCACGAATTAAGAGGTGGGAGTGAATCCATATAGCCGTGGCTCCTTTACATCTCGCGGAGTGGAAAGAATGAGCTAAGGGTGGATTTTAAATGTTCTAATCAATTACTGTCAGTTCTATTCAAGAAAGATTCCTGGGCCCAAGCATGAAACACAAAAACATACACTATATGTCTACATGTAATATTACTACTGTTTTTTTAAACTCTTTATTGTCTTATCTTGTCTTATCTTTATTCTTCTTGTTGCACGTTTATGACAAAAGATAAATAAAGTTCTTTCTTATCTCTAGACACCCTTTCTAGTGAGTTCGGTATCCATTAGGATCCAACTGCGTGTGCACACACAAACACACTCACACAAATACACACACACACACACACACACACTCACACGCTCACTCACACACACACACACTCACATACACACACACACACACACACACGCACATACACACACACACACACACACACACACACACACACTCACACACACTCACACACTCACGCACACTCGCACACTCACGCACACACACGCACACACACGCACTCACACGCACTCACACGCACTCACACGCACTCACACGCACTCACACGCACTCACACGCACTCACACACACTCAGCTTGTAAAATCTCCATAGAAAAGTCCTGCCAACAAAATTGGACACTCTCGTGCTCCTCTTTAAATCCTTACCAGAAGAACAGATGCTGTTCTGGTATAGCAAAGAAGGGACAAACTCCCAATTAATCCCCTTGACTTCTAAACAAACATGAGAGAAGCATGTGTCTACAAGTGTGTCTACAAACTTTTGTCCAAATAAAATTAAAAAACTGAAGTACACATATACAGTACATCACTTATGGAGAACACACTTTTGCACAATGACATAAAAAATGGTCTCTTGAAAAGTTATGCTACGCTTCATATTTTATGTCTTCCCTTTTTCTAATAGGCTCAACTCTAAATAAATGCCACACACTAAAATGTGCACAAAAATGTACCAGATGTTGCATTCACTTATTTTCATTCACAAACTGCATGGAACAATTGACCTTTTGTACATGACCTTAGTAAACTCAGTGTATTGCTTTTACTGGATTTAAATCGACTGGATGTCAGAAATGTATAACACTGGCATCATCACGTGAGTGTGTAAGTGTGTTTATGGGGGTGAACAACAGAGGCCAGAGAAAGAGCCTATTCCAAGATTAAATCCGACTTCCGAGTGAAACTCACAACATCTCAGCGATGCCTGATAAAACTGAGCAAGAGGAGCATTCAACACTCTCAAAGCTAAAACCACTCTGAATAAAGCTGCTGGCACAAACCATGTAATTCCTTACTAACTTTGACATGACAGTTATATTCATTTCCAATAATTGTAGGCTGAATTCCCAAAACTTGGAGCCCAACAACTGATTACTGAACTTTAATTTGCGTAAATTCGTATGTATTATTTGAAATCATTTCTGCTGATCTTTCGTTTTTGCATTCTGCATTTTTGCATCCTCGGCATAATTCATTCTTCAGTTTTAAAACCACTTGTTTACCACAATTCTTTATGCAACACCTCCTACATAAGGCACTAGCAGTATGTTTTTTATTGAACCATGTTGAACCACAGGAGCCAACACACACAAACACGCACACACAGGTTTATCAATGAGGAACTGGTTGTGTTGCTGCCCATCATGTGGGCCATGGGAGGCCAATAACTCTTGAGAGAAAGAATCAAGGATTCATATTCTGCTTTATTCCCTTACATTTTCCCTGATGTCCAATTATTAAGAGGATTTCCAGGTACTAAAACTGATCTACTTCATTTTTGAACATTTCCATCCTTTTCTATCCCCCACATCTCTTTACAGCCCAAAAGGCTGTGTTTGCCTAAGGCTGTGTGTCAAGAGTGTTTTAGTAAAATCTGATTTCAATAAACAAAAACAGACTAAATCAGTCTAAAACCAGTGTTTGCTCCCCTACACTCTTGCCATTTGCTGCTCTTTTGCTCGGCACGCCTCCACTTGGCCACTCTCTGGTCCTCCGCCCTCTGCAGGTTTCCCCATCCACTATCCTGAAAGTTCTTTAAACATCCTCTATTCTGATTGGCTGAGACACATGAAATTGAGCACACCAAGCCTCTCTATCTCTTAGAATTAAATAAGCTGTTTTTGCTTTGAATTATATGCAAATTACCTCTGCTCTGATTGGTTATCCTTTATTGTGCATCCTTTAAAAATCTGCAGTGACAACACTCACAGTGACAAAAATCACTGTGTAAGTGATTTGTGGTTATGACATCAAAATCATCAAGTTGCTGTTTTTGTAATATAGTTTCTATACATAACTTGATTAAATTATACATCTCGAATGAGTGCTTACACGCTGCATCAGACTCTATGCGAAATAAGCAAAATTCACTCTGCCTTTAAATAGGTCCTTTAGTTATGGACTCAAGCTCTTACAGCTCACACTGCAGAAGCTCTTTACTCACTTGTCTGGCCTGCCAGGGACTTGCAGACGAAGCCGGCACTTGTTGGCACTTTGGATTTGGTCCTCTTTGATGCGGATGAGTCTCTGCAGGGCCTGGCACCAATCCTGAGCCACTGTGGTGTTCAGGTTCTTCAAACAGAATAACATACTGTCATACATACAGCTTGAATCAAATGGCATGTTTTGTTCATTTTTTAAGTGAAATTAAGTACAGATCATCTGCAGGGAACACACTAAAATATAGCATTTTATGCTAATTTAGAGCTTAATATAAGTTTCATGTATTTCTGGAGTTCAACTAGTCAAAAAATAAAATACGGTATATAAAAGAGGCTAAAACTTGTAGGAATTTGTTACACCTAGCAAATAAACAGGAACTGTACATTAAAATGTGCAGATGCATGTGTTTGGGGTCACCAGTTTGCTTCTTCAATGTTGTGCTATGAGGCTACCAAGCTCCCAGCCACCAATTAGCATTGTCAAATGCTTGACTCAGACCGTGCTGAGCTGTTAAGCCATTTCAAGTAGGCTTGTCACTGACCTTTTATGACATACTCCAATCTATAAAAATGGATAAACATATCTGGCTTAGCTAAAAACTGTAGTGCTGTCCTGGAGCCAGAATTGCCTATAGCTGATGTCTATTCTCATACATATGTCATTTGATAAAAAGTCAGGAACTACATGGAAAAAAGTATTGGGACACACCAGAATTTCAGGGTATTAGCTAGTACAACACCATGCTTCCAAATTTATGGTGACAGTTTTGGGAAGACCGTTTTCTATTGCAGCATGACGCTACCCCAGTGCACAAAGCAAGATGGTGTGGACGAACTTGACTGGCCCACACAGAGCCCTGATCTCAACCCCATCCAATACCTTTGGAGGAGATGAGCCACGACTTCTCGTCCAACATCAGTGTCTGACCTCAAAAATGTTCTACAGAATGAATGAGCACAAATTCCCACAGAAACTCCAAAATCTTGTGGAAAGCCTTCCATTAAAAGCTGTTATAGCTGCAAAGGGGGACCATCTCTATATATGTGTCTATGTATTTAAACTTTTCTCCACATAGTGTATAAGAACTCATAAGATTACATATGGCAAGAAGTGATGATTTGGGCATGCACCTAGCACAATGCTAATGGTGGCTGTAGGCTTGTTAGCTTCATTCCCACCATAGACATGCCAAAGATTTCCTGTGGAGCAATTATTTGACATGTCTAAACATGTTTTGGCTGATCCTTGGGTAAACTTGGGATTTTCCCCCCAATCTTACTCCTTAAACACCACAAACTCATAACCGCATTCAGTGTTGGCTGCACTCCAAGACTCCCAAAATATAAACAATAATAAAGTGAAACACACCTCCCACCCCCTCTCCAAAAACACAATCATTCGCTCTCTCCCTAAAGCCAAATCCAATGGAATCCCTCTACAGAATCGATGAGGCTTGCAAAAGTTTTGCTCCTCTCCTGCTTTCTGTTTGTGGGACATTTTATGATGATTGGGTTTTGGGCAAAAAGCAGTCATTTGGAGGAAGGCCAAGAGAAGTTGTGCAAGGCAAGACTAGTGCCAGAAAGGACTGCAGCAGTTTTTTCCCCTCAGTTTGGATGGTATTAGGAGAAGACCAATTTGAATTTTGTGGATGTTCAGAGGCTTATTAAGGCATGAGGAAGGTGCCCTGATTTGAGCTGAGCTGAGCTCACACCCCCATCTTGTCTCCCAGTTGACGTCTTCCTGCAGATGAGCTGCTCGAATGCTGTCATGCTGATATCAAGCGGATTTCGACAGTTATCAATTGATGATCTGAGCGTTTGCTTCTCGATCTTTGATTACGTTTTAATCACACTTTAAATCTTCATATTGCAGAGCATCTTTGAGGCTTACCTGAAAGGCCTCCTCGCTCAACTCAGCTCAGCTCGTACACGTGCTTGGGCTTTTGTTACATTGATTAATTTTTTTCTGCCTTCCTCCTCTAAACTTTAAGCTTTTCTTGCATTATGTATTTTAGATGATGCATCATTTATTGGCAAAAGGAAAACTTAAGCAGTGATTATAAAAAAGTATGTGTACAAAAGTCAAAATTCTTTATTATAAGGGAATTATGGTAATTAAGCATACAGAGACTAACACAGTGACTCAGAAAATAATAATGGTTTGAGGGTGGGAGGGTGATATGGGGCATGTTTAGCTTTTTTCTTTTACCTGGTATGTGCCCTGTAAGGTGCCCACCAGCTGCGTGACCTGTTCCACCACTGAAAGGTCGTGCTGCAGCTCCTGCAGCTCCTGGTACAGTCGAGGCGGACCCAGAATAACCTTACCTGTCAATCAAGCATCAGCCTGGTTAATAAGACCTTGAAACATTCCGACTTATTTATCAGGCATGCTTCAAACATAAATTTATTTTAAAAAATGCATATCAAGCGGCATACAAAATCAAAACGCGCTGAGAAAAAAAAAAGATGATGCACTACAGCATGTCCAGAGGTAACAATATTCCCTCCTAAAGACTGACTAAAGGCCCCATTTCATGGACTTTTTAAATAAATGAGTTTAACTGAATGTGGTGATACTATGTCAGAATGTTCCATTCACAACCCAAACTATACAGTCTAACTCTGGAACCTAAGCTGCACAAAAATCAAAGCATTTACATTTATCTGCCTTTTTAGCCTACAGCAGTTTAGCCCCACCCATTCATATTGAAATTATGAGTGCTCACACTGAATAATGCACACAAGTCATTTACATATATCAGTCCTAAAGGCACAGTGACAAAAACATACTGTTTGATAAAGTATAAATAGAGGTTAATAGATAATGAATAATTTCATATAATCACTTAAAGAATCACTTGGAAACAAAAAAAATAATATAGTATAACCTTTTTAACTGCACACATTGCTGATATAAGCCTTTAACTGTGCACACACAGCTTGGAAATATGAGATTAAAGTCTCCATGTTTAATACCAAGCATCTGCTAGATGGGTTTTAAAGGCCTCCAGCACAAGACTGGCCAGAGGTACTGGGTTCTCTACCTTTGAGATGAGTAGGAGTGCAGGATTAATAACCCATCATCGGTCCCTCAGACCTCACCAGTGCTCTAGTGGGTAAATGCAGGGGAATCATCATTTAACACCTCACTTTTTTGTGAAATCAAGGGAATTGATGGGGATATTGTCCCACAACAGCAGAGGTTGTAATAAACATGGGACAATTTCCCCATCAATACCCTTGATTTCACAAAAAAAGTTAGATAAGCAGGTGTCTGCAAACTTTTGGACATACAGTATATGCAGCTTCACAAGCCAAAGTAGTTGTGTTTCATCAAGACTATATGATGGACATGCAAACTGCTCAGCCATTGATTTTTGACATGAAGAAAGAGGTAAACAGCTCCTACAACAAAAACAGACTGGCATGACACAAGTAGTGTGTAATGCTCCACCAAGTAGTGTGTAATGTTCCACTATATTGATCCTGCACGAAATCGCATCAGGTCTCTACATTTAACCCATTCACCAAGTGAAGCAGTGGGCAGCCAGCATCACAGCGCCCAGGGTGCAGTGTGTGGTGATGGTATCAAGGGTACCTTAGTGGTAACACTGGTAGTCCAGGAATTCCATACCATGACCTTCCATTTGCAAGGGTAATTCCCTCACCACCAGGCTAGCAGTTATTTTGGACTTACTAAGACCATTCCTGTGACGTCCGGCAAGCCACTGATGGCTGGCAGCTTGTTATGAGTGACAGCTGGAGGTCATCAAGCAACAGCTCAAAAGGCTCCAAGGCTCACTCAGGAAGTAGCCAAAGGACAGCCGCCACACTGATGTTTTCAAAGCCATGCTCTCTGTTTTCTCCTGTGCAGGATTCTCAGTGGATTCAGAGCCACAGCTAAGCCTAGTGCCACTACACACCAGGCCGAGACACTGCTTTCCCTCTGGGTCCCTCTCAACCAAACTGAGCATACATACTTTGAATACATGTTGTGGTCTTTGAATACATTTTATCTTTTTTATGCATTCTTATTACTCTAAGAAACATTGTGCACCATGTTGGAGGACATGCTGGAAAATCTCTGGCTTATTGTTGTCGTAAAGAAAATTTGCTTCCCATCAGACTGACAAAAAGTGATATATGTATATTTTGGATTGTGACAATGCAGTGTACAACTGACCTTGTGCCTCCAAACTTCAGACAAGAAAGTCTGGCACCACATTCTATAACACAGCCAGTGCCAAAACCATGTGTGAAAATCCTACTAGACCTTTCCTGAATGCTTAACTTTTAATGCCTCAGAGCCATGGGAGCCCATGACAAAGCATTCATTCACCGATACTTTCCACCCTTAACAAAGAGGATCAATGTGGAAGACGGATCGACCCTCTATTGTTTGTGGAAACACACTGGGCGAAGCTCAGGGAGGGAGGTTGGCAATAAAAATGTGAATTCATAGGGAAATATGAAGGCTTTTAAGGGCAGAGAAGATGACATAGGTGTCTCATTAGATATAAAATGAGCCATTGATTTAAACCGGCCTCCTTCTTGTCTTTTTTCCCCTACTGTCCCCCGCTACCACCCAGAGAATCAATAGTGCCAGGGAGAGAGCAAGAGGAGGGGAAAAAAAAGAGAGATACAGAGCTGGAGAGAGAGAGAGAGAGAGAGAGAGAGAGAGAGAGAGAAAGAGAGAGAGAGACAGACAGAAAGAGTGACATTGTGTGAGTATGAGACTGCATGTGTGAGTGTGTGTGTTTGTGTGTGTGTTGTGTTGTGTAAGTGCATGTGCGTGTACAGTTCATATTCCTATTTCAGACACTTCATTCCTCCCTCTCTCCTCACTCTTTTTCATTCATCTCTTTCTTTCTCTGTTATGTTTCCCTGTCTCTTTTTCAGTCTCTATCATTCTCTCTCTCATGCCTTTCCTTCTCTCTCGCTCTCTCTTTCTCTCTCTCCTTTTTGTCATTCAGTGCCATAGTCACTGTATTTTTCGTTCTTTCTTTCTCTCCATGTCTTTAAAGTTCTCTGACATTGTTTGTTTCTGTCTTTCTACTTTCATTCCTTTATTTCTCTTTGTCTTTCCAACTATCTCTCTTTAGAGTTTAAGTAGGATTTTAGACTCCAGACATCTGTCATCGGTACTACCTGATCTATACACAGTTATTTGAATACAGACCCACCTGTGTGTGTGTGTGTGTGTGTGTGTGTGTGTGTGTGTGTGTGTGTGTGTGTGTGTGTGTGTGTGTGTGTG
>JBBJLR010000139.1:11135913-11146821 GCA_037577145.1 Brachypetersius gabonensis | reverse complement strand
TGTGTGTGTGTGTGTGTGTGTGTGTGTGTGTGTGTGTGTGTGTGTGTGTGTGTGTGTGTGTGTGGTCAACTGCAAGGAGAGGGTTGTGAAGTCTGACAGTAGCTGGAAGGAAAGACCTGCAGAATCTCTCCTTCCCACACCGTGAGGGCAGCAGCCTGAAGCAGGAGCTGCAACAATGCTTTGTCAGGATAATTTTTTAATTAAACTGTATTATATGAATTTTATCAAAAGAAAAAAATTTTATTATTTATTTGATGCAAGTGAATAATAACGAGATAATAATAAGTTATAATATTTAGTAAAAACAATAAATATGAGAATAAAGCAACATGAGGTTTTTCCCAGTTTTCCCAACTATTAAAGCGATTCACACTTTTTTGTATTATTGTAGAATATTTAAATATTCCAGATAATGATTTGGAAATAAAAATATTCAAGAGCTGCAGTTCTAGATGTGTTCTCTACAATGAAGTAGGCCAGTGGGTGGGTGTCGGTCTCTGGGACAAAGCTAATCTTTAGTGTCCCTCCTTAATCTGTAACCACTCTCCTCCCACCATGCCCCAGAAAAGAAATTCATTATTAATAGAGACTGTTAAATTAACTGTTTGAAACATTAAGATAATTCTGACTGCTTTGGGGAACAGACCAGATTTTGCCACTAAATGTTCTTTCCCTGTGGCTTTAAATTATCTTTCCTCAGAATCTTTTTTTTTTTTCCTAAGATATGTAAGAACCTTATTGTGAGAAATGATGTACCTTATGGTGAGAAATGTGGAAAACACTGACCTGTAGGAGGAGAATGAACTGAGGAAAACGCTGAATAGGCTTCACCATCAGGCCATAAAGAGTGATACGGTCAGTGCTGGATGACTGCTTCTTCTACAAATACACACACACACCACACACATATAGTAATTTTTCAGATGTTCAATTTCGGAAACATCTCAGTTAGCTTCACAGTGCTGCAGTAAAAGGAAGAGACTCAGGGTTTTGAACAGAATCATCTCCACACAGAGAGGATAGATTTTGGCACTCCAGGATGGGTAAGAGGGAGAGAGAGTGGGCGTGGGTAGAGGTGAGTATTATAGTATTGATTCTCTCAGTGTTGCCAAAAGCCTTTGGCAGTCATTAGATACTGTACTGTCAGAGTGGAGGTGTACTTGGGAGTGCTCAAGAGAGGGAATATATCAGACCACGCTTGACTGTGCATTTATACAATGGAGGGTTAGTTTCCCACACACAGATTAAGCCTAGTCCTGCACTAAATCACCCTGTCAGTCGAAATTTCCCACAGCCCTCTTTAGCTCTGTGCCTGGGATTTCAGCCCCAAAATGTTTTCCCTATACACTTTTAATTTGGTCACATTGAAACAGTAAAAATGCAGTACAAGTTACAAGCTTTGTGTGGAACATTTGATTTGAGCATTACAGTTTTGAGCCAGACTATAAAAGCAAGGCTTTCAGTTCAGGAGACAAATGGTGAAACCTAAGGGTAAAAATAAGAAAGAAACAACTCTATGATATGTTAATACCTGCTTGCGTCCCTATGGGTTTTGTAACAGCTTTCCCTCAACACATCACAGCTACTTTTAACATAAAGCTGAAGGCTGTGGGTAGACTTTTTAGACAACAATTTTAGACAACTAATTTTTAGAAAATTAATTCTTAACATTCATTTTATAGCTCAGAGCTGGGTGTGGTTTCAGAGGTCTAGAGAGGTTGTATGTGCAAATATGAGACTACCATTAACGTTCTTACAATCATAAGCTTTCCAGCTTTACGACATTACAGAAATAGCAGTCAAATGTACGAAATATTCCACTCACCCCTGATGTACTTAAGATGTGGCTGACCAAATTTTCCTTCTTTATTTTAAAACCAAAGCTGTGTGACTAACATTGACAACAAACTCTAGAAGTCAATCAAATCTTACAAAATTGCATCCCCAAAACTGTTCATAACAGGCTCAAACCACGTCCAGCTCTCAACACTGTGGTGTAGGACTCTGCATGACTCACACAACATGAGCTATACAAACTAAAAAGTGTCATATCCTAGTTTTTTAAGAGTGTGATAGCACCTGGCAGGAATGACCTCCTGTTTTTCTCCTTTACACCCCAAGCTTGAATGAGTCTACTGCTAAAGGTGGACTTTAGCTTAGTTAACAGTATAGTTTTGCCAGCATTTGTCTTCTGTCACCTCCTTTGGATTCAATGACAGACAGCCTTCTTTTATTCAGTCTGTTTCCTTTATTTTTTTATGCTTTCTACCAAACACACCACAGCTACCTTCACCATAAAGCTAAAGGCTGTGAGTAGACTTTTTTAGAAATCCGGGTCTGTTTTCACAAACCCCCTCAAGAGTAGGAGAGCTGATATATTTCTTGACAACAACCGTCATAAATGCAGAGGAACCTGATTCAGTTCTTCCTCATGTTTAAAAAGGCTGTCATTACCTGTAAACACATGGATAACTATTGACTTTCTGTGTTGGTTATCAACTCCGGTTCTAAAAGTTGATTTTAGAAACAAGATTTCCACAGTCAGTGGTGTATCTAAGACTTCCAGGAAGCCCAGAGTGATGTCTATTTCCTCTCAAAATTGGTTCCACTTACTAAAACTCCAAATATGATTGGTTGAGTCCATAGTATTTTTTTATTATGGCAGTTAATCTGAGATGCAAGGCTTTTCTTTTCCTCAAGAGAACATGCTTCTCTACCAAGGTACCATTGGGAAAAATCTACTGAGCACTTCAAAAATGAAACCTTTCTGTTTTCACCCAAACTACAACACAATCAGTTGCATTTTCAAGTGAAAAAGGTGAAAAGGGAGAAAATTGTACTTACCTTGAGGAAGTCCAGGAAGGCAGGTTTGGATAAGCAAGCTTTTTTGATGAGTGCCATGGCGTTGGTGAAGTTATTTACGTAATCACTATAAACGTCCAGAACCATAGACTTGGAAAACTGTGAAAGAGGCATTGCGAAAAAAAAAGCAGATGTAATAAAATGCTATGAATGCAGATTCAGTTGATTCTTCTGTGCTTGCAATTCACACTGGCCTAACCCTACTGATTAATTCAGCAGTAACATTTTCCTCTTTTTGACTACACAAATGAAGGCACTGAAAATGTGGCTTTTTTTTTGTGAATGCCAGAGAGTTCAGGTGATTGTAGGGCTGAGAAAAGAAAATGAATAGCAATTTTAGTGCTTCACACTTATATGACTGTCCAAACCCCCCTGGAATTTAAACGCCCTCCACAATCAATTATAACTGGATCCATTAAGAACTAGAAAAAAGGGCAGTCATACCTTCAGCCTTAAAGTGAAACAGTGTTGTTAATAGCAGCAACATTAAAAAGACATGAAATAATGCATGTCTCTTGCCATGCTTATCCACTGCAATCAGGTATGGCTTGTGAGATAATGCAATGTACAGGGACACAAACAGGATCATTTTTACAAAATTTTTTACAAAAACGGACCAAAAGAAACACTCCACATTTACTAAAGAAAATCTCATTGCACATTAACTTAATTATAAGTTTCTTCCTTCTCCTGTAAAGTTACTACTCTGGCGATCCAAGGTTTTGTTCTGACAGCACTATTATGTAAATACACACTCGAAGATTCCCCTCACAGTTCCATCTACAAATAGATCTGATGAGGATAGTCTGAGAATCATTTTGGGTGGCAGACCACCTTCAACAGGAGGTGACCCAGCACTTCCAGCTAACACCACTTTGATAGACTCATGAAGGCAAGTTATATCTGGTCAGTGGATTTTCTGTGGGCAGAAACTGTATCCTCTATATAGTGGTTACATAGTGTTATCTTTTTCAGCAATTTATGCTACAGTTTATGGACCAGATGGGATACTTTTGCTCCCCATTTGCATTAATGAGCCTTGACTCTGTCACTGGTTAAATATTTGTCCTGTATTGGACTGCTTTTGGTAGGTACTATCCACTGTATATACCACAAGACCTGTCTTTTTGGAGATGCTCTGACGCAGTTGCCAGAGCATTTAAGATTTGGTCTCTATCAAAGTCTGTCAGATTTTGTCTTAAGCTTGCCTCTTTTTCCTCATGCTGTGGCTGGTAGGAGTATAATTTACAGTAAAAACAACTGTAAAGTTAAAGCATTTAACAGAAGATTTCACACTCAGAGGGCATGAACTTATTTTACCCATTTCACTCAAAGTCCTTGCCTCAATATAAAAGTCAACAATACTAAACTTGGTGAAACAAAACATATAAATATCAATGTAACTATTTTAACACTGTATCTCTTTGGATCAACATCCAAACATTTTCAGTATTAAGTGTGTCCACTCTTTATTACTATTATTATTCTCTATTATCTGATTTTATTCTAGCTCCCATTCTTTTCTACAGATGTGCTTTCAGACTTTTTCTGCAGAACATTTCTTCTTGCAAACATCCACAATGCTCAATCTTAGAGGTTTGTGCTTCTAATGATCCGAATGAAGCCCAGCATTCGGATCACACATCCATTTTTGCTGTTATATTTTCTCCTTTTGCCTTTAGATCCCTTTCTTATTAATTATCTGTCCTTTCAGACTCATGGTGTTGAGTTGTCTTCTCACAGTGGATGGAAACAGGAGCAAGAGTGAAGATTCATTTTCTTTTTTTGTGTGTGTGGTTTATCTGAAAGGGGGTAGTTTTTAATGGTCTGCTAGGCCTTGCAAGCTTGCAATAATTTTTTAACTACAATGTTGGAAACATTCACTTATTTTCCTTGAGCAAGTGGATTAGTCTAGTGTAGTGTGGTCTTTGTTTGTAACAAATTGTATGCAGTTATATGTGCATAAGAGTGAACTTCTGTTTGTTGTTGTAGCTTATATTTAAACAATGTTGGTTGCACAGTCAGAAGCTAAAAATAAATGAGCTAGGAAAAAAAATCTGTATCTGTGTTAACTCATCATGCTCAAGGGCTCTGTGGAAATCCAGCTCTACTCAGTAAAGAACTTCACAGACACTGGCAAACAATAAGCGGGCCCTGTGGATGCTCTCCATGTGGAGGGTCACAGTAGCATTTATTCATTAGGCCATTAGTCCGCCTGCAGCACTGCTACGCTAACTCTCCTCACCCCATGACAAAGAGACAGACATGTCACCCTAATTGCCTCTGTGTTTGATGCGAGGCAGTGTTGTATGCCAGAAGAACTGTAAACTGCTTGCTAGCATTAGCCCCTGAGCCTCTACTCACCTCCGGCTGCATTCACAAACAATGAAAATAAAAACACTCCTTATGAATTCTGAATATAAATCTTTCAGAGCTCATGGCTGTGACTTTAAAGGTCATGTTAAGGTTAAAGGAACAAATCAACTCAACCTTTATCTGTTGCATCTACACTGCTCTGCCAAAAATGACAGACAGTGATTTTGGTTCATTTCTCTGCAGTTAAAAAAGCATTGTAGGTGAATTTATGAGTGTGTGTGTTTATTCTTTCATAGGCCTGCTTTCTCAAGGATTTTTGTGGAAACTTATGAGTTTTTACTGGTCACCATGAATACAATGGGAAATTAGAACTGCTTTATTTACTAATGACATTTTCCTTATTTATTTTTATTTAAATTGGCTAGATTAAAACTAGGCCCCAATTAGTTACAGATTTGGAATATTCATTGGTATTTCTAAATAATTACACAAATACAGCAGCGTTTTCATTATGTCACATTGTGCCATGCTTGGGAACTGAGGTGCAAATGGAGTTTATAACAAAAACACAGACTCTACACATACACAAAAGAATGAGGCATGGGGGCCTTAAGACAAACGAATGGGTAATGTGAGGGCATCTGTGAGAGTTGACCAGAAACGAATACAAAAACTCTTAGAATTTAAAAACGCAACACGGAACAGAACGAAACTCAGATACAAATACATTTCATAATAAAAGTCTCTATTACAAAATGAAACAGCAGCCTCTACTGGGCGCTGGCCGAGACATTACTGCAGTAGAGGGGCAACAGAGTAATAACAGTCAGCTGCCCACACCATATGTTGCTATAGAATGTTCAGCCTGATTGGCCACATCAAGAGCACATTGTTTACAAAGATCTTTTGTAGTTTGTTTGCTTTTGCTCGCTTTTGGTTAGGCCTTCAGGGGAATTAGATTCCATTTGGTGACCACTTTTTTGAGAAAAAGTGTCCCTCTGGACTCTTGGAGTCCTTGATAAGCCACTAATTCAACAAAAGCTGTTATCTAACTAGACTGTTTCAATCAGTTGTTGGAAATTGAAAACAGAGGCAGAAGGTCTATGCCAGGGGTCGGAAACCTTTACCACTCAAAGAGCCACTTTGACCCAATTTCCACAAAAGAGAAAACACCAGGAGCCACAATTCCTTTTTGACATCTAAAATGAAGATAACACTGTTTATGTTTTTTTTTTTTTTTACTTTTACACTATTTGTAAAACTAGGCTAGTGTGTTGCTTGTGAAAGTTTATTCATTCAAAGAAAACATTGTGAACATTTAGAACTCACAATGTTTTTTAGTATTGTAAAACCCATTGTATTTTAGTATTACAAGATCACAATAATCTTCAAATTCCGAACTACAATTAAAAAAAAAAAAACTATGAATAAAAATAAATGTAGTCAGTTATAAACAGTTCTAGTGTTAAATTATTATTTATTTTCCAAAGCCACAGGGAGCCGCAATATAAGGATGAAAGAGCCTCATGCGGCTCCGAAGTTGCAGGTTACCAATCCCAGGTCTATACCAAGGACCATTACTGAGTCACTGTAAAACTGGCCACTATATTAGTTAATGTTATCTTCAGTAGAACGACCAATATAGTATTACAAACAACATAAGGGTCTAACATCTATTTTTAAAAAACATCTTCTGTTCTTTTTTGAACAACCAGGAAACATGCAAAAATGACTGTTCTTTGGTTAACCAAACAATACAGATGTCGTAGGTTGCACAATGCTTGATTGTTCCTTTGAGGCTGAGGTGGTCCAGTGATGGTTTCCCTGCTCAAACACACCTAATTCAACTCACACCTAACTCAGCCATTTTCCAAATTACTGGACAGTGTTGGACTTCCCTCAGCAAACTTCAAGACATGATATTTTACCTCACACTCTGAACTTCTGGTAAGAAAAAAACCCCATAGAATCTCACTCACTGAGGCTACAAACAAATCTCCAATCTTCTCGCTAGTGTCCCATTCGGCCACACGGGACGCCAGGGCAATCTGGAACATGGAATGGCACTGAGTGATCTCCCGCACGCGGAAGAAAATGGGCCGGATCTTCCTGGGGCTCAGGATGCGTGGCTCCGCCTCCTTCAGGGGGCGCTGGTATTCCTGGAAAGTCAAGGGAAATTTGCTTGAGTATGATACCACTTTAAAAAAAAGAATAAGTTTCATTATTTGTGCATAAGGCATGAGCTGATTTACTTGCAGTGCTTTATCCCATCTTGAAGTAGAGAAACCTTGGAAAAGGTTGCACGAACTAGAATAGAGATGCTTCCGAATGCACAGCACATTTCATTCACTAAACCATTGTGGAGGCTTTAAATGCCCCTTTTACATAAATGAATGCAACTGCATGTTTTTAACCCAGGGAGATGCGTGCATACTTAATGGTCCTGACTTACAGCTTGTTCTCTGGATTTTTTTCAATCTCTCTCATGAACCCCTCCGTGAACTCCTTCATTAATTTCCTTACGGTTTAAAAAACTGCCGACAAGAGCGTTTTCTTGCATGAAAGTGTTATAATTCTGCACGCTTTTGATCCGAGTTAGACACAGCAGTACTTTAACATACGACACTGAAGTTTAATGGCGCTCTAAAGACTGTAAGTGAACTAACAGGGGAATTCCACCGATTTTTCAGTTCTTCCACAATTGAATCTTTAGTTTTTTATAGTGTGATGTGACAGTTCACAGAACCGGAACCACATATATAAATGGAACTTAAGTACAATTTTTGGCTTGTACAACTTAACAAGAATACTCTTATGAAGTGTTTAAAAACAGTTGAAGCCTAGCTTTTGATTGCTATTAATTAAGACACAAAAACGTTAATATTATGATTACGCATTTAGAAGTCAAATGTCAGCCCACATTTGTCTATATGGTTGAAGCTCACAGCTTACCTATTCCATTGCTTCTTAGTGATCTTACATTGTCTTCATCCTCAGTTAGCATAATAGCTGTCGTCAGAGCTTCCTATTTGTCAGACATGACAGCCCACTGCTTATTATTTATGTGTTGTAACTGTTCATAAAATATTTTTATGGTGTCTGTGACCTAATTAATATTATACTATAATAGCCATACTATAATAATCAATTGGTTGGTCTTTTATGAGGGTGGTCCTTTTGTAAAGTTATTAAATAAAATGGTTGTGAACATGTAGCCTGATGGTCATTGATTAATAATACTTTGGAGATAATTTTTTCCCCTGAAACCCATTTATTATTTTGTTGATAAGAAACATACCACTCCGTAGAGTTTTTTTGAGATAACCCACTATTTTACTGTTATTATATATTTAAAAGTGCAGTCAAGTGTTGGTTCACTGGTCATTTTGGGTAACAAACTGATATACAGCTGTGGAATAAAATAAGAGACCACAGCAATTTATTTTTAAACCAGCATCTCTATGAGTATGATAACCATTCCATGCCGGTGTCTGTTAAATCCCTATACAAGCACCTCATTCTGCTTCATGAGGTACTAATTAGTAATCACCTGAATCAAATCTTACTTACTAAGAAAAAGTATAATCAACACTCTCCTCTTGCAATGTGACACTATTACAAGCAGCTGGATGGCAAAACACTACTAGAAGCATGTCAACTAGAAGTATGTGAAGAAGAGATTTGTTTTCTTTGAATCTCAGAAACTGAACATTTTCGCAGTGGTTTCTTGTGTTTTTGTACCACGTTGTTGTCAGGGCTGGGTACTGTGGGGTTTGGTGGCCAGTAGAGGACGTCTTTTTTAGTTTGGGGTTTTGTTTGGGGGACTTTTATTGTGGAGGGTATGGGGTTTTGTTGTGTATGAGTAACAGCTGTGTTTAGTTAGGTGTTTGTGTTTTGATTGGTTTATGGGTTTTTTGTTTTTGTATTAAGTTCTTTAGGGACCAACATGGGTTGTCAGTCCATCGTCGTAATACATAGTTCTGTATGTGTCTCAGAATTCTTTTGTTTAGAAAGATACTAGAGTTTTGGTTTGTGGGCCCTCGTGCCTTTTGGTTTCGTATTATTTCAATAAAAATATCTATTACGGAAGTTTCCAATCGGGCCTGTTCGTCTGTGGGAGTCTTGGGAGACAAAGACCGCTGTCTGACTTTGTTTCTCGTTAAATTTTGTGGAATTGTCCACGACGTGTGTTAATAGCCGTCCCAATCATTTTACAATGGTGGACAAAAAGACATGCTAAGCGTGTTGTAACTACAGCCTTCGTGAGACTTTCGCTGCTTCAGAACACTGAAACCAAGCAGGACAACTTTCATGAATAAACCATAAGGCCTAATCTTTAAAAGCAAAGACGCTTTGTAGTAGATTGTGGAAACAATAGCTTTTTTCATGGCCGCTTTCTTCCCTCCGACACATTCTCTGCTACTAATGAATTATTGACAGAAGAAATAAGGCTAAGGATGAGGCAAAGAGGTGGCGCTTCATCTCCAGCAGTCTATAGAGGCAACTCCACCACTAAACTCAATTATCCAACATCTTTAATCTCTTCCCTGTTCCACTGTCAGCGATTTTGGGCCATCGAGTCAGTCCGTGCAGCTCTACCGCACTTGTTGAGCACACTGGTTCAACACACAACGCTGTTACGCAAATCAGACTACAGAAAGCACTTTGATTCCACAACAAAGGTGGGAAATCACATAGATCTACATGGACTAGATTCCACACGTCTGTCATTGATCTGAGATTAAATTTTTGGCAGTGACTCAGTCTTCAAATGGAAAATGATAATACGTGCTTTCCTCTGCTCCTCTGGCTCAGATCACACACATGTTTGGCGAAAACCTGCCATGTGTATTGGGTTTCATTTAAAAGGATATGTAGCTCAATGTGAATCTGATTACATCATCCATTAAGAGTCACAATAGCTGTAGATCCACAGCTTTGAAACGGCATAAACTTCCAGTTTGTCTGAAACTTCGTTATTATCTCTTCAAGGAACTGTCAAGATGCCGTGAAAGTGGCTTAAACTCTGGTGAATGAGCTCAAATGTACATAGAATGACTATCTGAAAAAATAAGGAAGATATATAATGCTAGGCAAGGTTTATACCGTTTTCTGTCCATTCTAGCCTATTAACTATCAGGCCTAATTCCAAAGTTCAGCTGTTCCAAATTGAGGTCTGGCCAGTCAAAGTGTTTCAGTGTTCCATCATGTTTGGGGATCAGTCAAACTTGGATTTTGACCTATGCATCCTACACTTATTTTCCTGGACTGTGGGACAGCACTGTTGTGTAAAACATAACGTTAGTAAGTGAGATTCCTCCATATTTATGATTGTTATTGCCAAAAAACAATTTTTGTTTTAAAATGTTGCGAATTCAGTGGCACCGTGCAATTTTGCTCACATTAAGTCGTACTGACAAGTATGGACAAGTGTGCCACACGGACAAGTGTGCACAACCTTAACACAGAGCTGGATACAATTTGTGTATGTTAAGAAATATATTTACTATTGACTTTAAGTTTCTGTTGGTAACATTAGCCCTGGATTAGTTCCAGGTCTAAATCTGTGATGGCTCGGACTGATTTAGGCCCTGGTTCCCGGTCACGTGCCGTTTTTTTCTATTTTGTGTTCGTCACGTGCCTGTGGTTTTCCGTTTCCTTTCTGTTTCTTTCTAGAGTGTTTTGGGTTTGGTTATATTTATGTTCCTCTGTTGTCTTAGTTTAGAGAAC
>JBBJLR010000139.1:11103025-11118321 GCA_037577145.1 Brachypetersius gabonensis | reverse complement strand
CATACGTGAACACACCACAGCACACAGTGTGAACAGCACGAAATTCTTCCTCTGCATTTAACCCATTCACCAAGTGCTGAAAGGGGGAACAACTCCATAACAAAGTCTATGTGTTTGAATGTAATGTCATTAAATTCCCAGCTAGTGTATTGGCCAGGCATCACATTAAGCTTACCTTTCACTGGAAGAAATGAATTCAATAAATAAGAGATGTGTCCCAATACTTTTGTCCATATAGTGTATGAACTATGGGGTAACTAGGAAAATAAGCACCCTGCTCAAGAAAGTGAGCGTCAAGCAAAAAAAGGGCTCGTTAAAAACGTTCATAACAGACCTTCAACCTAGACCTTTAAGTGCATGAGGAACACACGCGGTTTGTCTTATTGGAGAGAATTTATTAAAACACATTAAACAAATACACTCAGTACAAAGTAAAATGATGACTATTGGCATCTGTCCTGTTCATTCTGTTATCTTAAAGAAAACAGCAACACAGCTTAAATTGTACGCTTTAGTCCATAGCTAGCCACCGGCGTTCTGAAAACGATCCAAACACGTTGGACAGCACATGCTGCGGACTTACTGTGACGATGGGCCTTTAACCACTCGAGCCTTTCGGCAGCTTTTGAAGCTTAGCGTAGTGGAACGAAAACACTTCTAGTATTAGACTGAAGCTTCTTATATTCAGTACATTCATATTAGCTTCAGTTTGATTGCATTCAACCGGAGCTCAATGTCAATATCTGCACTACGATAAAGGAAAAAAAAAAAAATGGTACAAACGCAAGAACAAATCATCGAAACCAAAACCGAGTTCAGCTATTACATACAATCTCCTTGATGACAGTAAAGTTTCGAGTAATGTTTTGAGGCTCTCTCTTCTTATGTGATGCCGTATGAATGAGTTGAGGTTTTGCTTTGTGTATGAATACTGAACTATGTTCTTTTTTTTTTTCCACATTCATAGTCTACACAAATAGGAACACCATTCAAGTACTTAACTACAGTGTGTGCGATGGTTTAGCATGTTCGCGGGCATTTACATTGGTGGCAGGATGCCAAATGAAAAGGAACCCGAAAGGTTTCGTCCTCTTTTGAGTAAGAAAGCCACATACTGGAATGGGATTCAAGTGCTTGAATACAAAACAGCAGAAACCAGAAGATGCTGAGGACATCAAGAATTAAATAATTCACCTGCATTAAAGTCACTGAGTGTCTGTCGACTCACTCCATATGAACATGGACTTCACATTAAATGCTACACGCACACACGTAGCAGAATATTTTAAAAACGAAACCCAAAGTGGTCCGCGCTACCGACGGCACCGAAACTCATCATGACTATTCATACCATCAGTGGCCCAGAACTGGGGACCATTAACTCCCTTCACGCACCGACAGACAGAAAAAATGCACATTATATTAAGCAGAAAACATACAGCTCCACATTTCTGGTCCAAGCGACGCATTGAATTCACTTGATTCAAACGAGTATGTTATTTCCAGCTATATGAATGTGCTGCATCAACACAGTTGTTGTCAAAAGAAAGACAACACTGTGTTGATTAGGGATTAGACCACTTAAATCCAAATGAACCTTCTATTCATAGACATTTTTTGTGATGTTTGTCGTGAGATATCTCTCTTAAGATTATCAATCAATAAGAAAGAAAATAAAGAATACAAACTGGCCTGGACTGTGCTTAAAGGTGTCCCATAGTGGGGCTTAAAGGGTACCACTCACGTGTGGTAACAAATACTTAAACCAGATAATTACTTAAAAGTATAAGGCTGATGCTTCTAAACAAACTTGTTAACTATTTGTAGCATGTTTTTTAGTTGACGTACACTTTGTGAGTCTAAGAATGTGATTTTTTTTTTTTTGTTATTTATGTATGTAGTTATACCTGCATGAGGCTGGAAATGGAATATGGTCTTCCCCTGTATTTCATTCATATGGAAATGAAGTACACATTTGAATCCAGTAAATTTAACGACTCACTATTTGTTCAGCACGGAGCGAAGAATGCCACAGGTCTTTGGAGAAAACGGCGCACATTTTTCAAGTTTTCAGCCCAAAGATCGCAATGACACATTCAACATTAAAGATTAAAAGGAATGATATGGAAAATATAAAAAGATTTCCCTCTCATATAGAGGGATACACAGCACATACTATTTCCATAAATTAATACTTAACTTAGAGCTTAAATTAGGGGCCCAAGCAATGGAATACAACTTCTCGTACAGTCAAATCGAGGGAGAGCACTTATTAGAGTGTTACGCAAGGGGCTGTGTCCCAGAAACTGACCTGTCATTGCTCATTTGAAGTTTACTGCACCAAAGTACTGTGGGCCCATAACACTGGATACAAAGATGTTGGCAGGAAGCTAAAAAGACCTCAAATTTGACCAACAGGGAGGAAAGAAAGTGCTCGATTTTTGCTCACAAACATTCAGAGGTTAAGAAAATGTTTCACAGACAATTTAAACTACGGCTATGTTTGTAGATAATGGATAGTTAACCTGTCAGGACACCAGGTTATGATTAGATATTTACGTGTGTTCATATCATCAAGCCAAAAAAAAAAAAAAAAGGATAGAAAAACCTGACAGGTCAGTATTTCACACATTAGTATTTCCAGGTTATGGCTGAATAATTCTTATGATACAGGCAGAGACTGTGTCATAGTGCACAAAAAAGGAGTTTACATCCATCCAGGGAAACCCCAGCGCTTGGCAAATGAAAATGCCTGTAAAATCACTGTACAATGCATTCCAAACAAAGGGATTCGACATAATTCAGAACTAAATCGAGTGACTGACAAGGCGTCCTCGTATATTTTCTTGCCAGTGAGGCCATGACCAGCTCTCGCACTGGCTTTTTTTTTGTGTGTGTTCTTTCACATTCACTACATAGAAAGAACCAGTGGGGGGCAGGAGTGGTGCATCGTGTTCAAGCAAAAAGAAGCAAAAGAAGGTATTTGAGGTGAAAGGAGGGCAAGATTGTACATTGCGTCCCATGAAGAGTGGAATTTTAGTGCAGGATTCTAGTCCGGGACGAGCACCCTCACCAAAATGGCTCAATAAACGCAGAGATGAAAGAGTCTTCGACAAAATATTCCAATAGAGCAAAGATACGTTCTTCTCAGGCACCACGGCCCATCGGCTAGCGCCTTAAAGCAGTCCTGACTCAATCCTTTTTTTTTATAATCACAGAAGTAAAAAAAAAAATACAAGAGCCTACCAAATAAACTGGCATGTATGCAAGAATTCTTCGAGTGCAATCAACAGGATCTGGATAGTACTGATTCATAGAGGAGCTCCAGAACAAGATCCGCATTTATGGAACAGAGAGCAGGAAGAGGGCTAGTCTTCAATGCAGATGACATCACTGGGCTTGCCGGACTTCAGCTCAGGGGGGGACACGTCCCTCAGAATGTCGCTGGACTTCTTGTCCAAGTGGCTGCTGGGTGGTGGCGGGCCATTGGAGGACACTAAGAGCAGAATGAATGAAACAGACACACAGTTAGTCGGGATATGGGGCTCAGAAGAATTACATAATCCCAAAATCTAGCATGACCAGTTATGGAAAGGTCTTCTGTGATCAGTTTCAAAAATTTTGGCCACTTGTCTGTAATGAATCTGTCTTAAAGAATGGATGAATAATACATAATACATCATAGTGAGCATAAATACAACGAAATATACCACACAACCAGAAAATGTACACTTTCAGAAAAAATAGTACCTTTTACAGAGCACAAACTCGGCTGGTGCCCTCAAGGGTATGTCGTCAGTACCTTTAGTTAGGGAACATAATTGTACCATATTCCAAAAGTCTGAGTCAAATTCCTTCTATTTTGAATTCTTTTCATATACAATATATTTTTTTTCATTAGAAAATATACTATCAGTTAATTAATCAAACAATTATCAAAAATGAATCCTTGAAACATTTACATGAATTTCAGAATTTCTTAGTTTCACCTCAATGGCAGTGTGACTCAAACTCCACAGGTTTGTGTAAAGGCCATCTTGTATTTTAAAGTCTAAAACATTTCCTCTTTTACACTGTAGCCGTTTAACTGTCTGAAAGTTCAAATAGAGAATAGCTGAACTTCATGCTTATTTTTATACTTTATTAATACATCAGTTATTATTCAATAAAAGAACTTTTACAATCAGTCAGCTGTAAGTCAGAATGACCAAATGTATCATATGAACATCATAAAGGATGAAAGAATGTGCAATTTTATTTTTAGCTAAATAATACATCCAGTTTTTCAAAAAAGCTGATTATTTCTGCTGACTAACCATTGCAGCTCTACCCTGATGTAGCAGTGCTGTCATGTGAAAGGATAAAGATATTGTGAGCGGCCACTAGTATGAATTTGCAAAAGTAAATCTACGGACCACTTCTGACTCACCGCTGACATACGGTCCCAGAGGCATCTGGCTGTAGTTGACCATGGGTGCCCCACCAGGTCCTCTGAACGCTCCACCAAAGCTGCTGCTGTACATCTGAGAACAGCCAAATGAACCCTGGGGGAAAGGCTAAAGAGACCCACACAGAAATCACAATGAAAACCAGACCCTCTGCTGCAGCGCTGAAACAGCTGCTTTAAAACGTGACGGAATTAGTGGAACCTAAACAAACACTATAAATAAAGATGTGAAATTTGCAAGTGTGATTCAATACAGAAAGCAAAAGAACTATACAGACTTTATACAGAACAGCACACCCTTGTCCACCTCATTCTAAAGCCATAGCCTTTAATACGAAGTCTGTCCCCTCTTTTCTGCTGCATAGATGATAAGGCCTGGCTTAAAGTTTACAGATGCTGTCCTAGTATTAGATGGAAAGCAGTCAGAGCTCTGTTTTTTTCAGCCAAAACTCAGAATTCCATACACTTTGCATTTTGATCTTAGGGCATTGCCTTGCAGAAACGGGAAACAGCCCCAAACTTGCCACAAAACTGTTACAACATAGTTAAGAACATATATTTCTCCAGAATGTCACAATGTATTATAGAACTAAAATATCTTTTTAATAAAACTAAGGGGCCAACCACAAAAACATTATATTTCTTCCACCAAAATGCAAAACAGCGGTTCATTCCACAGATTGTCAGTTAATATCCACATGTTTTGGGCATGTAGTATAACTAAACAGTTTAATTAACTTAAAAAAACACATAATTCTCTAGGTTTAGCTAGTATACGTGTAATTTCAAAACGTCTTGCTTAAGTAACACATTACTTTGAAAGGCACATATCAAAGTAAATATAATTCTGTTTATTAAAATATAAAATAGCTTTATTTACAATGGAAATAGTATAAAATAGAGGTCAACAAAAATTGTGACTGGTTTTGGTACAGAAATCAGTACCAGTACTAAGGAGATTTTAGAGATTAATTTAAATAAAAGAAAACTGTAGAACACAGAACCTTGAATAAAAAGCTACACTCAAACTGTGGTGCACTCTAACCACTGATCCGGTCCTGATGCTGACCTGCTGTGGAGGTGGCTCGTTGCCCCGGCTCGTGAGTCTGCTGAGGATGCTCCGCTCAGACATCTGTAGCCGAGCAGATACAGGAGGGATCCGGGACAGCATTGAGGGCAGCCTCGTAACATCAGCCTTCATATCACTCAATAGCTCCTCCAGCTGGTTCAAAACTGCAAAGACAACACAAAGTCATCTCTGAGAGTGGTACATATACATCAGAGCTGCACAATATATCATTTTTTAATCATGTTTTGTGTTAACACTACTATTTTATGCACTAATATAAACTTCCAGTCCTAATATATGCACTTGCTTGGCAAAAAAAAAGGTTTTCCAGTTGAATTATAACCTCATTGGTTCATTTCTGAAGCTGCAGAATTAACATCAGGCCACATGCCAGGATATTAAGTGGTGTTAAATAGTAGAGTTAGATAAACCTTTGTGCAGGACAGCATTAGCTGGCTTGTTGCCAGCCAGGGACTCTTTGGAGAGATGCTGGTGGGACTCTGCCAGGCACTCAACCTCAGCGAAGCGCGTGTTCAGGGCCATGGCAGGGTGGGTGGCGTCTTGCGTCATGTTCAGATAGGCCGCCCTGCGCAACTGCTCTTCAATCACCAGGGCCTGCTCCAACAGCTGAGACAAAGAGAAAACTCACCCTGAGGCACATACTCCAATCTCACAGCCTTCTCTTGTTCTTTACTCACTCCTGACATCGGCATCAAGTCCACTTTCAACAAAATGAAACGAAACCCCCCTTGTAATGAGATAGTCGATACCAGTACAGGGGTTCAGATGAGATAAACAACAGCAAAAAAACATGAGCGCATGGAGAAAAACATGGCATAAATATGAACAAAACTGTATTCAAAACCATAAAAATGTTGATAAGATTAAAGTCCCCGCTTAAACCTCCCCTAACACTGATCCTTCCTTTTTACTTCAGTAATGTGTAATTCTACATATGCTCCCACCTTCTTACTTCCCTGTAGGTATGGTGTTCTTGTGATTACATGCACAACCCTCGAAACTTCTGCCTCTAAACATTGTGAACTGAATTATTGCCAAGGAGTTCTATTTTTGTTTTGCCTGACTAGAGTACACCATTTTAGTCAGAATTTGTTTAAACAGATATGTGTAGATTTTTGAGCAAAATGCAGGAATGAAAAAGAGTGCAGTGCAGGTCAGTGCTTATGTGTAACTGTTGTTCCTGCTGCTTTTACACCATCCTGAACATTTTGGAATGACATTCCTACCTTCATTAGTTTGAGAGAAATCTTGGCCTATTATGGCATGTCTGTCCACCACAGTCATGGTAAACTTTCCATGCTGACAGGGCTGTTTAAGGTCTTTTCTAAAGGTCTGAAGCATTTTCCATCGTTGTTTAATTATGTTGTTCCTGAGCACTTTAGGAATCTACTTCACTTTCATCATGATTGCTATGTGAAACCTCCTTAAGCACTGACAATAGCTTTTATAATGGAACCAGGAGCAATTTGAACATTTTTTTATTTATTTTTTCAGAAATAATACGTCAAACTTGATTTTGTACTTTAAATCGTTTTATACACTACATATAATCAATAAATATATACTATAAATATGAAGAGTTCAGATGCAAAAGCCTCTTAATGCCACTTCAATTTGGCAGCAAAAGCCTCTATGTTCCGAGAACCAATCAGAACGCAAGATTGAATCATGTGACGCAGAACTGAGGAACAGTTTTTGTAAACAGCGTTGTTAATGATTAGGGGGTGCATTTGAGAGACAAACAGACAGTGTTTGTGCGTGTGAGAGAGAGTGTGTGTGTGTGTGTGAGGGTGTGAGAGAAAGAGGGACAGAGAGAGAGAGAGAGAGAACGTGTGTATGTGTGTGTGTGTGTGTGTGTGAGAGAGAGAGAGAGAACGTGTGTATGTGTGTGTGTGTGTGTGTGTGTGAGAGAGAGAGAGAGAGAGAGAGAGACTGTGTGTGTGTTCTTTAAAAGATCTCTCATAGAGATTTTATTAACCTAAACTTTATAAATCTGCTTTTTATGTTTTTATATAATTTTGTATTACACTTTAATTTATTAATAATTTATTATTAAACACTTTAATACTTCATGTATTTTGTTTGGTTGAATGTTTGTGTATTGTATGGGGTGAGATTAGCCCCACCCCCTCACCATGACCGCCCATCCAACTAAAATACCTCTTTGCTTATATGTCATCATCATTTTTAGTGTTTCCAGTTGCATCTTTGGTGATTTAGCAACTCTATCCTATGTCTGTGTGGATGTAGAGGTTTTTGCAAAAAAAAAAAAAGGATCTTTGGACTTAACTGGTTTAGATAAACAAAAAAAACTAAAAATTATTTGTTTAAAAACACAACTAAGCCACAAACTCCCTCACTCATACGCTGTGTTATTGCGTATTCAACCAAACTAGTTCGACCACGCAGTCTGTAAGTACGAGGGTAATGGTGAGTAAGCTGAGTAACTCGATATATGTATATGTATATGTATATGTATATGTATTCATATATCCAAAGTAAAAATAACTACATTTTCATTTATACACACAATAAAATGCTATTCTTTTCGCTGATAATTTGTACTGGGGAGAAATCAGAGTGACTCACTTTGAAACGCCGCGCGAGAAACTTGTTCTTCATCTCCAGATAGTTGCCTTTGTTCATCTCAGTCTTGAAGGGTTCATTGAGGATGGCGTAGCGTGGGTCATTCTGGATGTCCTGCCAGCGCGCATACCCATGACTGACAAGGTCAGGGGGTCAAAGACTAATAATGCAGCAAGGGAAAGCAACTCAAACTGCCAGCTTCTACCTCTTTCCTTAAAAACATTCATTACAACCAGAAGTTTCTGATTCTGAAATATGACAAATTTCAGAAATATTGCCACCAGTTCAGTAATATGACCACCAGGTCAGAAATACGACCAGCAGTGCCAATGTTCCACTGTGATTATAGTTTACACATTTTAATTTTCAGCTGATACAAGCTAGGGAGTTTATTTAAACTCCATTAAAATAGCTCAGATCTAGCTCTGCTACACGCAAGCTGGTAATTATAATGTATAATGTCATGTCCTGTCAGTGCACGCTAGAGGCCGCCACATGTTAATTTACGTTTTGGGGCTTTTGTTTTAAAGTGGTGAGGGGTTTTCTTGGTTATTAGTCACAGCTGGGGTGTGTTAGTGATAAGTGCTTGTGTTTTGTTATTGGGTTTTGTTTATGTTCAGTTTAGGTGGACCTTAGTGGTCAGTCTATGGCTATATTGGTTTTGTTTATTTGGTCTCCTTGGGTTCTGTGTCTTGGTTCTGGCCCTCGTGTCTTTTTGTTTCGTTGTGTTTTTGAAAAATAAAAATAAGCAAGCATGGATGTCTGCCTATGCGCCTGCTCTCATTGGGGAGAAGAGGGAAAACAAGACCATAATATCATATTCAGATGTGCTCACAATATCCCCAGTATCTACCAATGAATAAATATGTAAATAAAAACAAATTTGCTGTGTTACAACAGGCAACCATGCAGTGCCATCCAATACAGTAATTAATAAATGTAATTATAATCATAATTATAATCACAACTAAATGGACTCCCCTTATTGTTACTGCTAGTTCACAAACATAGTGTGTGGTTTGTTCATGTGGTTTGTTCATGTGTGCTTGGCTGAGGGTACAATCAATGCAAAATACTGCACAGTTTCTCATTATTTGTAAATGTATTAAAAAGTGGAAAACTAGATTGAATCACTGTGCCTATCATAACCTTTGTGAAGTGTTTATGCAATGGTTATATTAATACTTTTTTCTGCATATATTAGGGGTTACATGTTAATGAGACCATTTGCAACCTGGCTTGTGTTTCATTTGCAGTCATGAATAAATGTAAAAATGTATTGGGTTGGGGATTGTTGCTTGTTATTTATAATACAATTATTTTTGTTGCTGTTAGTTTATAAATGAGTAAAGGGAAGTAATAATAAAAGAGATGAGGTTGGCGTCTCATAGGTAGATGCTGTGCTAATACAGGGGGTCCTCAAATTACGACACAGACCTGTTCCTACGACAGTGATGTAACCTGAATTTTGGTGTCAAAACACACTTAACACAGCTGTAAAATTCAAACTTCAAACTTTATAGACAGTTTTGGGAAGAACCTTTTTCTATTCCAGCATGACTGTGTCCCAGTGCACAAAGCAAGGTCCATGAAGACATGGCTGGATGAGTTCGGTGTGAAAGAACTTGGGTGGCCCACACAGAATCCTGAGCTCAACCCCATCCAACACCTTTGGGAAGAATGGGCACAATCTTGTGGAAAGTCTTCCAAGAAGAGTGGAAGCTGTTATAGCTGCAAAGGGGAACCAAATCCTGGAATGCAATGTCATGTAAGTTTCTGTTGGTGTAATGGTCATGCCTCCCAATACTTTTGTCCATACTGAGCATCTGCATCGGCCCTGAAAAAGGATTTAGTGTGATTTTGCCATGGTTTAGGGCGCATTACTCAGGATGTGAGGAGGATTCTATTGCTAAAAGCACACACTGAGAATCCTTTGGTTAAGAGGGCATACATGGCTCACAATAGAGCAAGGAAATACAGAGAGACAAAAAGCCTGCTTCTTTTACTGACTTCCTTTGTTCCTCCTAAACTACATCACATTTAAATAAGAAAGAAAGAAACAAGCGAATACCAACATTTGACACATTCATTTGGAGCTACTCAACACAACAACAATTTCTGCTGTCTGGAACTGAAAGATGCGTGAACGTTGCTGTTGACACGCAGTGGCTGGAGCTCAAAAGAGCCGGGAAAAGCAGCGGGGGAGTTAAAACAGGATACGTTACGATGCCAGCCAGCAGCCAGTAGTCGTGGCGACGGTGCCAGATGTCGTACATCTTGCCAGATGACACGGCTACGCGCTCTTCGTTCTGCCACAGAGTGTGCAGCTCTGAGAAAAAACAGACACGCACACAAACACACAATTCCATTTCATGTTTACAGCTATCATCATCTGCGCGTGATTTCACTCACGCTGCAGTAATGGTCCCTGGGGGAGGGAGCCTGCTGGAAGGAAGTATTTTCTTACTAAATCTCACCTGTGAAGCCTCCGTCTGCGATGTTAAACATGAAACGGGTCTTGGTCCCGTTCTTGTCGTCTCTGTGGCTCTCATCTGCCTCATCCCTCTCTTCTTTATCTCCGTTGAGCTGAGTCTCAGTAGCATCCTCATACTTTGGCTCCTGGGGAGCAGCTGTGGAAACTGATAGGTTTGTTAGAATAAGTAATATTACAGACTCCTCTGTCTCTCATTAACTATTAGAAGCCACAGTTACTGGCAGAGACAACATTGGCACAGTCATATTTCATAGTAGGTTTCTATCATTGTGACACCCAAGAACCCACAATCTGCACTACTGAAGGTGACCAGTTGGATGGCAAAACACTACTAGTACATAAGTACATAAGAAGTACATAAGCTTAATACATTACCCTTAAAGAAAATGTAAAGGTAAACCTGTATCCCTACTGTACAGTTTACACTGAACTCAGTGCTAGAATGTAAAATATCGATGTCTCCCCCTCTGCACTCGGGGGTTTTCTTTGGTATAACCAGGTAAATACTAGGCATGCAACGGTACACGATAAAATACCGGACCATTCGGTACACGCTGCACGGTTCGGTACGTCCTTGTGTACCGCGGTAGTTCGGTTTTGCACTTCCTTTTGAAAATGGCGCTTAATGCTTACCATACTGTTAAGCAGCAAGCGCCAATGAGCAAAAGCTGGATAACTGGATCTGAGCTCGCAACGCCGCACACAGACGCGGAAAAAAAGAAAAACAAACAAGTGTGGCCAGCACTGGCGGAACAGTGGAGAGGCAGACGTTTGAAGAAGCACCGGCTTCGTACAAATCTCCAGGATGGATTTTCTTACGGGTTCACTGTAGAATACAACAACCAGGGAGTCAAAACAGTTCATAGTAATGTCACTGTTTGTAAACATTGCCTAAAACGTGTCCCATACGCTAATGGAAACATGAGCTATGTTGCTAAGCGTAGTCATGCAAAGATAACAGCTCCTGAATGGAGGACAGACTAAAAGGTAACTCTCTCTATTAATGTAGATGCTGATCCTTTCATGTAGTGGAGGGCAAATGAGAGCAAGTTCCTCCATGTTGCAAAAGTTGCACAACGTCACCTCTGTGTCCAGGAACTTCTGTTGTGAGAATTTTCTCCACTGCAGGACACGGCATAAGTGCAAGCCTCTCTTGCCTTGCAGCTGACAGTGTTGACAGGCTTATCTTCTTACAGAAGAATCTTATAATAGCAGAGAAATAAATAGCTGAAGTATGTTTACTCTGACTACTGTGTTGTGTTTAGAGCACTTTAAGAGGCACTTTTAAAAATCTTTTTTTTTTTGTGTTTTGTAAGTTTGAATTTTATAGATGTATACATATTTTAATCGTGAGTAAGAGGCAGTTTATTATTTGTTTTGTTGTGTTATTATTTGTAGTGTTATATTATTGAGCACAGTGTTGCTGGAATTTGTTCAAAATAAAGATATAATTTTGGGAGAAAAAATATTGTTCTCTTTATGCACAAAACACATGGTTCGAAGCCGAACCAAAACCGTGGCCCAAATACCGAGGTATGTACCGTACCATGGGATACCTGGGCTATACAGGGCTTTAAGAAGAATAAAAAACACGAGAACCTCCTAAACGCTCCACAGGTAAAATTCTGAGCTGCACTTGCGTCAAAGGTCAGCAGCCAGTCAGCAGCAATGAGAAATAAATAGCTGTTCTCGGATTGGCTACTTTCAAACAACCCGCCTCTGAGTACCATGGTATTTCTCCGTCCCAAGATGCGCTTTCTTTGTGTTTCTCACCACAGTACCAAAACATACATGGTTATTTTTGGAAATGGAAATGTAGCTGAATTTACATTAATATTTATGTTAGACAATTACTAAATTACATTTTTCTTAATAATTTAGCACTAAAATGCATGAAATATCGCCACGAAAAAAGGTGTGACGTCTGGGCCTCGTCCGCCACGCCCCCTCATCCTTGTGCTGGGTTGTTTGTGTTTGGGCGGGGTGCTTAGTACGAGGGTGAGGGGGCATGGCGGAAGAGGCCCAGACATCACAAAACATCTACAGTTTCCGCGTTAGTGCTGGGGCTTTAGCTAACAATTATAAGAAATCCACGATGGACTGAAACCGTAACTGCCAACATTTTGTTCAAAAGAACTGTCGTCTTTGAATTATTCCAGTTCTGTAAACATTGCTTCATCTTGATGTTTTGCCATTTCCCTTAAAATTATGCTTTAAAGAACAAAATTTTTATTTGGAAATTAGGAGAAATATTGTCAACAGTTCATAAACAGTTCAGTACTTGTACCTATAAAAGATAAAAACTGAGAAACTGAACATTGCTGTGGTCTCTCATTTATTCCGGAGCTGTATTTTTTGTTTATTTGACTGATGAAGCATGATTGTTGCACATACATTTCTGGTCCCTTTTTAAATCAAATGAAAATGGAACTCTTTGCGTAATCATGTCATGCAAAGTATGTTACTGTGCATTAATACAGAAAATAATAGACATTAACCATTCTAGACAAATGAATGGGATTCATGGGTTAACAAGCACCAGATTAAGATGAATAACCCAGCTTCATTGCCAATTGGTGCTCTTTTAATGAAAAATATCTTATTCTGACCTGGCTTTTGTTCTTTTTCCTCCACTTTCACTGGAGCAAAGTCGCTCTCTGATTTCTCAGCTGTATTCTCTGAGTCTTTACTTTGCTCTCCTAGGAATAAATAGTCAGTGTTAACCTCCATTCTTAATTTATCTTAATCTCCTTAACAATCACCTTAACATATCAAAAGCATAGTAAAACATCCTTACCTGTGGGTCTTGCCTGGTTTTGATTGGTGGACTGGTCCGTCTGTTTGGATGAGGGCTGTGTTTGATTGGTCGATGGCTCTGTTTGGGAGGCTGGACTGTCTTTCTTTTCACACTCTTCATTAATCTTATCCTCAGAGTTGCTTTTCTTTACTTCCTCACTCTCATTAATTTTCTCAGGTGAAGGGGACGTATCTGATTCTTTAAATGTCTGAGGGGAGAGAGAGAGAAGGACATTAGTAGAGATGCCTGAAAGAAGACATACATCTTGAGACCTTTAAAGGGTCCTGAAACTTTGAACAGAATCCAACTGTCGCCCAACAAAATTCGAACAAAGTGTGTCGAAGATTCAACGACGAGAAAGCTTTCAAACAAATTAATTAGGCTACATCAAATATTTTATTACTCACATATTATGCATTTGAAAGAAAAGCTTAAGATATTTGTTAAAACATTTTTTTCTGTTTTCAGACATTGTCATCGACAAATTTATCACATATTACCAAACATTTATTGCAGAAAAAATTCTAAACAGATGCGATTAGACATTGCTATTTAAGTTCAGTAACATATTTTAAGTATAACTAGAGATGTGCAGTCACCTCGGAATTTGTTGGTTTGGTGCTTTCCTGGTCAGTGGCCTCTTTGTCCTCTTGAGGTCCAGAACCGCCCTCAGTTTTGTCTGTAAAACACAAATATCTGGCAGTTAGTCTAGAGAAATTAGCAAATGTATGGGTTCTCATATGCTCACACCCACCTGCACACACTCACAAGACTTCAATATTAATAACGCTTGTTTAAGGCATTTTGATTATGTTTATCAGTCCGGTATCAGCAGCAAATACTTTCAGCAGCTGCTTCATGTGCACTTACTGGAGCGCCTTCATTACTGGCTACAGGCCTGACATGTTTTTTAGTGCACAGCTAGACATTATAGCTCATCTGTTTTCGTGCACTAGTCCTACATCAGCAAACAGTTTAAGTCATGGTCAAACGAAGACACTTTAGACATTTTATTTAAAATTATTTAACATTTATTTCACTGTTTTTTTTATTTTCATTCCACCTGAGGAATCCAGTTGTGCTTCTTTTTGTAGTGACGTTCTCACTCTCCGGTACAGAGGCTGTAAACGTTTAATGAAACCTTTATTTGTGAGCATTTTCATCTGAGTTCAAAACAATATTCAGGCTTTGTATTTTCTTTATGCAGATGTGTGAAGATGGGTTTATATAGCAAAAATCTATCATTTTTATCATTACCACTTTCTTAATTAGGAATAGTTTCATTAATTTCCCCATTAAAATGACATGCGTAAATTAATTTTCTTCTGATTGGGTGCCCTAAACTAGGCTTTTATTTAAAAAAAAAAAACTGTCTGGACTGAAACATTCCTAATATTTTAAGGGTACATGGGTGGAGCAAACCTACTGAAAGCTGTGACATCACAAACACAAGGAATTTGGTACTGACTGAGAAGTTCACTTAGGGGCAACCAATAGGCCAGGATTTGATGAAGGAATGACAATGGTCAGCCTCATCTTCAGAATCTATCCACAGAAGTAAAATATTATCTTATAACCATTACGTAATGTGTTTATTTTCTGCTTTTGCATGTGCTATCGTTTTTTGGTCTACCTGAGGGTGCAGGTGTGCTGGGCTGTGTTGGAGCAGGACTGGCTGGAACTGGAGTGTTTGGGTCAGACGATAAACTCTCAGTGAGTTTCTTCAGTTCCAGACCCACAGGAATCAGCTCCGGAGAGCTGTATTTACCATTCACATGCTCAAACTCCTGCACCTACACACACAAACACATACACAAACACACACACACACACACACACACACACACACACACACACACACACACACACACACACACACACA
>JBBJLR010000139.1:11087036-11099529 GCA_037577145.1 Brachypetersius gabonensis | reverse complement strand
TGTGTGTGTGTGTGAGTGTATGTGTGTGTGTGTGTGTACCTTGATCCTCCTGAGAGGTGTCATTGTAGTTGACCTGTTTGCGGATGCGCTTGCCCTTGCCCAGATTGCGGGCCAAATCCTCCTGCTGCTGTTCATAATGATGCCGCAGGAGCTTCTCCCAGTAATCTGGATCCACATTTTCCTCTTGCTTTATAATCTCCCTCTGAACCTCCTCCTGCAGGAAAGGGGAAGCCCCGGACATGCAGAGTTAACAAAAGACCAGCCAGTCAGGTGAAGCCCTTGGGCATTTATTTTCATTTTCAACAAGTGACAAAAAATCCTTTTGCTGTGATGCTTGAATGTCCAGGACTGACAGATAATAGCTCATAGAGCCTCACTGGATTCGAGCCTGAGCACATTATCATTCAGTCTGCAAATATTATACCAACTTTACTTCTGCTCTAACAAGACGCTATAACAAAATGAATAGCCTGGATAAAAGTATAATAAATGTATGTCTAGAATGAAATAACAACACACTGACCTTCAAGACTGAAGTTATGATAAAGTGACCATAAAAATAAGGTTATAAAGTTTCGAAAGTGTGATTGCATGGTTGTTATACGCCAAGTGTTTGGAGATCCCAAAAAATTGTTTTTTGGGGGGCAATAAATGTTTGTGTGAAAAAAATATTCTACTCGCATCACTGATTGGAGCCAGCACCCTTCAGATTCTTTGTTCAGTGCCTGGTGTTTTATCACAGAGAAGCGTGAACTCACTGGCTTGTACCAAGCCATTTATGGGCGGATCATTTTTCATTAAACCACAACGAACAGTGACATGTCATTTCGAATAACTGACCTGAGCTTTAGTGTCTTGAAATCTCTCTCTAAAAACATTTTGAAGGCGACTGCTCTCTCTCACCATAAATTACAGAGCTGACTCGACCACAAAGATTTTTTTTAAACAATCATTATTAACTGATGCAATCACACAAATGAATTAAAATCCAGAATGAAATCATATCAAATATCACTACTTGCATATCAGAAGGGCAGATGTGTAAACAGCAGGAGCTGAAAGAGAGCCCAGTCCCTCCCCTCACCTCTCCGTCTTCCTCCCGGACCACGTATTGAGCCACTTTAAAGGAGCTGAGGTACTCATTCATGTTCTGAATCTCTGTGTCCTCTGTGGCATCCTGGCTGCGGTCCAGCAGTTTAGAGATAGCATTATCATCATAGTGGATCACATTGCCCTCCTCTCCTTCCTTACTGTCTCCTAGAGGAGACATACACAGCTCAGTCTGACTTTATACACATGCACACGCATACACACACACACACACACACACACACACACACACACACACACAAAGACAGGCACCAGGAAGGAAACCCTACTAATATAATAACACTACAGGCAAACGGTTTGGAAACAACCCTGATGCTCCAGAAGGCTTGATTCAATTACATATCAATATGCATGTTGTACTGGATGCTGGCATATGCTATTTTTAATACTTCAAATAATTTTTTTTTATAAAAGAGTTAATAATATGTAATATGTAATCTCCCAACATTCTAAAATGTACCGTTCACTTTTAAATCCACGCAGACTGAATTTATCATGGTTGTGATGTCACAGCCCCAAAAAAGGGTCATCAAGAATACTCTGAAATGTCAATCTTAATTTGACATTTTAAGGAGGTGTGCCTCATTTTAACCATGAAAAGGGCAACCAAGTCTCTTAGAATGTATGGATATGGTCCGAAGAACTATTACACATTTTAGGAAAATCCCAAGGAAAAAGAGAATGTGAACACACTGAAGTCAGTATTTTTGGCACATTTTGGAACATTTGATTTTGCTGTAGTTAATCCCAGTGAGAAGTCGTCTTATAAAGGTTTCAACCATTTCAGGAACATACCAATAGCTTCCACATCATCTTTGAAGAGCTCTTCTGTGCCAAACTTGAGGATGTCATCCAGCTCCTGTTTGGACATGGATCCAGTTTTGGACCCTAACCCTGGTCGCACTACTAGGTGGGTCAGCATCATCTTGCGTTTGGCCACCTGAGTGATGCGTTCCTCCACAGACGCCCGTGTTACAAAGCGATAGATCATCACTTTCTTGTTCTGCCCGATACGATGTGCTCGGCTGAAAGCCTGAAGAGAGAAATATAGGAAAAAGTGGAAAAGAGAAAATAAAGATGAGTGTGATTATATGTTATTCCACATTTCCAGTACAGTATGGGCCGGTTACTCAGACATGACTAAAGTCTAGTCTAGGCGTAGTCTTAATCTAGTCTTAATCGTAAAGCCCTTTTAATCTTGGTCTGCAACACTGGCTCAGATCATCCAGCATTCTGTTCTGAAATCAAGGGTATTAATTGGGAGCTGCAGTAAGTTCTGGGAAGATGTTTAAAGATTGCTTGGATCCACAAAAGCAATAGTGAGGTCAGGTACTGATGTTGATTAGTTCTCTACTCCAATCAATTCTCTCTCTCTCTCTCTCTCTCTCTCTCTCTCTCTCTCGCTCGCTCACTCACTCTCTCTCTCTCTCTCACTCACTCTCTCTCTCTCTCTCTCTCTCTCTCTCTCTCTCTCTCTCTCTCTCTCTCTCGTGTATATGTATATGAGGCCATGAGGGGTCTACAATCATATTTTTCTTTCATACCTGAATGTCGTTATGCGGGTTCCAATCGGAGTCATAGATGATAACTGTATCAGCGGTTGCCAGATTGATCCCCAATCCCCCAGCCCGTGTTGACAGCAGGAAGCAGAACTGCTGCGCTCCAGGAGCTGCACACAGAGAGCAGCCAATCAGTATTAATGTGTTAATGCACTAACGAGTGGGAAGCTGCCCCCTGGTGGAGGTACCACTCACTTTCTGATGCTGCAGGCTTACCATTAAAGCGATCGATGGCCTCCTGCCGCAGTCCCCCTGTGATGCCCCCATCAATGCGCTCGTATTTATAGCCTTCAAACTCCAGAAAGTCCTCTAACAGGTCCAGCATCTTAGTCATCTGAAACAGCGTCCACAGGGAGGAGATGTTTATCTCAACAGGCAGACAGATTTATATGAGGATAACAATTAACATTTTAAAGGTACACTTTTCAGCATAATCTCTGTCAGCTGCGTATGATGAAGTACCACAGACAGTCACTTCAGTGCCAAAATAGACAGACTTAAAGCACTTGCAATAGAAACCTATGGACGCGTACTAAAGCTTCTAATTAAGAGTGTGTTTTAAGTCAAATCAAGTTCACTATTCTGTTCCAGTCCCTCACTCTAACTGCATACACTTCCATATGAATGATTAGTGTAATATAAATTACAGAAAAAAAACTATTTTAACCTCATATCTGATCATTTAATTTTAATTCTCTAATTTAATATCTCTAATATCAGATCATTCATCTATGTGCAAAATAACATAAAAGCATAATTTCAGTCATTTTAGTAGAAACCACATTTATAACAAATTTCTGGCTGTTATACATGTGTTGCCAATCCAGCATATAAGGATTAGCCTGAAAAACACTATTCCTTTCAAACTAATAACAAAATAAAAATGTTACCAGCATAAAAACCTACTTTAGAGCCTTTATAATAATATAAATGACTTTATTTCTCCATTCCAGAGTGGGAAACAGGGCAAAATGACAAAAGATTAAAGAGAATGTGCCTTTTTTTTTGCCCCCTCTAAAGATCCGAGATCCGCTAACATCAATATGCAGATTTATGCGCAAGATCAAGCAAAAGGACAAGGGTGGTGAAATGAAAAGTCAAATCAGAGGGAAAAAAAAAGACACAGACGCTTTAAACACCACATCCCGGATCAGATTAATGCACGCTGTGATTATGAACACAGTCTAATAGAAAACATATCAGAGGGATAAACAGCATGGTGGAGATAAATATAGCAGCAGCCTTTCAATTTGTCATCTCCCATTTGGAAAGATAAATGTACTCCATTCTCGTTTTCCATTCAAGCCCTACCCTGTAATTAATCTTCAGCTGAAAATAAGAGATAGGTGGCGGATGTAAACTGCCTTATTGTTATTCCGCCTTCGTTAATGACCTGGGAGAAAATAAGGACTCGGTGCCCTTCATCTTTGAGTTTCTTCAGCATCTTCTGAAGCAGAGTGAGTTTGCCGGAGGACTTCACCAGTAGGTTGCCGTCATAAGAGCCATTGGGTAACACCGGCGCCTCCTGTGAACGAATTTACAAAGCAGGGGAAACATTTCAGTTCAGTATCTGGGAAGAGCCAAAATTGAAGCGACAGTTTACTAAAAGTCAAATTTACACAATCCTCTGCTCCCTACAACATTTGTGGTACTCTGTAGTTTTGGACAAGAGGCTAATGTAGCTATTAAGTCATTTTAACTAGGATGTTTATACCTCAGAAATGAACACGTAGGTCATGACACATTTGCATTAAAACTCAAATGGAACTGTTATTGTGGTTTCTGGCACTGCATAACTATAAACTAACAGGGACATTAATGGCATTGCATTTAAATCTATAGACTTTAATATGGAGTTGGTCCCCTCTTTGCAGCTATAACAGCTTCCACTCTTCTTAGAAAGCTTTCCACAAGATTTGGGAGTTTCTGTGGGAATTCTGTAGAGCATTTATGAGGTCAGGAACTACAAGCTACAAGTCCTGGCTCACAATCTCCCTTCCAGTTCATCCCAAAGGTGTTGGATGGGGTTGAGGTCAGGGCTCTGTGCAGGACAGTCAAGTTCTTCCACTCCAAACTTATCCAACCATGTCTTTATGGAACTTACACTGTGTCCACAAAGTTGGAAGCATGACGTTGACCAAAATGTCTTGGTATGCTGAAGCATTGGAAGCAGGAGGCCACCTGAATTCAATAATTAAGTGGTGTACCCCAGTAAATTTGGCCATATAGTGTCTGTATAGTTTACTGTGTGTCATACAGTGTCAAAAACCAGATAAGCAAGTGCACTCAGCAAGTGTGAGGTGATTCAGGCATTAATCTAGCTAAACCTGTTAGCTAAGTTGGCCTTGTAGTTCCAGCACAAAACAAAAGAAGCAAACTTCAGCCCTCAAACATGTCTTGGGTGATCGACTGCACTTGGGGTGAGGGGAAAACGGTGTAAATTTGATTTGTTGCCGAACTATTCCATTTCAAATGAGAAAGTAAACATGTTCTAACACACCCAGCAGCCACAACGGACTAAAGATGCCCTTAATACAGATTATGCAACAGACATATGAAAGAAGTCCTTGTTCTGTGAATGTTAAAACACTAGAGGTTTGTATTTTTTAGCCCAGTCCCTGTAGACAGAGAAAAACAACAACGTTTTCGGCGAGATGCGCTTTAAAACAGCTGTTATATAACTCGGCCTGATAGTGAGCTAAAAATACAGGATGGTTTTCTGTTTGCAAAGGTGTAAATTGAGGTCACCATTGCCAAACACATTGTCCCTCTTTTATTAACATCTACTGTCCTAAAACTTAAATTGGCTGTCAAAAGTTTGGAAACCCTTTGCATCCTCTTGAAAGATTGATTCATTCTTTTTAAATCCATTTTATCCACAGTTTACTCTTTACAACTTTTTTGGGGGGTGGGTTCCATCCTACCCAGAGAGAGAGAGAGAGAGAGAGAGAGCACATTATGGAGTCCTTCTGTTGTATTTGTACTGTGACATTTAAACTAAGTAAGAAAAAGAATCATGTGAATTTTTTCAGGGTTTGGACTAAGCCCCTTACTTCCGGCGGAGGGCAATATTAATGCTCCGGCAACTTTGTGGACACAGTTTGGGGAAGAACCTTTTCTATACCAGCATGACTGTTCCCCAGTGCACAAAGCAAGGTCTATAAAGAGATGGCTGGATGAATTAGGCGTGAAAGAACCTGACTGGCCTGCACTGAGCCCTGACCTCAACCCCATCTAACACCTTTGGGTGCTCTACAGAATAAATGCTCAACAAAAACCAGTGCAATAATACTTATAATTATTTATTACCCATGCAATAATTACTTAGAATACCTTATTGTGCAATAATTACTTATAGTTGCTTATTTTGTTATCACCCCACTACTATTTTTCATTACTCTGTGTTGTTTTAATCCCACAACTCTTTATTTATCATTACTCTGTGTCTCTGTGTGACTGCTGCTATTTTTAAAAAAGTATTCTTTTCTTATTATTCTTTTTTGTCTTATTAGCATTTTCTTATATCAGATTCATTTTCTTGCATCAGTTTAGAAAATAGAATTTTTCTTCTATTTTCTTCTATTTTTATCTTAGTTTTTATTACTGTTCAACTATACCAGTGTACTGCTGCTGCTAGAAACTGAATTTCCTGGAGGAATCTTCCAGAGGGATTCATAATATTTTAATCTATCTAATTTAAGTGAAAGTCATCATACGTGAACACACCACTGCACACAGTGTGAACAGCACAAAATTCAACCTCTGCATTTAACTCATTCACCAAGTGAAGCAGGGGGCAGCCATAAACACGGCGTCCGGGGAGCAGTGTGTGGGGACGGTACCTTGCTCAGGGTACCTCAGCAGTGCCTAGCGGTCTTGGCAATCAAACCTGGACTTTCTGATCGCAGGGTGAATGCCCTAACCACTAGGCCACCAGCTGCCCCCTAGAATAAAAGGGCACAAATCCCCACAGAAATTCCAAAAATCTTATGGAAAACCTTCCAAGAAGAGTGAAAACTGCAAAGGGACCAACTCCATGTTAAAGACTATGTATTTAAATGCAATTCCATTAAAGTCCCTGTTGGTGTAATGGTTAAGAGTCCCAATACTTTTGTCCATATAGTGTATACGGAGTCCCTTACACCGCCTTTATAAAGTAGCTCAGAACTGTCCTTTAAACAACAGTGCATTCCACACATGGAAAGAAAGAAAGCACATTCAGAGTCATGGGAAATGCTAATCCTCTGAGCTCTGGCACTGAACAAAGGGACTTGTTTGGTATGAAGACCAGGTTGGGCCTTTGATGTTTTCTTTCCGGAAATATACAGTGTTAAAATATTGTTATACAGTGTCACTGTTTTAGTGGAGCATTCTGTTGTCAATAAATACATGACCAATATAAGAAATGATGACAGCCCTAACCAAAAGCATATTTGAAAAGGTAGCTGTAGGCACACACACTCACCACAGCAGCCACTGGGAACAGGTAGGGGTGGTTGCAGCATTTCTTCAGGTCCATCATGATGTTGAGCAGAGAAACCTGGTTCCCTCCGCCTTTAGAGTTCAGTGCCTCAAAGTTCCGTGTCAGTATGAACTTGTAGTACTTCCTATGTGGGAGAAGAACGATACAGCTCCAGAGTTTGGGCAAATAGGTCAGAAACTTCAGAGCGTATTCTTTTTAAATCACAGCGGGATACACCAACAGTAACCTCTATATTTATTAAGTGGTTCATCTCTACAGAGACTAAATAATTCTCTGGTTAAAGAGATTCTCAGAATATATCCTCATATCTAAAATGCACTCAGTCAAGGCATGCTGAGGGTCTGAGTTTTGCTTCTTTACTTGAGCTACAGCTAAAAAAGCTGTACAAACTTCAATCGTCACATGCTTGTCACAAACACATCATTCTTCTTAAGTTTTGTAATTATTACAAGGGGTCCTCGAGTTACACCACAGATCCGCTCCTTCAACAGTGATGTAACCTGAATTTTTGTGTAAGTTGAAACACACACTAGCCTAAGTCACTTACCTATTCTAACACAGTTGTAAAATCACAAAAACACAACTAAGCCACAGGCAAACTCCCTCATATGCTGCATAACTGCGTATTATTCCACCGCGCACAACCAAACTAGTTTGTCCACGTAGTCCATTAGTAAAATAATAACGGTGTAAGTTGCATGGGAGTGAGCATCGTAAACTCAAAACGTCGTATGTCAAGACTATTATAACTCAAGGACCTCCTGTATTCTTATTAATGAGGTGAATTTTGGGGATTCTTCTAGGAGGCTGGCAACCTTTCTGGCTTCATAAAGAGTCTGAAAGACAGTAAAGAGTGATATTGTGACAGGTTAAGTTAGCCATCTCCGTTTTACCCATGTACGTGTGGACATGGCCTTAGCTGACTGTATTTGGGCCAAACTGAGACGGGTATAAATTAGATTTTTCTGTCAAATCATGCTGTAAGAAAAGCACTGCAAAGAGATGAAGGGGAGAAAAGAACTCACTTCTGCATTGGACTGAGCTCCACTCGGACAATAAGTTCTGTCTTTGCTGGCATGTTTTTGAAGACGTCCGCCTTTAACCTCCTGAGCATGTGCGGCCCCAGCAGGTCGTGCAGCTTCTTTATCTGGTCTTCTTTAGAAATGTCTGCAAACTCCTCCAGAAAGCCCTCCAGATTACTGCAAGGTTACAATAGTCACAGTATGAATGGTTAACATATATATCAACACACTCTAACACAGTGCTACAATATAGGTTCACAGCAATGTTGAGAATGATCCACCTTCCAAATCATATTTCTTTTGTGGTGGTCCTGTAGTGGCTCTTTTAATTAATATACCAAGTAAGGAAAGCTAACAATTTATGCAGAGAAACCGATGGATTACAATCTGTCCAAAATGCTTCTACAAAAGATTGTACCCTAATATGCACCCATGCCTTTAATAGTCCCTGCATGCACATGCAAACATGTAAACATGATATCAATAGCAAACAGGCAAATTCTAAACATATTCATTTTTAAGCTTTATGGACATTTTCATTATTTCTGCATACAAACTGTAGAAACTTTGAGATGAGAATTGTTCACTAATTATGTATCACAGTGTCAACCAGGGTCTGTTTGTGTTCTTACTTGAAGCGCTCCGGGGTGAGGAAGTTAAGGAGGTGGAATAACTCTTCTAGATTGTTCTGCAGTGGCGTTCCAGTGAGGAGTAGCTTGTAGTAGATCTTATAGCCATTCAAAATTCTGAAAAACTGAAGTAAAGACAACATACAATCTAAATCATTTTGAGTACCCACTGAGCCCACTCAGTGATATTGGCTAAAACAAGTTGAATCCATGACTATGACCATTTTTCGAGAAAACAGCATGTCCCATTAGCAAATAATCAAGTCTTGTAGCTCCAGTGTGAAACTAAGGAAGCAGACCAGTCATTAATAACAAGTTACCATACTTAGTTCAGTTACAAAGATATTTGACCAGTCTTTGCTCCACCAACAAATGCCGTTTTTTAGCTATTCATGCTTTACTCTAGCTTACTCTTACGTCATCCCGCTCATATTTAAAAACTGCATTCTTCTTTAAACAAGGAATGAGATCACATTCATTCTTTGCCTTTGCACTGGCACCCAGTTTGGTACAGAAAATTATACTTTGATGATCTCAGAGATGTATTTAGGTTCCAAACCATTGAGTGACTTGTACAGGACAGTAATATTTTGAAATCCATTCTATTTTTGTATTTATTTTTGAGGCAAGAGAACATGCAGTAATAAATAGACTAAATAAAATAATGACTCAAAATGATGCCATGAAGGGGGCTAAAAAATAATAATCTAAAAATCAAAACATAAAAAATCACATACATACAAATAACTATTTGAAAAAGCACAAAAATAATAGATAGGATTGGTTCTGTCATTTAAACCCAGTAAAGTAAAGTGTCCCTTTCCACACAGTGTGAAATTCTTTCTTTCAAGAGTACTTTAGCAGTGCCACTAGCTGACCTGGGATTCAAACCCACAACCTTCTGATCACAGGAACCACTACCTAACTACTAAGCAACCAGACGTTCCAAGGAGAAGTATTACATAAGAAACAGTGCATTTTACTAAAAAGTAAACACAACAACAGTCTTTATACCTTTGATTGGTTGTTCTTCAATCTGTGGGCTTCATCCACCACAAGACAGGCCCAGGTTATTGAGCCCAGAATAGCCTGGTCAATGGTGATCAGCTCATATGAGGTCAGGAGTACATGAAACTTCACAGGAGTGTCTTTCTGTGAAGATAAAACCACAGCACTCATATGGCTACATGCATACCGAACATGATCCATATGAAACACTAGCGACAGTTAAATCCACATTGAATCATTAAAGCCAGGTAAGTTACAAAGAGGAGCTGGTGACATCTCTTCTAAGCAATGCACACACGACATAAAAGAAAACACCATTCATCAGGCCAGGTCACCTTCTTCCATTGTTCCATGGTCTAGCTCGGATGCTCACAATGTAGGCAACCAGCATGGACACTCTGACTGGTCTGTGTCTATGCAGAACCATGCTACAGCAAGCATGCACTGTATGCTCTGTGTTTTCATCACAGCCTGCATGAACCTATTCAACAATTTGCCAATGCTATTCCTCTTAGCCATCAAGGGTTTAATTTTATGGCTGACTGGAGTAAAAGTGATGAACACTATACAGTATTATTCAGTTTGTTGGCAAATTCTATGACAACAAAACAAACACAATTGCAGACCTGTAATGTCTACAGGATGTAATGCATAACGTATGATGCTATATTTAAACAGATGATCAAACAAACCTTGAAAGATTAGGAATCCTCTAAAGGTTATAAAGGATTAAACTAAACCTAATCTGATCATTTACCTTCATACGGAAAACCTTGCGTCCAGATTTGACCGCACTGTCTTCAAAGGTGAACTCGTTCTCCCGTATGACGGCACGGCTGTCCTTGTCTCCTGTGTACGTCACAACGTAGAAGTCCGGTGCCCACATCTCGAACTCTCTCTCCCAGTTGATAATGGTGGATAGTGGGGCGCTGACCAGAAAAGGGCCCTTAGAATGACCCTAAGCAGACAAAAACAGTTGGGCACAAACTCTCAAACATCCCCAATGTACTGAGCTTAATGTTAATGTTAAGTTGTTGTGAGCCAATTCTCACAAATGACAAAAAGTACACGGTCATTTTAGCACACCGAAACATATGAGTTTCTTTTAGCGTGATACAAACGACATTGACACTTCTAAAAAAAATAAAATAATAAAAGCTCATAAGTCACTCTAAGCTGAAGCGCTGCTGCAGCACTGTGTTACAAAATTAGTAAATTAAAAAATCCACGAGAGACTGAAGCCGTGACTGCTAAACCATGTATACTGTATGTTCACTGTAGAGAATAAAACTGTAATGTACAGTTTAATAATGAAAATATCAATATTTACTAATAGATTCATCCCACTGCTAGCATAACACATACTGTAAGTTACTCTTCAGTTCCCACATTTTCCTTGAAATCAAGCAAGTCGTATTCAGTGTACTTGAAGAGCACTAGTATGAAGGCTGAAGGACAACTAATTGAGTGCTAATTGAGTGGATGACCTTAATGAAGTAACTACCTCTTTGTAGAGCGAGTAGAGGAACACTATAGTCTGGACAGTTTTCCCCAGGCCCATCTCATCAGCCAGGATGGTGTCGGTGCCCTGAGCCCAGGAGAAGCGCAGCCAGTTCAGTCCCTCCAGTTGATACGGGTGCAACGTTCCTCCCGTGGCATTGATGTACCACGGCTGATGGTCGAACTTGATAGTGGGCTGTGAAATAAAGTATTATGGAGGGTTTGCTTAAGCAATCAAGGCTTCTAATTGACTTATTATAAACGACAGATTATTGCTACCTGGAGAAATTACATGACCCATAACTCACATCCACAACAGGAGTTTCAGGAGGAGCATCTCTCCTCTTCAAGTCTTCTTTGGATCTCTTTCCTTTTCTCACCACAAGGGGGCGATGGTCCTCGCCAAGCATCTGCTCTCTTAACACAGCACCAGTTAGTAATTATTTTGTGTTTTTAGAGTATGTGTGTACGCAAGAGTATATTTTTTATTAGTGGTCTGCAAGTAAGGTTTGATCATAGTGACATTCAACGATTGTCTAAATGTAATGGGCCTTGCCCCTAAGGCAACCATAGGGGAGAGCTTATGCATGACGGCAAAACAAAAAGAATATACCTGTGGTCCCAGTAGGCCTGTTTAAAGTTCTCATACTCTGGAACATCGAACTCATCCACCTCCCAGGTGCACTGGTCATATGGCAGGTCTCTCCATTTGATCAGGTAATGAATGTCTCCGTCCTTATCAAAACTGGAGTACACCATATGCAGATGGCAGGTCAGAATAATGAACATTTACATTTACATTACATTACATTTATGACATTTATCAGACGTTTCTATCCGAAGTGACTTCCATTCCTTAACTATAGGGGACTGTCTCCCTGGAGCAACTTGGGGTTAAGGGTCTTGCTCAGGAACCCAGTGGTGGTATGATGAAGGCAGGATTCTGTGTAGATTGGTTTGATGGTTTGTAGACAGTGGCACTGACGAAAAGACAGGAAGCAGAGCTTGAGGTGTTAAGATTTCCTTTGGGAGTAATGAGGATGGACAGGATCAGAAATGCGTTTATTAGAGGGACAGTCTGACTATGCTGTGGTGTGTTGGGAAAAGGATGTTGAGGAGAGACTGAGTGTGTTGGGAGAAGGATGTTGAGGAGAGACTGAGTGTGTTGGGAGAAGGATGTTG